>SJYX01023864.1:506910-520916 GCA_006410675.1 Oreotragus oreotragus | reverse complement strand
GCTAGTAAAGTAATGCTCAAAATTCTCCAAGCCAGGCTTCAGCAATATGTGAACCGTGAACTCCCTGATGTTCAAGCTGGTTTTAGAAAAGGCAGAGGAACCAGAGATCAAATTGCCAACATCCGCTGGATCATGGAAAAAGCAAGAGAGTTCCAGAAAAACATCTATTTCTGCTTTCTTGACTATGCCAAAGCCTTTGACTGTGTGGATCACAATAAACTGTGGAAAGTTCTGAAAGAGATGGGAATACCAGACCACCTAACCTGCCTCTTGAGAAATCTGTATGCAGATCAGGAAGCAACAGTTAGAACTGCACATGGAACAACAGACTGGTTCCAAATAGGAAAGGGAGTACGTCAAGGCTGTATACTGTCTCCCTGCTTATTTAACTTATATGCAGAGTACATCATTATAGCCAGGCACCTCATTAATAAAAATAGTACAATATTTTTCTAGATCTAGTGATGCTTTTTGACAACTTAAAAAAATTGGTAACACGTTGTGGCTTATTTTCTCATACCAAATTCATATTTTCACTATGGCATCTAATTTCATCTTATGCATGCTCAGCCACTCAGTCATGTTCAACTCTTTGCGACCCCATGGACTATAGCCCACCATGTTCATCTGTTCATGGAATTCCCCAGGTAAGAAAGCTAGAGTGGGTTGCCATTTCCTCCTCCAGGGGACCTTGCCAACCCAGGGATCAAACCAGTGTCTCTTGCGTCTCCCGCATTGGCAGGTGGGCTCTCTACCACTGTGTTGCCTGGGAAGCCATCTGCTCACTAGTTCATTTGTAGATGGCCGGACTGCATGGCGACTCGAGCTTCGTGTGAAAATTCTTATTTTCTTTTTCTTAAAGAAGACCACTCCCAAACTGCGTAAGCTTCAGGCCCCACAAAGCCAGATCCGCCCCGGCCCCTGGGCGAAAAAGGAGACGACATTCAAGAGAAATTGTGAAACGCATTTTCCTACTGGCAAAGGAGGGAAAAAAAATAAGGTATATTAAAAAAAAAATAGCCCTGATGACAAACTAACTGAAGAGGAAAATCTGAAAATGGCAAAAATTCAACAAATAAAAATGGAACTTCTAGCTTATAGATCTGCATCCTCCTTCATCAGCAGTTTTCCTTCCAGCAGCCAGAGCATCCCCAGGGTCCAGCCTGGATGACAAGCCCTGAGCAGGCTTTCAGAAAACGTCCGCTCGGTGTTCTCATTCAGAACCTGCCTTCTCCCCTTGCAAGACCTCAGCCTGGCCCCTGAAGCTCCAGACCAGATTATGAAATCCAGCCTCTGCCTTGTAGATGGCTCATCCCACGGGCAGACACTGTTCCCTGTGAACGAGAAGGAAGCAACAGTGTCTCCCGACCTTGTGGGTTTGTGCTTCTTTTCCCCACCACTGGGATGAAATTGTCCTGAGCCACTGGAGTTCTTTTCTATGGCTGGCTGTGCAAGGAGCATCTGTGTTGAGCATAAAGTGTCCCTTCCAGCCCAGGCCCTATCAACACACGCGTGATCCACCCAGACGTCCTGGATTGTTTGATTTGTTCACACAAGCAGATCCTGAAATGGGCATCCTGTCAAGGCCAAAGCCGTCCCTCTACCCGCCCATCTCACCTTTTCCTGGTCCTTATTTGAACTTGATTGTGTCTTGTTAACCCTAGACCATGGCTCTGATGTCAGCTTCTGGCCTCCCTTCCATCTTGGCAACTCTCTCAACTCCATTCCTAGCGTGGGAACCCCAGTTTTGCTGTGCTCAGCCTGCCTTTCCGCACCTTCTCCACGCAGAAACAAGATATCCCAGGGCCCCCCAGTGGCCCCAGCACTCACAGACTCTCCTGTTCTCTGCCGTCTCCTCCTTCCCTGTGCGCTTGGCCATGCTCACGTTGGAGTCCCTGACTGCAGTCTTGTTGCTGCAGCCTTTGTGCCCAGGTCCTTCCCATTCTTCCATCTCTGCCGACTTGATTCTGAACATTGATTTTGGGCTCTGGGCCTGCAGCCACATCCCTCCTCTGTGGTTGGCTAGCTCCCAGGACCCAGGCCAAGGCCAGATCCCGGGAGACCCGCTGCCAAGGAAAGAGCGTTGAGCACACACAGTCCAGATTTGCTGTTTCTCTTGGTCTGAACTTTCATGTTGCCCCGGATGATCACACCCGCAATCTAGCCCCTATTCCACAGAATTTCACAGACTCATCCATTCCGATGAAAAGAATTTGGCAACTAAGTTTATTGGGATAGCAAAGTTGGGAGTTATCTGGTCCAACACTAAGTCTGGAGCCCCTGACATCACTAGCGCCCTGTGGTACCCAGATTTGTTAACCCCTGGGCCCACTCAGCTAACTTCCCTCCTGGTCCAGAAGCCAACCAGCTTTCCAAGACCAAAGATGTTATGTGCAAAAGCTTGCAGGAGACTACGCACCCTGCAGGCTCTGTTGTCTGATTTAATCTTTGTCTAAGAACCTCTGTGTAAAGGTCAAGCCTGAGAATGTGGTCACACAGGTGGATGCTTCCATCTTTATTTCTAGGTGGTGATATATTTTTATGGGCTTTCAAAATGAGGAGGTACAAATGACTGATACAGAAAAGAAAGTCTTCCAAAAAGTTTACATTTAAAATAAACTTAATTCAAACACTTTGATACAAAGCAAATTAGGCAGAAAAAATATTTTTTTATAACAAAGAAATGTGGATAATTTCCTAAACACAGCATTTTGTTCACTGCAGAAAGGCATTTCAGTGTTTTATCAAACCTTGAAGGTATGGCAGAGTTTGCAACATCAAGAAGGCCACTTAAAAGGAAAAGCTCACCAGCTTCCATATCTGAGAAGTTAAGAGGCTCATAAAAATTTAAGACCATATCATTCCAACTTCAGACTTCAAGATATCCAAATTCTCCCTTTGAACTGGATTCCAACCAAGGGGAACAGATCAAGAAATTAGGTCTTTGTCTTCATCAGACTGAGTACACCCGAGAAGTATGAAGAGACAGGAGGCAGCAACTTCCTGGTTGACAAAGGTCCCCTGAATTTGCTCCAGACTCTCACGGTGATGGGTCTCATCTGGAATTGCCACGCGTCATGAACAGATACCAAAGGTCGCATCTGGTAAAAGGACCACAGATCATACATTTGAAAGTCGTTGTCTGATAGTCCCTTAAATCTTGCTCTTTACTCCTGTTGCTAACTCGTTTTGGAATAACCGTACATTAATTGCTCAGAGCCTTTCTCCTTTCTTTTATATTTCAGTTCAGTTCAGTCGCTCAGTCGTGTCCGACTCTTTGTGACCCCATGAATCGCAGCACGCCAGGCCTCCCTGTTCATCACCATCTCTAGGAGTTCACTCAGACTCACGTCCATCGAGTCCGTGATGCCATCCAGCCATCTCATCCTCTGTCGTCCCCTTCTCCTCCTGCCCCCAGTCCCTCCCAGCATCAGAGTCTTTTCCAATGAGTCAACTCTTCACATGAGGTGGCCAAAGTACTGGAGTTTCAGCTTTAGCATCATTCCTTCCAAAGAAATCCCAGGGTTGATCTCCTTCAGAATGGACTGGTTGGATCTCCTTGCAGTCCAAGGGACTCTCAAGAGTCTTCTCTAACACCACAGTTCAAAAGCATCAATTCTTCGGTGCTCAGCCTTCTTCACAGTCCAACTCTCACATCCATACGTGACCACAGGAAAAACCATAGCCTTGACTAGACGGACCTTAGTCGGCAAAGTAATGTCTCTGCTTTTGAATATACTATCTAGGTTGGTCATAACTTTTCTGCCAAGGAGCAAGCGTCTTTTTTATTTATTTACTATTTACTTGGCTGCATCAGGCTCTTTCACTGTGGCAGGCAGGCTCCTCCTTGCCCTGTCTGGGCCTGTCTCTAGTTGGGGCCCAGGCTCAGTAGTTGTGACACATGGGCTTAGTTGCCTTGTGCCATGTGGGATCCTAGCTCCGTGACTAAGGATCGAAGCCATACCCGCTGCATTGGAAGGCAGATTCTCAACCACTGAACCACCAGCCCCAACTTGAAGCCTTTCTCGAACAGCTGTAAGCCATGTCTAACCTTCCTTCTAGACATGTGAGGGCTCTGAGGTTCCACTTGGGATATGAGGTCCCCAGACTCAAGACTGAGCCCTGGGGGACTGTGGGCAGTGGGGAATAGCACTGGATCACCAGATGCAATGAGAAGAGCCAATGGATGTCAAGTCCATTTGGAGAAACTAAAATCAAAGACAGGCACGTGGTCCGGCTGAGTTGTTAACTCAGTGAGGAAGACGAAAAGGCAGGGTCCAGGTGGAAGGTAAGGGGATGAGAGTGACAGGAGAGCAGGGTTATGAGAAAAGGGTATGTGATGTTAGAAAGTAAATCGTTCACCAGCAGCTTCTCAAATAACCTGTCTCTTCTAACCTCATAAATCTGAGACTGTCAATTTGCCTGTCTTTCAGTATCAAATTTTTATTGTAAAATGCCCCCAGTGCCCTAACTGCCAGTAGTAACATCTCCCTATTACATCTTCCCAGATTTTTTAAAATCACATTTTAAAGGTACTACTTATATTGATTATCTGTTTTTGCATAACAAACCATCACAAACGAGCAGTTTAAAAAACCACTCATTTAACATTTCACAGTTTCTGTGTCAAGAATCTAAGAGTGGTCTAAATGGTCCCTTCCTCTACCTTAGGGTCTCCCATAGGCTGTGGTTACATTGCCAGTCAGGGCTGGGGTCTCATCTGAAGGCTCCACTCGGGGGAAGATCCACACTCAAGGTTGAGTGGTTGCTGGTGGGGCTCAGTCCCATTGCTGGCTGTTGGCCAGAAGCCACCTCAGCTCCTTACCATGTGGGCGTCTCCAACATGGCTTCTTCAGGGCAAGTCAGGAGTGCAGTAGGGACTTCTCTGCCAGCCCAATAGTTAAGAATCCACCTTGCAATGCTGAAGACATGGGCTTGATCCCTGGTCAGGGAACGAAGATCCCACACGCCGCAGAGCAGCTAAGCCTGAGCCCTGCCACTGCTGAGTCCACACTCCAGAGCCCATGTGCCGCCACTAGAGAATCCATGCCCTTCAACAAAAGATCCCACGTAGAGCAACACAGCCAAGTAGATTAATAAATGAAGCGCAATAGAGTCTGCTGCAAGACACAGGTCACAACCTTAGGTAAAACTGGGAGGATAGGGTATGCTACGAATCCTGATTGGAGGCCAGAAGCTGTCACCTTTGCTATATTCTCTTGGTTAGAAGCAATTCTCTCAAGGGGGTGGAGTGCCTAAGGGTGTAAATGCTAGGGTCATCGTGCGCCATTTTAGAAGCTGCCTTCTGCACCATCCTCACGGCCAGAATGAGTCACTAAGACCCCCTGGCTTACTCCCAGGCTCCCACTGCGGCTGCAACTGCTGCCTTGGCCCTCGGGAGATCCCCACCCTGAGGCTCATGCTGCCCACACGAGAGTGAGGCGGGGCTCTGTCCTCAGTGATACTTGACCCAGAGCCCTTGAGGTGAAGGAAGCACAGCTCGCAGAGTAGCTGCTCCTGGAGGGTCTGCTCTCCTAGTCCAGATCCGAGCCTGACCCCAGGGGGCTCCTACCAGACAGCCCCCCACCTGGGTCCCACCCACCAGTGGCAACCCTCCAGCTCTCCTTCACACACAGTCTTCTGTTCCCAGATGTCCCACCCCGGGGTTCTCCTTTCCAGTGACTGAGTTGGAAACACTCATTCCCTTGCAGTGCAAAGCCCCCTCCCACGCAGGGTGTGTGGTCTGGCTCTGTGGTCTAAACAGGACAATCTAGTCCATCAAACATTCCAAGGCAAGAAAGTCCAAAATCACCCGCCACCCATTCCTGCCCCGCCACTCATTCAGTCTTAGAAACCTCCACCCAGAGGACATGAGCTTCCAGCCCAGGCTGTGAGCCATTCCATTCCTGTCCTTTTTGCATTCTTCCCTCCAGGATCAGAAAAAGAGATCAGCCAGGTGTCCCCACTGCCTTTGTCTTTAGCTCCCAAACTCCTGGGAACAAGTGCTTGGACCCACACCCCCTAAGAACAGTAATGCTCAGTCATAAGACAGCCCAGTTCCGGGGAGAATATATCAGCAATGTGCTTGCTCAGATGATGTTGCTGAACACAGCATCTCGGCCTGGAGCATCGCTGTTTGGCTCAGTCATGTCTGACTCTGCAGCCCCATGAACTGCAGCATGCCAGGCTTCCCTGTCCTTCTCTGTCTCTCGGAGTTTGCTCAAACCCACCTGCTGAGTCAGTGATGCCATCCACCATCTTGCCCTCTGTCCCGCTGCTTCTCCTGCCCTCAGCTTCTGTTTGGGCTACTTTGCTGCATTCAAGGTTCCCTCCAGACTGTGAGTAGATAGTCCTGCTGCAACCAAATATCTCTGGTGGATGTAATCTAACCTCTCTCCCAAAGCACAGTAGTCCTTTTGGCCCCTAAAGGATCTGTCTTTTCAGATGTAAAATAATGCCAAATTCTAGTCCCCACCAGGCATTCTCAAACTGTCCCCAGAGTCCTGGGTGGCGAGGATGCTCTAGAGACCTGGCCGCGTTTGTTTTCTTGAGATAGCAGGTGCTGACAGCTTGTTTTCTTGAGGATAGAGCCGCCCTTCAACAAGCTCAGTGGATGCTGACTTCTCCCAGACTCCAAGCGGCACTTTCCTCTGTTGTTCTGGGATGTAGTGCAGCAGTCGAGTGGTGCTTGCGCACTCCATTCAATGAGGAAATAATGGCATATCAACTGAGCCCTGTCATCGCCACCATGGCATCAAGGCAGAGTCCATGGAAGGACCGAGGCATATGTGTCAACCTGTTGGGTGGCACAGTCCCCTTCCCTGGAATGTCACACACCTGCAGCCCTGCACTGTGCCCAGGACCAAGGAGACTTAACTGAAGGGTACTGCTACCATCATCCACCCTCCCCTTCTTCAGATGAGTTGTGTTCCGTGGTGTGTGCCGTTGGGGTGGGGAGAGGACCATCAGGAAGATGAAGGGGTGGCCATGGTGGGGTTGAGGGTGGTTCTTCCTTATGGTCGACATGACGGAAGGGAACCCATACTCCCTTTTAGGGAGGACTCTTGTCCTGGTTATCTGGAAGGTCTAGAGGGCAGAGAATCTTAGTGGGGAAGGGTTGAGGAATATTTCCCGCTCTAGCGTGGTCTGTGAGAATGAAATGATGCCAGCTGAAAACACAGCCAAGCACAAATTCATACATTTCAAAGAATTTTTTATTTTTTCAATCAGAAGGGACACAAAATTCCAGACTCTCGACTCTCTATTTCAGTTCCAAATTGATGAATTGCTGAGGTTGCAGTCTTTCCGAGAGTCTGTTTGGAGAAAGCAGCAAATGTATGAGAAGAGAAAACTGTATTTTACCCAAATGAGCTCCCTGAGTTTGTGGAGTATGTTATTAAGCAAAGCCACGTTGGGACAAGAATCATTTCACATTCCTAAAGGGTGACGCTCTACGATGCTTCAGTCTCAGAACCGACAAAGCTCTGGAGAAACGATGGAGAAGGAGAACTCTCAAGTTACAGAGAATCCGGAGTTTCATGTGGAAAGGAAGAAAGGCGGGCACTTCTCAAACGCGTGGCTTCCTTTGTTAGCCTCCACGAGGCTGGCATGAAGCTGACCATCTCAGATCCCCCTGGGCACCTCCATGGCCAGCTGGGTCCTGGAGGAGCTGGCGTGGGTTGGAAGCCCTGCTCACCCCACCAGTCCAGTGACCCAGTCCCGGAATCAAACTGCAGAACTCTGTGAGAAGCCCCATGCTCGTCCATCCCTAATGCCTCCCTTGATGCTGATTGGACACTTCTGGCACATGGACCACCTAAGTGTGAAATTCATTCCTGCCATGAGCATTAAATGAGCACCTGTGGTGGCTTCCTCTGACTTCACTGGTGGCTCAGATAGTAAAGTGTCTGCCTACAATGCAGGAGACCCGGGTTTGATCCCTGGGTCGGGAAAATCCCCTGGAGAAGGAGATGGCAACCCACTCCAGTGTTCTTGCTTGGAGAATCTCTGGTCACAGGAGCCTGGTAGGCAGCAATCCATGGGGTGGCAAAGAGCCAGACACTACCAGGCGACTTCACTTCACTTCACTATGGTACACCAGACAGAGAGTCCCCAGGGAACTTTCTGGGGGAAACAGATGTGAAAACAACGCTCTCTGAGGGTCCCAGCTCTCTGTGCTGTTGGGAAAACAGAGAATGTGCTCCAGAAGAAGCACAAACCCAGCACAGGGGGAGTCAGCAACAGCACAAGAAAGTTGCTTGTGTATAGATGCCCCTATGCATATACGCCTCTTGGTGGTTTTATTCCCAAGTGGCCTTTATTGGGGGGGGAATAAAAAAGACTCCAGTGATCTATATTTGCTATGCAGGCAACTTGAAACCCAGGCAGACATTCAGTGAGTAATTTCATGGGTTATTTTCTGTGTGTTTGACACTGTGCTGGGCACAAAAAACTCCATAAAGATGAAAAGAGAGGAAAAAAAACTATGTAAGGTGTAAAGATGAGCTTCCCCTGGGGCTCAGTGGTAAAGAATCCACCTGCCAGTGCAGGAGACACAGGTTCAATCCCTGGGTCGGGAAGATCCCCTGGAGAAGGAAACGGCAGCCCACTCCAGTGTTCTTGCCTGGAGGATCCTGTGGACAGAGGAGCCTGGTGGGCGACAGTCCGTGGCGTCCCAAAAAGTTGGCCATGACTTGGGGACTCAGCAAGAACACAAGCAAGGAGTAGAGGCGCTGAGCCTGCCATCAGGGTGCTTCCAGTCTAGTGAAGAAACAGCCCTGGAAGCCTGCGGACACAGAGCCTGTTGCTTCAGAAAAAGGCTGGGCGTTTTTCTTGGCTGTGCAAAAGCTTTTAGACTTAATCAGGTCTCATTTGTTTTTTTTTGCTTTTATTTCCATTACTCTAGGAGATGGATCAAAAAAACATTTGTGCGACGTATGTCCAAGGACGGTCTGCCTATGTTTTCCTCTAGGAGTTTTACAGTATTCAGTCTTACATTTAGGTCTTTAATTCATTTTGAGGGTTTTTTAAATTTTTGTATATGGTATTAGAGAATGTTCTAATTTCACTCTTTCATGAAATTAACTGCAGAATGGAAGAAACTATTTGCAAATGATGCAACCAACAAGGGATTAATTTCCAAAATATACAAATAGCTCATACAGCTCAATACCATAAAAACCAAACAACCCAATTAAAAATGGGCAGAAGACCTAAATAGACATTTTCCCAAAGAAGGCATACAGATGGCCAACAGACACACACAAAGATGCTCAGCATTACTAATTATTACAGAAATGCAGATTGAAACTACAAGGAGGTACCAATATAATATCAGGTAATATCACTGATATGCTAAATTTTAAAAATGATTAAATAAACTTATTTACAAAATAGAAACACACTCATAGACATATAAAACAAACTTATGGTAACCAAAAGAGAAAGAAAAGTGTTAGTCACTCAGTCGTGCCAACTCATTGCCACCCCATGGACTGTAGCCCACCAGGCTCCTCTGTCCATGGAATTCTCCAAGCAAGAATACTGGAGCGGGTTGCCATTCCCTTTTCCAAGAGATCTTCCTGACTCATGCATCGAACCCCCATCTCCCACATTGTAGGCAGACACTTTACCATGTGGGCCACCAGGGAAGCCCAAAAGAGAAAGGGGGGAGGATAAGTTGGAGTTTGAAATTAACAGATACATATTGCTGCATATAAAATAGATAAACACGCACCTATTGTATCGCACGGGCTTCCCAGGTGGTGCTGGCGGTAAAGAACCCGCTTGCCAGTGCAGGAGACACAAGAGGTGCAGGCTCGATCTCTGGGTCAGGAAGATCCTCTGGAGGAAGAAATGGCCACCCGCTCCAGTATTCTTGCCTGGAGAATCCCCATGGACACAGGATCCTGGTGGGCTACAGTCCACGGGGTCACAGAGAGTCGGACACGACTAAAGCGACTTAGCACGCACTGTATAGCACAGGGACGTATACTCAATAGCTTGTGATAACATATAATGGGAAAGAACCTGGAAAAGAAAATATATATACATGTGTGTATACATATATATATACACAAATATTTTCTCTCTCTCTCTATGTGTATATATATATATATATACACATAAAATAATCATTTTCCTGTACACCTGAAACTAACACAATGTAAGTCAACTATACTTCAATTTAATTTAAAAAAAAAAAAAGGAAAGAGGCTGAGTAAGAGAGGACGTCCAGAGGGAGACTCAGCAGAGGTGGGCAGCAAATGCCTCCCAAGCGGGTACAGAGTGTGCCAGGTGGGGTGCAGGCCTGGCGGGGAGGCAGAGAGAGTCTTCGGAACACTGCAGTGTTGGCAGAGCTGGGGCAGGTCCCAGGCACAGCCGGTCAGGGTGTGGTGTGGGGGCAGGGAGTGCGGTGGGAAGAGCTTGAAGAGGGGAGGGTGGGAGGTCAGGGAAGAAGAGTGAAGATAGATCAGGCCAGGGAGGGTGTAGGTCCTGCAGCGGGGAGGGACCAAGTCAGAGGGCTCGGATTTTCTGCTTCAGGCAATGGAGACACAAGGAAGGGCTGATGAAGGATTTTAAGCTGAGGAGTAACAGCATTTGCTATTCAAAAATTGTGAATTCTTTTCTTTTTTTTGAGTACAAACTACTGCCTGCTCATTGACCAAAAAAACTCAGCGAGCACAGAAAACACTAAGAAACTTGAATATCATTTACAAAAATGAGAAATCATAATCCCATCACCTAGAAAGAAAGATAAGCAAACTGAGCATCTGGTGTCTGCCTTGCTGTTCCCTGTAGATCCTGGGGTTGGGAGTTTTGGTGAGAGATGAAGGCATGAGACCCGGAGAGGTCACCGTATCAGTCAAGATGGAAAGAAGGCAAAAGGAGCCTCATGCATGGACTATCAACAAGGTTCCCAAGGAAACGTCTTTCTCGGTTGGGCTGAATTCAGGTCTGTTTACTTTCTTCCAAATGAAGAGAACAACATTTATACACAGTGTTATCTGAAAAATTTTTAAAAATATGGTGAAAATATTTTCAAAAGCCAAAAGTTATTTCTCTTTTCATCAGTTTCCTTGTCATAATACTTAGAATTCTGGGCTAAGGAAGGGAGGGGAGAGAATCAAGAGGTGGGAAACCAGGGATAGAGTTCCCTGGTGGCTCAGATGGGAAAGAATCCACCTGCAATGCAGGAGACCCAGGTTCAATCCCTGGGTCGAGAGGATGCACTGGAGTTGGGCATGGCAACCCACTCCAGTATCTTGCCTGGAGAATCCCGTGGACAGAGGAGCCTGGCGGGCTACAGTCCATGGGGTTGCAAAGGGTCAGACACGACTGAGCGGCCGAGCACCCACACAACCCGTGAATTACATGAAGCTTATGAAGACCTCCACTGGCTCTGTCCCCACCGGCATAGTGGGCCAGTGTTACCACAATGCCCATCCCTAGCAGCCATTTTCTCACTTGCTTGTTACTTTGCTTACTCTGTTATGTTTATTTTCCACCTCCTCCAGCTAGAATGTAAAATCCTGACAGAGAAGTGTCTTTCTTGTTTCCCATGGAATCTCCATGAAAGACTGTCAACGTTGCAATCGGCTGCTCTCTGGTGAATCCGATGCGGCAACGCTTACAGAAACGCCAGGCACAGTCCAGTGCAGGACGCTGTTTTTACAGTGTCACTCTAGCTGGCTGTTGACTGGCTGAGCCCTGTGCTCTCCAGACATCGATCCAAAATCCTAGCTGCAGGTACCTAGGAGTGGAATCGATGGTATCTCTGTGTTTCATAATTTAAGAAACTTCCAGAGTATTTTCAAAAAAAAACAAAAACAAAACAAAATCCTAGCTGGGAGAAGAGTCCAGCAATCGGCTGTTTCCAGTTGGCCATTTGGAGAGGGCAATGGCAACCCACTCCAGTGTTCATGCCTGGAGAATCCTGTGGACAGAGGAGCCTGGTGGGCTACTGTCCATTGGGTCACACAGAGTCGGGCATAACTGAAGCGACTTAGCAGCAGCAGCAGCAGCAGCAGCAGCAGCAGCAGCAGTTGGCCATTTCTTATAGGGCTTTCACTGAATCGGGCTTTCTGACTGCTGTTGTCTTCCACAGGAGACCTGGAGTCCCTGCAGATCCCACAGAGTTCCATTAGGATTTATTCAGGAAGTGGCTTTCTTATTTAATGTTGATGACGAGTCCACCACTTCCGCTGGGAAGCCAGTGTACATGGAGGTACCCGCAGCAGATTGGATTTCTCAGAGGTGGCTGAACCAACACACATCCTACCCCACGCACTCTGACTGTGTGATTGAGGCATCTGCAAAGAGAGGGGGCATCTGCATTCCTTCCCCCCCAAACCAGAACAGAACTGTGACCGCCTCAGCCAATAGAACACAGTGGGCAGGATGCCTCAGGCCTGCCAAGGCCAGGTCATAAAGGCATACAGATCTGCCTCTCTCTCTGTTTAGAGGTGGCCACACTTGAACGCTGGTCATCCAGGTCACCTGGAGAGTCACATGGGAGTGTCCTGGCCCACGGCCCCAGGCGGGCCCCCAGCTAATAGCCAGCATCAACGACCATGTATGAGAGTTGTGAGCCTTCAGATGATTTCACCCCTCACCCTTCGAGTCTTCCATCTGAGGCCCCAGGAGTCACACAGCAGATACAGGCCACCCCAGCTGTGCCCTAGCCAAATTCCTGATGCACAGAAACTGTCAGAATTTTTTTTTTAAGTGGGGGAGGGGATTCCCTGGTAGTTCAGTGGTAACGAATCTGCCTGCCAGTGCAGGAGACATGGGTTCGATCCCTGATCCGGGAAGATCCCACGTGCCACGGAGCGGCAAAGCCCGTGTGCCACAGCTATTGAGCCTGCGCTCTGGAGCCCGGGAGCTGCAATTACTGAGCCCACACGCTGTAGCTGTTGCAGCCCACGTGCCCCAGAGCCTGTGCGCCACAACGAGAAGCCCCCAGGATGAGCAGCCTGCACTCTGAAGCTAGACAGCAGCCTCTGCTCGCCACGACTGCAGAAAAGCCTTGCAGCAGCAAAATCAATCAATCAATAACATTATTTAAAAAAAATAATAAAAGATAATCGTTCAAGCCATTACATTTTGGGATCATTTGTTATGTAACCAAAGCTAACTAATACACAGCCTTCTAGAGACCACTTCACTTTGTTTTCACTCCCAGCCTATGTGAACCTCAATAAAAGAAATGACAAGGATGGGGGCTTGGCCATCTGGCTAGATGAGGGGTGTAGGGGACTTGTATCCAGCTACGCTTGCTTCCAGAGCACTCTGTTTTCATGTGGGGTGACTGGAGGTAGGACATGATGGAGACGCTGATAGTTAGCATCACGATACCTGTACAGGTGTCTCTGCAATCAACCAGCCTGGTGAGTGCATTCAGTAGCCCTTCCATAACCTGGTAAAGGCAGTCCAAGGCTCTACTCGTTGATTCATGAGAATAGCTAAACAGGCTGCTACTTTGAGAACTAGATGTATTCTTGGGTCTATAGTGTTATTGGGGCTCCCAGTGAATGGAAGTAGACCTACCCTATCCCACTTCCCACCTCCCACACCCACCGAATCACCGATTGTGTCAATATTGGAAATGATGCCAGCTCCATTTTTAGAAGTGCAAGCCATTTTGAGGACTATGAAGAGACCAGCAATGACCGCCAACATTTGTGTTAATGTTATACATCTGGAATAAAACAGGAGTGTATGTGACATCATCCCAGCTGTCAAGAAGGCCAGAGAATAAATGGCTTCCAAGAAGTGTGTTCCTCAGACGCCAGCAAGTCTCCTGCTAATGAAGGCACTATGGGGATTCAGGTCTTGATGAAGAACAATCGGAGAGTTGATTCCATTTCTGTAAACAAATAGCCTCTCACGTGTTGGCCTTACACACAGTGAGCAGTGGGCTTGGAAAGCTTGCTCCACTGGAGACTTTTCTGGGAAAATAGCAACACTTTTCTGAAGGAATCAAATGTATTGAAAAAAAAAAAAAA
>SJYX01023864.1:465604-504464 GCA_006410675.1 Oreotragus oreotragus | reverse complement strand
AGTCCTGTGGCCACTGCTGAGTTTTCCAAATTTGCTGGCATATTGAGTGCAGCACTTTCACAGCATCATCTTTCAGGATTTGAAATAGCTCAACTGGAATTCCATCACCTCCACTAGCTTTGTTCATAGTGATGCTTCCTAAAGCCCACTTGACTTCACATTCCAGGATGTCTGGCTCTAGGTGAGTGATCACACCATCATGATTATCTGGGTCATGAAGATCTTTTTTGTACAGTTCTTTTATGTATTCTTGCCACCTCTTCTTAATATCTTCTGCTTCTGTTAGGTCCCTACCATTTCTGTCCTTTATTGTGCCCATCTTTGCATGAAATGTTCCCTTGGTATCTCTGATTTTCTTGAAGAGATCTCTAGTCTTTCCCATTCTGTTGTTTGCCTCTGTTTCTTTGCATTGATCTCTGAGGAAGGCTTTCTTATCTCTTCTTGCTATTCTTTGGAACTCTGCATTCAGATGCTTATATCTTTCCTTTTCTCCTTTGCTTTTCACTTCCTTTCTTTTCCCAGCTATTTGTAAGGCCTCCCCAGACAGCCATTTTGCTTTTTTGCATTTCTTTTTCTTGTAGATGGTCTTGATTCCTGTCTCCTATACAATGTCATGAACCTCCATCCATAGATCATCAGGCATTCTGTCTATCAGATCTGGTCCCTTAATTCTATTTCTCACTTCCACTGTATAGTCATAAGTGATTTGATTTAGGTCATACCTAAATGGTCTAGTGGTTTTCCCTACTTTCTTCAATTTCAGTCTGAATTTGGCAATAAGGAGTTCATGATCTGAGCCAGAGTCAGCTCCCAGTCTTGTTTTTGCTGACTGTATAGAGCTTCTCCATCTTTGGCTGCAAAGTATATAATCAATCTGATATTGGTGTTGACCATCTGGTGATGTCCATGTGTAGAGTCTTCTCTTGTGTTGTTGAAAGAAGGTGTTTGCTATGACCGGGTAGGATGGATTAAATCCCACAACTAAGGGAGCCCTCAATCTCCTCTAGAGATCTGATAATTATCTTAAAAGAAGATCATCATGCCTTGAAGAATATCAGGCCCAGTTGTGGATTTCACCCAACCTTGCCCAAGTAAAGCTGTGATGTGCTTTGCTCTAGTTATTTACTGTTTTTTAAAAAATATTTTTACTTATTTATTCGGCTGCACTGGTTTCTTAGTTGCAGCATACAAGATCTTTGATCTTCACTGTGGCATGTGGGATCTAGTCCCCTGACCAAGGATCAAACCCAAGCCTCTGCATTGGGAGCTCAGAGTCTTAGCCACTGGACCACAGGGGAAGTCCCTCTAGTCATTTATTGAAACCACAAATCTGCAATAAGGGTAAATGATAGGAGCATCTAAAACAAAATATTAAGAGGCAGCCAGACCAAACTCTCCACGGACACTCCCGGGCAGCAAGGCTGTCCTGTCCATGATGGACTGAGCATCCTGTGACCAGCACTTTACCGAGGCTCCTGACTGCTTCCTGCATAGTCTGGCTTGTCTGACTGGAGACCAAAGTTAGGAAGACTTGATTTCTCTTGCTGCCTTCATCCCTAACCTGGGCATCCTGTTTTTCTTCCTGTCCTCCGCCAACTGGAGAAATGAGGTAAAATATGTCCACAGTTAGGCAAACCACAGTGAAATTTGATGGTGGAAAGTTCTTGGCTGTGAGGTGCCATTCAAGTCCCAAAGCTGATAAAAATTGAGGTTTAATGCACAGAGGAGTGATCAGGACAGAGCGCAGAGTCCCACATTCTTCAGTTACATCCTCTGATGTGAAGAGGAAGAAAAAGGGGTGCAATCTGGGGGCACAAGGGTGGACTGATTACATTTGAAACCGGCTACTGGACCCAGTGCAGAATGAATTGGGACTGCCTTGTACAGAAAGTATTAAGGAGTTCAGGCTGCTGACCACAGAGCCCTGTTCTAAGCTTGAGGCCCTGGTGTGCAGGGGCCTGGGTGATGACCCAGACCACATGCCATGAGGCCAGTGCTGCAGAGAATCAAACCAAAAGGGGAAGAAGTCTCTGATGCTTAGTGAAACTCGGTGACGCTGAGGGAAACACAGCGGATGCGTCAGAGAACGGGCAGTGTGGGGAGAGTGCGCACCAGCCCCATGAGGGCCGGGATATCAGGGTGCTGAGGATTAAGGGGAAACAAAATCAGAAGACAAACCCGGTTGCTTTAGGATGCATTCTTATTTCCACAATCATCTTCAAGGTGGCACAAATCTATATTACTAAAATTAGAATACCCTTCAACCCTTTGGGGATGAAATTTAATTCATTGTATTTTATTATAGATAAACATTTTTAATGTGTAAGCATATTTACATTTTTCCTTCCTAAATGGGAGGGAAATCCCCCAAAAGAGGGGATATATGTATACGTATGGCTGATTCACTTTGCTGCACAGTAGAAATGAATGCAACGTTGTAAAGCAACTATATGCCAATAAAAATTAATTTAAAAAATACTCTTGAGCTTTTACTTGCATTCCTAGGATGACTTTATTTTTTCAAAGATTTTCTAAATTCAGTCTAAAAAGACTGAAAGCTTAATTGTTAAAGAGAACTTCATTGAACTTAGTAAGAATTTAGATATTGACCATCTTTTCTTTCTCTGTGTCTCTTTTTGTTACGTATTATCTCCCTTCCTTTTTCTTTCTTCCCTCCATTTTCTCTCCTCCTCCTGCACCACATGAGCCCAGATGTCTTTTACTGTCTGCATAATACAGCTATGTTTGGATGGCTTCTCACTATAGCCATCAGGGAATCCTGAATCATGACATTATATGAGCAAACTTTTTCAGGATGCTGGCTCCATTTCTACAGAGATATCACAGTAGTCTGATATTACTATTACTTAGGTAACACACTGGCCTAATCCACAGTAAGCATAAAAGATAAATACATAAAAGTATAAATTTTTTTGTTGTTCAGTCGCTAAGTCATGTCTGACTCCTTGTGACCCCATGGACTGCAGCACAACAGGCTTTCCTCTCCTTCACTATCTCCCAGAATTTGTTCGAAGTCAAGTCCATCAAGTCGGTGATGACATCTAACCATCTCATCTTCTGTTGCCCCCTTCTCCTCCTGCCCTCAATCTTTCCCAGCATTAGGGTCTTTTCCAATGAATCGGCTCTCCTGATCAGATGGCCAAAGTATTGGAGCTTCAGCACAGTCCTACTAATGAATATTCAGGGCTGATTTCCTTAAGGATGGACTGGTTGGATCTCCGTGCAGTCCAAGGGACTCTCAAGGGTCTTCTCCAACACCATAGTTCAAAAGCATCAATTCTTCGGTGCTCAGCCTTCATTATGGTCCAGCTCTTACATCCATACATGACTATAGGAAAAACCATAGCTTTAACTATACAGACCTTTGTGGGCAGTGATGTCTCTGCTTTTTAATACACTGTCTAGGTTGGTCATAGCTTTTCTCCAAGGAGCAAGTGTCTTAATTTCATGGCTGCAGTCACCGTCTGCAGTGATTTTGGAGCCCAGGAAAATAAAATCTGTCACTGCTTCCATTTTCCCCCCTTCTATTTGCCATGAAGTTGCCAGATGCCATGATCTTAGTTTTGTTTTGTTTTTTAATGTTGAGTTTCAAGCTGGAATCAAGATCGCCAGAAGAAATATCAACAACCTCAAATACACAGATGACACAACTCTAGTGGCAGAAAGTGAAGAGAAACTAAAGAGCCTCTTGATGAGGGTAAAAGAGGAGAGTAAGGCTGCTGGCTTGAAATTTAACACACCTTATCTAGAAAACTGCATTTACAGGAAGATGACGAGATTTTCAGATGAAATTGAGTTTCAAGCTGGAATCAAGATCGCCAGAAGAAATATCAACAACCTCAAATACACAGATGACACAACTCTAGTGGCAGAAAGTGAAGAGAAACTAAAGAGCCTCTTGATGAGGGTAAAAGAGGAGAGTAAGGCTGCTGGCTTGAAATTTAACACACCTTATCTAGAAAACTGCATTTACAGGAAGATGATGAGATTTTCAGATGAAAGTTGATTACATTTTCTTGAAATACACGTACTTTTCTAGCTCAAATTTGTCAATTTTATCTTTTTGAAGAATCAATTTTTCCTTTTATTGGTTTTCTCCACTGTTTTCTATTCTCCATTTTGCTACTTTGTGCTCTAATCTTTATTATTCCTTCCACTTGACTTAGGTTTAGACTGCTGTTGTTTTTCCAGTGCCTTAAGGCAGAGGGTGAAGTTATTAATTTGAGATCTTTTTTTCTGTACTATTATTGGCATTTACAGCTATAGATTTTTCTCTAAGCATTGCTTTAGCTGCATTTCACAAGTTCTGGTATGTTATGTCTTAAATATTTTTTCATCTCAAAGTATTTCCTAATTTCTCTTATGATTTCCTGTTGATTATTTAATTTCCACATACTCGCGTATTTCCTAAATTTCTTTCTGTTATTGATCCTTAATTTCTTTCCGTTGTATTTATAAAACATACTTTGCATTATTTCAGTCATTTTAAATTCATTTAGACTTATTTTATGGTGGAGCATTTTTTTAATTTTCAAGAAGTTTCCATGTATATTGAAAAATGTATATTCTGCTGTTGTTACATGGAGTTTTCTAGAGATGTCCACTAACTCTCATTATAGAGTTGCTATCATCTTCTATTTCCTTGTTGGTTTTTTGCCTAGCAGTTCTATAATCCATTATGGATACATGAATGTCTCCAACTGTTATTGTTGAATGGTGTATTTCTTCCCTTAATTCTGTCAGTTTCTGCTTCATATACTTTGGAGTTCTGTTAAGTACATAAATATTTATAATTATTTTTTCTTCCAGATGGATTTATCTTTTTATCATTGGATTATTATCCACTCAAAATCCATTCATATATAATGTTATTATTGATATCATTGTGTTTAAACCTGACATTTAACTTTTTGGGGGTATATTCATATATGACCTTTTTGTTCCCCTATTCCTTCTTTCTGCTTTCCCTTGCATTGAGTAAATATTGTCCAGTGCAACATCTTCATTCTTTTAATGATTTTTCACTGTATTTTTGAATACTTTATTAGTGGTTAGTTTAGGGTTTTTATATATCTTAATGAGTATCTAATTCATATTTATACTACCCTAATTCCAGTGAGAGACAGAAACATTATTCCTATATAACTATTCTTTTCCCATCTTTTGGCATTATTATTAAGCATACCACACCTATATAATATATTAGAATTCAATATTACACTGCAAAATTATTACTTTATATAACTTTTATCTTTTAGAGAATGTGAGAGAAGTAAGAAGCCATGGCTCAAATGCCACTGCCGCTGCTGCTGCTGCTNGAAACATTATTCCTATATAACTATTCTTTTCCCATCCTTTTGGCATTATTATTAAGCATATCACACATATATTATATATTAGAATTCAATATCACACTGCAAAATTATTACTTTATATAACTTTTATCTTTTAGAGAATGTGAGAGAAGGAAGAAGCCATGGTTCAAATGCCACTGCTGCTGCTGCTGCTGCTAAGTCAATTCAGTCGTGTCTGACTCTGTGCGACCCCATACAGGCTCCCCTGTCCCCGGGATTCTCCAGACAAGAACACTGGAGTGGGTTGTCATTTCCTTCTCCAATGCATGAAAGTGAAAAGCGAAAGTGAAGTTGCTCAGTCATGTCTGACTCTTAGCAACCCCATGGACTGCAGCCCACCAGGCTCCTCCGTCCATGGGAGTTTCCAGTCAAATGCCACAGACTCTCTCAACTCCTACAGATGTTGGGTAGATTTTCCTGAGTAAATTTCCTTAATTTGTGGTATCCCCTTGGAACAATTTCCAGAGTTTAAATGCAGTTTGGTGTTCTTTATCATTTTCACAGTTGTGCTAATTCTGCAGGGACAGGCCCACGTAGCAACTCACTTTGCCATCCTGGATGCGGACCTCGGAGATCTGAGCTTTAGCCTCTCATTGCTCTTAGAGGAATGCTTCATGTACACAGCAAACAGTTTTCAGGATGGTTTAAATGGCCTGTGCGGGGCTTCCCTGGTGGCTCCATGGTAAAGACTCCAACTGCCAATGAAGGAGACACGGGTTCAAGTCCTGTTCTGCGAAGAGCCCTCATGCTGAGGAGCAAGTAAATGCATGCACTGCAAGTACTGAGCCTGTGCTCTAGAGCCCAGGAGCCACAGCTATTGAGCTCACATGTCACAACTGCTGAAGCCCAAGTGCCCTAGAGCGTGTGCTCTGCAGCGAGAGAAGCCACCGCAATAAATCGGCACACCGCAGCTACTGAGTAGCCCCGGGTCACCACAACTAGGGAAAGCAATGGGGCAGCACAGCAATGAAGACCCAGCAGTCAAAAATAAACGAGCAATAACAAATTATAATCATAAATATATAATAAAATAAATAAAAATTACAAATAGCCTGTACGTGGGAAGAAGGAAAGACTCTTCTTCATAACCACAATGTCACTGAACACATGTGGGATGCATGCTTTGAGTCTGATTGATTGGATAAGTGTTTGTTTAGACCCTGCCAGCTTCATCAGACAGGATGGGAGATGGTTTAACAGCTACATACACTACAGAAAGAAAGATGAAAATTAACAGAGAAAGTAAAGCAAAGGGAAAGTAAAAACTGCTCAGAGGTATTGCTAATAATGTTGTTCCATCTCTAAGTGTGTCCGACTCTGTGAACCCATGGACTGCAGCATGCCAGTTTTCCCTGCCCTTCACTATCTCCTGGAATTCGCTCCACCCCTGTCCACTGAGTTGGTAATGATGAATTTATGCTAAGATAATAGATGTTTTCTCTTTCTTGACTGCTCAGTGGAACCAGAAAAACATGTGGTTTTTTTCAAGAACTATACTCGAGAGATTATCCCATGATTGAAACTCAGCCTGAGTGAGCACTTGAGTTAGGTTCTTTGGGGCTTATTTCTCAACAGCACTTAACCTATGAGATCAGCTAGCTACTCATTGACACAGTTTCCAAGCCATTTGCTTTAATACAAATGTTCCTTCTCTCTTGCGCCAGTATTTATAAGCTCCACACAGAAATTCACTACTTACCTTGTTTCTCAGAAATATTCCACTAAAATTTACCATTGCCTTTCTTGTGTTATAAAAATAAATAACTGAATTTGAAAAGTGTATGAATAATCCATTTGGATTCATTGGGAAGATCTTGGCTCTGAATATATAGGGTTGATATACTGATGACTAAATTCCCCTTCAGTCTAATTATTGTTGTTTCATAACACCAGTCCAAAGTCTTTTTTTTTTTTTCTTAGACTGTTTATTGTACACGCTGTATTTGTGGGAAATCACGACCTCTGAAGGAACTCGAAGGTGAACTGCGTTCTGAGCTGGCTACAGTCAGGTTGAGCACGGCAGTTAAGCAGAAGCCTGCTTCTCTTTATAGGTTACCATCATCTTCTTGATTTCAGCAATAGCTTTCCCAGGATTTAGCCCCTTGGGGCAGGTCCACGTGCAGTTCATGATGGTGTGGCAGCGGTACAGAGAGAAGGGGTCCTGCAGCTTGACAGGCGCTCCTCCGTGAAGTCATCTCTGGAGTCGATCATCCAGTGACAGGCCTGCGTGAGGACCGCGGGGCCCAGGTGCTTGTCTCCGTTCCACCAGTAGCTCGGGCAGCTGGTGCTACAGCAGGCACAGAGACTACACTCATAGAGCCCGTCCAGTTTCTGATGGTCTTCTATGGACTGCAGATACTGCTCCTTGCCTCCCTGGCACTCATCCTTCTTCTTTAAGGCTCGATGGACTTGTACTGAGCATAGAAGTCACTCAAATCAGGAACAAGATCCTTTATCACATGCATATGTGGCAGAGGGTAGATTTTGGAAACTTTGCTGAGGCTGGTGTCGATCGTGTGGGTGCATGCAAGAGTGTTGCCTCTGTTGATGTTCATGGCACAGGAGCCACAGATGCCTTCTCTGCATGATCTCCGGAAGGTCAGGGTGAAATCAATTTCATTCTTAATCTTGATTAAAGCATCCAGCACCATCGGACCACAGTTATTCAAATCAGTCTCATAAGTTTGCACATGAGGTTTGTCTGCAGTCTCGTCTGGGTCCCATCGATAGATGGCAAATTTCTTGATTCGGGGTGCTGCGGCTGCAGCTGTCTGGGCCCCACGGCAGGCCTGCAGGCGGCCCCGCCAAGGGCGGTGGCTGGGAACCTCAAGGAGAGAGCGACCACCGCCTCCATCTTGGCTCCTGACCCAAAGTCTTTTATTCTTGCTTCAGACTCTATTGTTAAGTCATAAATATTAAATTCCATCACAGC
Organism: Oreotragus oreotragus; assembly: GCA_006410675.1. Classification (NCBI taxonomy): domain Eukaryota; kingdom Metazoa; phylum Chordata; class Mammalia; order Artiodactyla; family Bovidae; genus Oreotragus; species Oreotragus oreotragus. The sequence continues at coordinate 496,157 of SJYX01023864.1, read as the reverse complement.
TGTCATTGGTCCTTTAAGATAGTTGACTTGTAGCCACATAAAGGTGATTACATCGCCCCTGGAATTTCAAAACTCGGAGCTGCTTTATTCAGTTGTGGTGAAATCTCCCTACCGATATTTATTCCCACCCTTCTCCTTTGCTAACAAAAACCCTGATTTTATTCAGAGTGGCAATTTGACCAGCCCCAGACAATGATTCATGATGGGTTTAGGCCAGTTATGACAATCTTTCATCTTTGCCACATACTCTTTTTCCCAGACTGCTTTGCAAAAAAGGCTGGCTGTTTGACCCAAATCTGGTCATGACATGGTTTGAGGAAGCTGCTAGGGGGTTATCTGGGAAATATTTTCTTCTGTTGTAAAAGGAAATTCCTTTTTTTTTTTTTTTCCATCCAGAATCTTTTTTCTTTCTAAATTAAATGTCTCTTGCAAGGATTTGATATTAGAACTGTGACAGCTATTTTGTGGGTACAAGCCTGGGGATAAAACCTTGATATCTCGAGGACTAGAATGATGAATCTGTATTCTGATGACATTTTCAGAATTTCTGCACCAAAACAGGACCCTTATCTTCAAACATACTGTGTGAGACAAACTACTTTAGGGTTTAAGTTGCTTTCAGTCAGGCATTCTGTTGCTTGAAACTTAGAGTGGCCCTACCAAGTGGTTAGTTAAAATTGGTGGTCTACAGAGAATTTTACCATGAAGGCAGAATTAGGTCTTAATCCCATGGAGGGTAGTACTTAAAACAAGATTTGAATGATTTATTCAGATAGTTGTGACACTAATAACTTTTCTGAAGACCTTCTATTTCAGTAAATAGTCATTGAAAACCCAAACAGAGCAGTGCCATTGGGGATTTTCCTTGTCTATATCTGAATAAAGGTGTCTGGGACCCTGAAGGAGACCCTGGTCAGATTTGCAAGACAAAAAAAGCACCCCCATCCTGAGTGGATCTCAGCAAATATTTGTTGCTTTTGGATGTTCTGCAGGTTCCTGCTCCGAACTCCTAAAGAAGAATCTGCAAGCTCTTTCTTGGCTCTCAAGTCTCCTTGGAAATGGAGGGTTGCCTCGTAGCCCATGGCATCCCCTTATCCTTCAGCCCTGCTTTTATTGTGCCCCAGGGTTGATGTGTGCTCAAGTGAGCAGGGGCCTGGCTGTGCACTCCTCGTAAGGGTCTTTGCACCATCACAGTTGATTTCATACACTAATCTCACCTGCTTCTAACTACATGACTCACCAACCCACTGTGGGAGGTTGACTCAATTCACATCTGTTACTATTTATAAACAGTGTGCTCCCCATTTCCTTTTTAAATGTATCTAAGAGCAGGGTCTCCAGAAGTCACTGGGGTCCTGCCTCCCTTCAGGTCAACACCAAATCCTTACTAAGACATCTCTGTTCATTTTCAAGGCAAAACATTCAATATCACAATAATCCAAGTCTATGCCCCAACCAGTGATGCTGAAGAAGCTGAAGTTGAATGGTTCTATGAAGACCTACAAGACCTTCTAGAAATAACACCCCCAAAAGATGTCCTTTTCATTATAGGGGATTGGAATGCAAAAATAGGAAGTCAAGAGATACCTGGAATAACAGACACATTTGGCCTTGGAGTACAGAATGAAGCAGGGCAAAGGCTAATAGAGTTTTGCCAAGAGAACACACTGGTCATAGCATAGCAAACACCCTTTTCCAACAACACAAGAGAAGACTCCACACATGGACATCACCAGATGGTCAATACTGAATCAGATTGATTATATTCTTTGCAGCCAAAGATGGAGAAGCTCTATACAGTCAGCAAAAAAAGACTGGGAGCTGATTCTGGCTCAGATCATGAACTCCTTATTGCCAAATTCTGACTGAAATTGAAGAAAGTAGGGAAAACTACTAGACCATTCAGGTATGACCTAAATCAAATCCCTTACGATTATACAGTGGAAGTGAGAAATAGATTCAAGGGATTAGATCTGACAGAAAGAGGGCCTAAAGAACTGTGGACGGAAGTTCGTGACATTGTACGGGAGACATGGATCAAGACCATCCTCAAGAAACAGAAACGCAAAAAGGCAAAATGGTTGTCTGGGGAGGCTTTACAAATAGCTGAGAAAAGAAGATAAAGGTAAAGGAGCAAAGGAAAGATACACCTATCTGAATGCAGAGTTCCAAAGAATAGCAAGGAGAGATTAAAAAAAAAAAAAAAAAAAGCCTTCCTCAGTGATCAATGCAAAGAAATAGAGGAGAACAATAGAATGGGAAAGACTAGAGATCTCTTCAAGAAAATTAGAGAATCCAAGGGAACATTTCATGCAAAGATGGGCTCAATAAAGGACAGAAATTGTACGGACCTAACAGAAGCAGAAGATATTAAGAAGAGGTGGCAAGAATACACAGAAGAACTGTACAAAAAAGATCTTCATGATCCAGATAATCATGATGGTGTGATCACTCATCTGGAGCCAGAATACAAAGTCGCATTCCTGGAATTTGAAGTCAAGTGGGCCTTAGGAAGCATCAATACAAACAAAGCTAGAGGAGGTTATGGAATTCTAGCTATTTCAAATTCTAAAAGATGATGTTGTGAAAGTGCTGCACTCAAGATGCCAGCAAATTTGGAAAACTCAGCAGTGGCCATAGGACTGGAAAAGGTCAGTTTTCATTCCAATCCCAAAGAAAAGCAATACCAAGGAATATTCAAGCTACTGCACAATTGCACTCATTTCACATGCTAGCAAAATAATGCTCAAAATTCTCCAAGCAAGGCTTCAACAGTACATGAACTGAGAACTTCCAGATGTTTAAGCTGGATTTAGAAAAGGCAGAGGAACCAGAGGTCAAATTGCCAACATCCGTTGGATCATCGGAAAAGAAGAGTTCCAGAAAAATACCTACTTCTGCTTTATTAACTATGCCAAAGCCTTTGATTGTGTGGATCACAATAAACTGTGGAAAATTCTGAAAGAGATAGGAATACCAGATCACCTTACCTGCCTCCTGAGAAATCTGNAGACAGACCTAGATCTGATAGATAGAGTGCCTGATGAACTATGGAATGAGGTTCGTGACATTGTACAGGAGACAGGGATCAAGACCATCCCCATGGAAAAGAAATGCAAAAAAGCAAAATGGCTGTCTGGAGAGACATTACAAATAGCTGTGAAAAGAAGAGAAGTGAAAAGCAAAGGAGAAAAGGAAAGATATAAGAATCTGAATGCAGAGTTCCAAAGAAGAGTTAAGAAAGCCTTCTTCAGTGATCAGTGCAAAGAAATAGAGGAAAAGAACAGAAAGGGAAAGAGTAGAGATCTCTTCAAGAAAATTAGAGATACCAAGGGAACATTTCATGCAAAGATGGGCTCAATAAAGGACAGAAATTGTACGGACCTAACAGAAGCAGAAGATATTAAGAAGAGGTGGCAAGAATACACAGAAGAACTGTACAAAAAAGATCTTCATGATCCAGATAATCATGATGGTGTGATCACTCATCTGGAGCCAGAATACAAAGTCGCATTCCTGGAATTTGAAGTCAAGTGGGCCTTAGGAAGCATCAATACAAACAAAGCTAGAGGAGGTTATGGAATTCTAGCTATTTCAAATTCTAAAAGATGATGTTGTGAAAGTGCTGCACTCAAGATGCCAGCAAATTTGGAAAACTCAGCAGTGGCCATAGGACTGGAAAAGGTCAGTTTTCATTCCAATCCCAAAGAAAAGCAATACCAAGGAATATTCAAGCTACTGCACAATTGCACTCATTTCACATGCTAGCAAAATAATGCTCAAAATTCTCCAAGCAAGGCTTCAACAGTACATGAACTGAGAACTTCCAGATGTTTAAGCTGGATTTAGAAAAGGCAGAGGAACCAGAGGTCAAATTGCCAACATCCGTTGGATCATCGGAAAAGAAGAGTTCCAGAAAAATACCTACTTCTGCTTTATTAACTATGCCAAAGCCTTTGATTGTGTGGATCACAATAAACTGTGGAAAATTCTGAAAGAGATAGGAATACCAGATCACCTTACCTGCCTCCTGAGAAATCTGTATGCAGGTCAAGAAGCAACAGTTAGAACTGGACATAGAACAACAGACTGGTTCCAAATAGGGAAAGGAGTACATCAAGGCTGTATATTGTCACCTTGCTTATTTAACTTCTATGAAGAGTACATCATATGAAATGCTGGGCTGGAAGAAGCACAAGCTGGAATCAAGATTGCCAGGAGAAATATCAATAACCTCAGATATGCAGATGACACCACCTTTATGACAGAAAGTGAAGAAGAACTAAAGAGCCTCTTGAAAGTGAAAGTGGAGAGTGAAAAAGTTGATTTAAAACTCAACATTCAGAAAACAAAGTTCATGGCATCTGGTCCCTTCACTTCATGGCAAATGGATGGGGAAATAATGGAAAGAGTGGGAGACTTTATTTTGGGGGGCTCCAAAATCATTGCAGATGGTGACTGTAGCCATGAAATTAAAAGATGCTTGCTCCTTGGAAGAAAAGTTATGACCAACCTAGACAGCATGTTAAAATGCACAGACATTACTTTGTCAACAAAGGTCCATCTAGTCAAAGCTATGGCTTTTCCAGTAGTCATGTATGGATGTGAGAGTTAGACCATAAAGAAAGCTGAGTGCTGAAGAACTGATGCTTTTGAACTGTGGTGCTGGAGAAGACTCTTGAGAGTCCCTTGGACTGCAAGGAGATCAAATCAGTCCATCCTAAAGGAAATCAATCCTGACTATTCATTGGAAGGACTGATGATGAAGCATAAGCTCCAATACTTTGGCCACCTGATGTGAAGAACTGACTCACTGGCAAAAACCCTGATGCTGGGAAAGACTGAAGGCAGGTGGAGGAAGGGACAGCAGAGGATGAGATGGTTGGATGGCATCATCGACTCAATGGACATGAATTTGAGCAAACTCCGGGAGTTGGTGATGGATAGGGAGGCATGGCGTGCTGCAGTCCACGGGGTCACAAGGAGTCGGACATGACTGAGTGACTGAACTGAACTGATGTGATTCAGAGTTTCTGGAGTGCTTTTCTAATAAACATTTTGTCCCAATAATTCTAAGTGTCAGGCATTTTAATCATCTATGTACAGTAAGTTGAAGGTTAAGTGACTTGCTTGGGATCACAGGGAGTGACTCATAGAGAGATGCTCTGTGTATGTCGTCACTCTCCAGGGAGGCTGGGTGAGACCTGGGGTGGGTGGGGTCCTGAAGGACCAGAGGCAAGTGTCAGCCAAGGAGGAGCACCCTGATCCTGGTCTCTGAGTGAGTGCAGGATGGCGGAGGGCCGGGCGGGGGGTGGGAATGGAAGCTGCAAATACAGCAAAGCATCTGGAGTGGCCCTGACTGTGTGCTGGTCTTCTGACAGCTGGAACCCCCACCCCTGAAGGCTAAAGAAACGGCCGAGAGTTAGAGACCAGGGACTCACAGCTGCTATAAAAGAACTCAATACAGTGTGAATCAGGTTCTACCAGAAAGGGTCTAAAGAGAAGGTCAACTTGATGTTAAAATGCTGTCCATGTAACAGTAAAAGAAACGTCTTTGAGCAGAGGCAATAGAGATGTAGAAATTCTTGGTATTCAAAACACATGAGGGAAGTCCAGTTCCGGGCTGGAAAAGAATTTCCAGACAGGAGGCAGAATGAAAGAAGAATGAGGTCCGTTAGAGTGGGGAGGGGAGAGTCATGGCCAGCGCTGTGGGCCAGCTTCCTGATAGTCAGGGAGAGCCAGTAATGAAGAGGGGTCCTTCATTAATTTTCATACCCAGGGTGTAAGGAGTGGGATAGGAGTCTTGCGGGTAAGTTGCTGATTGGATAAGGTAGGTATATTGGGTGGAGGGGTTGGGAGAGTAAGGCAAATACCTTCTCCCCATATGGGGAGGGAGGGGAGACAGGTTATACTGGTCAGGAGGACCTGAAATTCATTAATAGTTACAACGTTGGGGATGGAAGGGAAGGATGATAGGGTCTGGTTTTTCCGTTCCTGCATTCCAAGACCCTCCTTGGTTTTATCTGCTCTTTTGTCTTTGGGTCACCACAAGAAGTAAAAAGGAAGTGTCATTAGAGCTGATGAAGGTTCTAATGGAAAAGCCAAGCACAGCAGTGGGGTTGGGGGTGGGGCACAATTTAAAAACATTACTTTCTGACATCATTTTGGTTTAATAAGACCCTAGAAGATTTTTAAGACAAAAATTAGCAACTTCTGAAAATCCTCAGGCTCATAATTTCATCTAAGAAACAAGGCAATCATGTTTTGGATTCTTTCTAGATAAAAACGTATGTCTTTCGGGTATGGTGTGGGGCCTAGTCCCATGAACAGATATTATGGTGAAGGGTGTTCAGTTCAGTTCAGTCACTCAGTCGTGTCCGACTCTTTGCAACCCCATGAATCCCAGCACGCCAGGCCTCCCTGTCCATCACCAACTCCCGGAGTTCACTCAGATTCACGTCCATCGAGTCAATGATGCCATCCAGCAGCTCATCCTGTCATCCCTTCTTCTCCTGCCCCCAATCCCTCCTAGCATCAGAGTCTTTCAATAAGTCATCTCTTTGCATGAGATGCCCAAAGTACTGGAGTTTCAGCTTTAGCATCATTCCTTCCAAAGAAATCCCAGGGCTGATCTCCTTCAGAATGGACTGGTTGGATCTCCTTGCAGTCCAAGGGGCTCTCAAGAGCCTTCTCCAACACCACAGCTCAAAAGCATCAATTCTGGTGACCAAATGTTTGCACAGGATTGGGGGGTTTCCCTGGTCACAGGACTTTCAGTGCAACAACTAGGAAAGCTTCGGGCAAACCAGGGCGAGCTGGCAGTCTGGAGCTGCACTTCTACCATGGCGGAATCCTCCTTAGAAGAGCGCTAGTTTCCATAGTTGCCAGGAGGCCCCTCTGAGACTCGCCTGTGACATCCTGGCCGGTCAGGGACAAGATGGGCAGACAGATGGCAGTGGGGTCACGGTTTGGAGGGGGAGGGGGATGTTCTGATCATGGTGGTTGGGGATGGGTTTAACCAGGGCGGAGGGCCAGGGTGGGCAGACATTTCCACAGCCTGCTTCAGCAACAGTTTCTACCCCATTTGGTATTAATTTTAGTGGTCTATTTTCAGAAGAAAATAATAAACATTAAGTCCCTCAGATGTTCAGGAGAACTTAAAGAACTCCACTCTCAAAAAAATGCTTTTTGTGGTCGTTACAAAAAGAGAGACTCTAGTGTTCATATCCTGATGAATTCTAAAATGCCTCTCCCACCTCTTCGCTCTGCACCCCCTTCTCCATTCTCTGCTTGCATTGGTACCTCAGTTTATTGTGGACCAGTCAATTGGTAAACTGGGACTGACTTTTTCTACTGTATCAATGCCACTATGATGAACTTTGCCAGTTCATGGGTACTGACTCAGAAGTGGCATTGCATGAAGAAAAACTATTTTCTAATAAAAATATGAGTGAAAACTAAAATCATATACTAAAATCAAAAATGAAAATAACAGACTGGAAGCCATCTCTGTATGATGTCACGGTGGTTGCAACAAGAAGTGAGAAGAAAACTGAAAAGCAGAGGGACTGATTTTCCTTGTGATTCTTCTCTCTTGGGGTTTTAGCCTCTGAAAGGCAGGGGCTGCTTGCTTGATGCAAAAAGTATCTGTGACCTTGGGCAAATTATTTAAGCACTCTAAGTCACAATTAACCATTTTAATAATGTGCATACAGAGAATCTACTCAGTGCACTGCGGTGATCTGAATGGGAAGGAAGTCCCAGAGGGAGGGGACGTGTGTATGTGTGGCTGAGCCCCTTTCCTGTACGGTGGAAACTAACACAACCTTGTAAAGTAACTCCAATAAAAATTAATTTTAAAAAAGAAAGAGGAAGAGGAATGTAAGTGGTATAATCCAGGGTTAATAAACTAAAACTGAAGTTTTGATAGAACACCTAATATGTAGTAAGTGCTATAATAAATACAACTTGATAATTAAAGACAAGTAAATAAATAAATAATGCCCATATGAATTCCACTTTACAGGGCTGTTGTGAGATTTAACAAGACAGCACACGTAAAGAATGGTCTTTAGCACATAGTAATTGCTCAATTAATGAAATTTTAAGGTGGTAAAACTACCTAAAACAACACTCTGAGGTAAACTTCTTTCCTGAAAAAACTGTCATTATATGTCAAATTACTATATGCAAGTTTGTGAGGCAGTATAAGTCATCAGCATCACTCATAAGTGTTTATTATATCTCTGATCTGGGAACAGTGTGTGTGTGTGTGTGTGTGTGTCTGTGTGTGTGTCTGTGTGTGTGTATACATGGTGGGTGTTTTTGTAGCAGGGAGGGGCTGTGTTTGCAGGGGAGGTGGGGAGCAGTACAGGGCAGGTTTTAAACACAGGTGACACTTGAGTTAAGCTTTTAGTTTCCAATCTTGTTGAAGAGACAAAATCTGGGCCTAAATATTAGCAACAGATGAAATGTTTTTCAAATGAATGATAGAAAGAATAAGCCTCCAGAAGAAGAGAGGAGGGGGAGGTCAGTCCTGGCCAGAGGGGCCCTGGAGGGCTTAACTGAAGACAGGGATCTGCACTCACCCTGGAAGAGGCAGATTCCACAGGCAAAAAAGAGAAAAGGAGACCAGAAAGCTTTTCTCCTCCTGAATTTGCAGATCAAGAACCTAAACGTCAAGAAGTCATGAATGTCCCTGCCAGAGATGGCAGCAAGGGCAAGAAGGATGGAGAAGGGCCTGCATCAAGGACAAGGATGTGGTCCTGCAGGCAGGAACCCCAGCATGCCCCGTGGCTCTGGGGCCAACGATCCTCTCTCTCAATGACTGGCAGGCACTTTGCAAAACAGAGTCCTATATTAACGCACATGTGTGGAATCTAGAAAAATGGTATTGTTGTTTAGTGCTAAGTCGTGTCCAACTCCTTGTGACCCCAGGGACTGCAGCATGCCAGGCCTCTCTGTCTTCCACTATCTCCCGGAGTTTGCTCGAGTTCATGTCCATTGAGTCGGTGATGGTATAGATGAACTTATTTGCAAAGCAGAAATAGAGATGCAGACATACAACGAGTGTATGAACACCAAGGGGGGAAGGGAGAGTGGGATGGATTGGGAGATGGGGATTTACACTACTGTGGATAAAATAGGGAGCCCAGGAAACTCTACTTAGTGTTCTGTGGTGATAAATGGAAATTTTAAAAAGAGGGGATGTATCTGCACATATATCTGGCTGATTCACTTTGCTGTACAGCAGAAACTATTAGTAACAATGCTGCAAAGCAACTATACTCCAATTAAAAAGCAACAACACAGAGTCCTGGGCAGCCTGAAACAGTTTGCCTTCTGAAAATAGATCCCCTCATGCTGCACAGGTGGTAGCCGGGCTTCACAGTGCCCAGGGGCCTCCCCCTGCCCAGGGGCAGCAGGAGGTATGCTATGGGCCTTCTACAGTCTGGTTCCTCACACCTCCCAGTGTGAACCGTGGGTCTGAGTGAGCAAAGGAGAGATTTTCACACTTTCACAACCTGGCTTCACAGCTGTAGCAACCTATGGCCTGATTTTGAATGGCAATATCCTTTTAGCCCTAAATAATCCTTATTGTCTATAGAATTTGGAAATTTTATTAAAACTTGAAAATAAGAGAATGACATTTATTCCACCTCTGGGAAATAGTATTAACACTATCCCACCAACCCACGTTTTTCCACGCCCACCCCCACCTTCTGGAATGTTCTTGAAATGAATACACGGTGTGATGTTAATTTTATGTGTCATCCTGACTGGCCTATGGTACCCAGTTTTTCAGTAAGGCACTAGTCTAGGTGTTGCTGTGAAGGTATTTTGTAGATATGCTCAGCATAAGATGACTTAAAGTAAAGATTGTCCTCCATAATGTGGTTGGGCCTCATCCAATCAGTTGAAAGCCTTAAAAACAGTAACATGGTTTTCCCTAAAATGAAGGAATTTTCTGACTCAAGACTATAGCATGAGAATGCTGCCTGAATTTCTAGTTTACTGGTCTACCCTGCAGACTTTGGACTTGCCCCAAATCTCTCTCTCTCTCTCTCATTTCTGTATATCCTATTGGTTCTGTTTCCCCAGAGAATCCTGATTTGTGTCCTCTGAAATAATCTCACAGGATCCCAAAAAGGGATAAAAGGTGAAAGTAGCCCACAGTCAGGGAGGGGTAGCCGAGTCAGGTAAGTAACTTCTTTCCTGCCCAGGACACATGGGCCTGCTGACCTCTGAATGCACCAAGCAAGAGAGGCTGAGACACTTTTGCAAATGCTACAAGTTTGTTCTCTTTTAAAAAAGACCATTGATTTCACATTTAATGAAAGATATGACCGCCATATTTATTTACTGCAACAAGATTGGGTAATGATAATGTTTTCAGTTTCCATCATACTAAACTGGGTCCTTAAAGGCAGCATTAAAATTGGTTCTTTTCAAAGCTTTTCCAGCTGATTCTTCCTCTTTGACAGGAATGAGGTTCTATCCCATTCCATGCTATTCAGGCCGCCTCTCATTTGAATATGATCTCCTCAACCCCGCTCAGGCTCAGGAAAACCCCTTTCTCCAGTCTCCTACATGATTAATGAAAGGTCTTTATCTTCATAGTTTTAACTAATGGCTCATTCCTCACTTTTATAGTGTTAGCCAAGAGAAACTACTCTTCATTAAGGCTGCTTTGATGTGCATAATCAGCCATTTCTCTTACATTTGAAACGTCTTCATTCCTGTAATATTTTCGTGGCTGCAGCAGCTGTTGGACATTTCCTAGTTTTTGCAGAGCTTTGCAGCTGTGGAAAAATCCTTACGCAAGGTTCTGCAGCTTATTTTAATGCAGATGTCTGGACCTGGTGTGGTTAGCATAAAAATTCAATGGCAGTGGTGATTATTTTTTATTATTGTAATATACGGGAAGAAGAGCCTGGCTTCCCACTTGGAAAGTCCCACGGTGAGTCAATAAAGTTTCCACCTCTGACCTCTTCAGACACTGGGATGGGGAGCCTTGGGGTCTGGGGCTGAATTGAGGGTCAAGGTCAAGGCCCTGAAGCCCTGTGACCCGGGCTGGGAGCCCAAGGAGCAGAGCTGAGGTCAGCGTTGGCCTCGGCACTCCTGGCTCCTACGTNTGGGGGGCATCGGGTTTAGGGGCGTCCAGCTGAGGGGCGTCGGGGTTGAGGGGCGTCGAGTCAAGCGGGGGTCGAGATGACGGACGTCGGGTTGGGGGCGCCGGCGGCCCTGGGGGGCAGTGTCGTCCCGGCGCGGGCTGGGGGAGACGATGGCTCCCTCTCCTCACAGACTCAGACCCCTAAGCTGGCCACTTCGCGGCGCTAGGCGGCGACTCACCGGCGACTCACCGGCACCGCACGCTCCCGTCCCGCCTCCCCGAAGCCCCGCCCCCAACGTCCGCGCTCCCGATATCCACCTCCCGTCGTCCGGCGCCGCCGCGAAGCCCCGCCCCCGACGGCCGCGCTCCTGGCACCCCCCACCCCGACGAGGGATCTCCCCGCGCATTGGCCGGGCCACCGCCGGTCCCGCCCCCTCCCAGGGCCGAGGCTGCGCATTCGACACGGCGCAGCCAATCGGAGCCGCTCTTCCTGCGGCGCGGGGGCCGCTGGGGCCGGAAGCTACCAAAGGCGCCGGAAGCGCAGCGCGGAGCGGCCGGGATCCGAGGCGGCTGGGGCCGGCTGAGGCGTGGTGGCGGTGCGCAGGCCTCGCCATGGGCCTGCTGAGCGGGGCGGCTCGCGCCCTGGTGCGGGGCGCCGACCGTATGAGCAAGTGGACCAGCAAGCGGGGCCCGCGCACCTTCTACAAGAGCCGCGGTGCCAAGGGCGTCGGCTTCCACGGTCGCGGCGGCAGGTTCGTGCTGGTCAAGGAAATGGTCCCGGAGCTGGTGGTGCCCGAGCTGGCCGGCTTCAAGCTCAAGCCCTACGTGAACTACCGCGCCCCGGAGGGCACAGACGTTCCCCTGACGGCCAAGCAGCTCTTTCTGGAGACGGCGGCGCCGGCTATCGAGAAGGACTTTAAGGCCGGGACTTTCGACCCCGAGCACCTGGAACGGTACGGCTTTGAGCCCACGCAGGAAGGCAAGCTCTTCCAGCTGTACCCCAAGAACTTCCCGCGCTAGGAGTGGTCGGCGGCCGCGCCGGATGTGCCTGCGACCGAGGACTTGGACCCTCCTCGCCCAACCTTGTTCCGGGGTGGCGGGCGGAGAGGCGGTTCCCTCGTTTTCGTTTATTAAAGACCTTGCCTACCGTATCGTGTTGGTTTGGGCATCTGGCCACTGTGGAAAGGAAGCACGCCACGTGTNACCGAGGACTTGGACCCTCCTCGCCCAACCTTGTTCCGGGGTGGCGGGCGGAGAGGCGGTTCCCTCGTTTTCGTTTATTAAAGACCTTGCCTACCGTATCGTGTTGGTTTGGGCATCTGGCCACTGTGGAAAGGAAGCACGCCACGTGTTAGGTTAAAGCGTAGAGACCTGGGCGACCTTCTCAGGTTCCAGACAAACCAGAACCCTTACCAAGAGGGAAGTAGGCAAGAACACGTGGCTCAGCTTGCAGGAGGGAGATAGTTCACCAGGCCATCCAGCCACGTGACAGCCCTGGGGGGTTCACCCCAGGGAACAACCAATGAGCACATTTATGGGTCCCAAAGCAGTTTATTTTGGGGAACCTCCCTGCCTTGGGGCAAACCTAAAGATAAGGCCACACGGGAAGTTGCTGCCAAACTGCTATTTCCCTGATAATCTACAGCCTCCCTCCTCTTTATGTTCTGTATCAGCGCATAATTCCTCAGATCCTTTCTGTTTAATTGATCCTTAAGTGAAATATCCTAAAATAAACTCTGGAGGAGGGTTCAACATTAATACATTCTAACCTGTGCTGACAGTTCTATCAGGAAATAAAGAACAAAAGCTTGTGTTTTCTGATTCAGAACACCTACCTATCCTATCAGTGGATGCTGCGGAGTTGACAAGTAGCTCTACATCTGCTCCTCCAGAGAGAGGAGGAACTCACCTGTGGGAGTCAGGTCAGTCACAAGCCCAGTACTTCTGGAGTTAAGCTGTGTCCAGGTTTAACTGAAGCCACAGTGAGGAAGTGTGACTAATCCACCATACGCCATAACACATTTCAAGTTTATGGTATGCTAAAGCAATATACCCTTCTTTTCGGTTATTTGCACAGGAGGCTATACAAGCACTTATGGTGCCATGATCTTTTTAATGTTCATATAAAACTAATATAACACAAAAACTATTTTGGTACTATAAAGTAGCTTTAAATTTTTAAATGTAAATAGCTGCTTATATAAGTCCTAAGAACTGAAAGTCAAAACACAGGAAATGACAAGTTTGAGAGCTGGGAACCAAGCCCCTGCTCCACCCCACCCCCTGCTGCCACAGAGACACCATTTTGAAGGGCCCAGCAGATAAGGTTTATCTGAGAGGCCAACAGCTTTTCCGTTTACTGAGAAAATTCCACAGATGCACTGAGCCCCATGCAATGAGTCTGGGGTCACTTCATTCTTAAAAGAGATAAAGATGTACTCTAGGTTTTATTTGTGGAAATTGCAAGGTCTTCCCCAGCTCAGATGTTCTCCCACTTCCAGAGGTGAAGAACATGGTCATAAAAGGAGCAAGTGGCCAGAAGGCTGGTGTCAGAGTCTGCTGCCTCCAGATCCTGGTTGCAGTCGCAGATCTTGATCCCTGAAGCAGGCAGCCGGCCATCCTTCTTGTGCTCTGCAGATGGCTGCAGAGGAGCCTCTAGCTTGCTCCCACTCTGGTGTGTGGCACCGCCCACTCCATCGCTGTCAGCTAAACACTCGGAAGAGGGTGCTGGTGATGGGTCTACAGCCTTCAGGGTGGCGTCCTGGGCTGCTGTTCTGGCTTCTGGGTCACTGCCAGGGAAGGACGGCTGGGTCTGTGGCAGACGGCAGAAGCAGAGCCAGGACCAGTCGATTCCGTACACCAGCGAGTTGGACAAGGGGTAGGACAGAGAGACTGCTTCCTGTTCTTCCTCTGGAGCGAGATAGGAGGACACAGGAAACAGCCAGTTAATCTCATCACCCACCCGCAACAGACCCTGCCCACCCTCAAAGAGAAACTTCCAAGAACAACCACCATGTGTCACGCAGAGGACTGTTGAGACACAGACAGACAGGCAGAGAAGGGCAGACCTTCATCCTGCAGTGAACGCTCTCTGTGCCTGCGAGAGGAGGCAGCCTGCGCCACGGAGCTCCCATCCAGGGCGCCTGAGGACTCAGCGTGAGCCAGACACAGGGAATGGGGCGCATCAGAAATGAAGGGAACAAGAACACGTGAAGCACACCACAGGAAAGCTTGGTGTGTGTGAGAAACCACAGGCATGGATGTGGCTGAGTTGTCATTTGAAACCGGCAACATGTCAGAAGTGTCCCGGCACACAGAGCTCCCTTAGAGAGTCTGGATTTGAACTGGGAAAGGAGTCATTCACTGCCTGAGCAGTTGTCCTTGTGGTGAGTTGCTATGGCAACTCTGAAGCTGAAGGGTTGCCGAGAAAGGGTGAAAAGTGCCCCATGACCAGGGAAAGAAGTGATGAGGGGCACCCTGGTGGTCTGTGGTAAAGAACCTGCCTGCCAGTGCGGGATAAACTGGTTCAGTCCTGACCTGGGGGACCCCACGTGCCGTGGAGCAGCTAAGCTCGTGCGTCGCCACTACTGAGCCCGCATGCCCTAGAGCTGCCGCTACAGTGAGGAGGCCCTGCGCTCTGCAACCAGAGAAAAGCCTGCACTGTGACGAAGACCAGCAGAGCCAGAAATGAATAGACAGAGATTTCAAAAATAAACATGACGCGGTGTCGCCAAACCTGAGGTGGTCAAGGGTCTAGGCCGAGGCTGAGGCTGGTAAAAGCAGCTGCAGAAAACTGGCCAGTGAGCTGGGGAACTGGCACCTGCTGGAAGGCCCAGGGGCTGGCCATTCAGTCTCCAGTCGCCTGGACACCACAGCCATGGCCCCCGTGTAGGGATCAAAGCCACAGCGCTCAGTCGTGATCAGACTCTGAACTGGGACCTGAGTGAGCGGCGAAGAGGAGAGGCCAACGCTGGCGTCAGGAAACAGACCAAGGACAGCCCCGCGCACCAGAGGCCCTCCTCCCCAAGCCAGGGCTCTGCCTGAGCAGAGGGCGCTCCAGAAAGACGCGCGGTGCCGGGCTCTCCTGGAGAGCAGAGAGGCACCTGGCACCACCACAGAAGGAAGCTCCAAGGAGAACGCCCTGCCCCTTGCTGCGAACATCTGGGGGCCTGGGAGGCAGGGTTGCTGGCACAGTAAAGGCCCACGATACTTTCATATCCAGCAACCACAGGCAGTGTCCACTCGTGGTCCAGGCGGACACAGCAACCCTCCTGCCACAGGGCAGCTCCACACGGTAACGCAGCATGCCCGCTGCTCAGGGCACGGCAGCAAGCGCTAAGCAGGCACACGGGGCAGCAGGCGGTCGGAAGCTTCCATGAAGGAGAAACAGTATACGCAACGCTGATCACAGCACAACGAAACAAAATCAATAATGTGGTCAAAATACAAAAAAGTGTCTCCAGCTAGGAAGTTTAAAGCCTTCTACTAAACCACACTTGCAAAAACAGGGAGATACAAACTTGAACCACAGAATTTCCTCATAAAAATGAAAGCACAATCACCACATATCAGAACCTAAAACTATGCTTAAATCAGAGAATAATTCAGACATAAAAATACTTAACAGAAAGCAAAGTAACAAACATAAGTGAATTGCAGTCCCTACTCAAAATGCTAAAAAAAGAACCAAGGAGGCAGAAGGAGAGAAACAACAAAGGGAAAAGCAGCTGACGAGGTGGAGAACAGCAACAACACAGCGAAAATGAAAAACCAGAGCCACGTCTTGAAAGAAAGAAAGTACACTCACTACTAACTGGGAAAGAGGGACGCAAGTATTTGTATGTTTGTATAACTATACAAACTAAAACATGATAAAGTGAATACTATTAGGAAATTTTGACCCAAGTAGAGACATAAAGCATAAACAAAGCAACTTTCACAGAAAAATACAGAGAAAGTTAACACAGATTCATCATTCAAAAATAAATCGAGCCCAGATAGTCATAGGAGAATTTTCACCGCATCTTGAATATAACGATAACCCAGTTGAGTTCAGTTCAGTCGCAGTCTATGAGCTGGGGAACTGGCACCTGCTGGAAGGCCCAGGGGCTGGCCATTCAGTCTCCAGTCGCCTGGACACCACAGCCATGGCCCCCGTGTAGGGATCAAAGCCACAGCGCTCAGTCGTGATCAGACTCTGAACTGGGACCTGAGTGAGCGGCGAAGAGGAGAGGCCAACGCTGGCGTCAGGAAACAGACCAAGGACAGCCCCGCGCACCAGAGGCCCTCCTCCCCAAGCCAGGGCTCTGCCTGAGCAGAGGGCGCTCCAGAAAGACGCGCGGTGCCGGGCTCTCCTGGAGAGCAGAGAGGCACCTGGCACCACCACAGAAGGAAGCTCCAAGGAGAACGCCCTGCCCCTTGCTGCGAACATCTGGGGGCCTGGGAGGCAGGGTTGCTGGCACAGTAAAGGCCCACGATACTTTCATATCCAGCAACCACAGGCAGTGTCCACTCGTGGTCCAGGCGGACACAGCAACCCTCCTGCCACAGGGCAGCTCCACACGGTAACGCAGCATGCCCGCTGCTCAGGGCACGGCAGCAAGCGCTAAGCAGGCACACGGGGCAGCAGGCGGTCGGAAGCTTCCATGAAGGAGAAACAGTATACGCAACGCTGATCACAGCACAACGAAACAAAATCAATAATGTGGTCAAAATACAAAAAAGTGTCTCCAGCTAGGAAGTTTAAAGCCTTCTACTAAACCACACTTGCAAAAACAGGGAGATACAAACTTGAACCACAGAATTTCCTCATAAAAATGAAAGCACAATCACCACATATCAGAACCTAAAACTATGCTTAAATCAGAGAATAATTCAGACATAAAAATACTTAACAGAAAGCAAAGTAACAAACATAAGTGAATTGCAGTCCCTACTCAAAATGCTAAAAAAAGAACCAAGGAGGCAGAAGGAGAGAAACAACAAAGGGAAAAGCAGCTGACGAGGTGGAGAACAGCAACAACACAGCGAAAATGAAAAACCAGAGCCACGTCTTGAAAGAAAGAAAGTACACTCACTACTAACTGGGAAAGAGGGACGCAAGTATTTGTATGTTTGTATAACTATACAAACTAAAACATGATAAAGTGAATACTATTAGGAAATTTTGACCCAAGTAGAGACATAAAGCATAAACAAAGCAACTTTCACAGAAAAATACAGAGAAAGTTAACACAGATTCATCATTCAAAAATAAATCGAGCCCAGATAGTCATAGGAGAATTTTCACCGCATCTTGAATATAACGATAACCCAGTTGAGTTCAGTTCAGTCGCAGTCTTGTCCGACTCTTTGCGACCCCATGAATCGCAGCACGCCAGGCCTCCCTGTTCATTACCATCTCTCAGAGTTCACTCAGACTCACGTCCATCGAGTCCGTGATGCCATCCAGCCATCTCATCCTCTTTCATCCCCTTCTCCTCCCGCTCCCAATCCCTCCCAGCATCAGAATCTTCCAATGAGTCAACTCTTCGCATGAGGTGGCCAAAGTACTGGAGTTTCAGCTTTAGCATCATTCCTTCCAAAGAAATCCCAGGACTGATCTCCTTTAGGATGGACTGGTTAGATCTCCTTGCAGTCCAAGGGACTCTCAAGAGTCTTCTCCAACACCACAGTTCAAAAGCATCAATTCTTCGGCGCTCAGCCTTCTTCACAGTCCAACTCTCACAGCCATACATGACCACAGGAAAAACCATAGCCTTGACTAGATGGACCTTAGTCGGCAAAGTAATGTCTCTGCTTTTGAATATGCCCATGTGACATATAAATTATTCAAGAGATGATAAAATGAAAAAATTTTTTTCACGTTTTTTGTTTTGATTTTCACATGAACGAAACATAATGCTGATAAACAGCATAAAAGAAAATTTGTGTCATCTTTGCATGTTATTGAAAACCCCAAATAAGGCATGCACCAGAATGCAATACTACACTGAAAAAGATAACCTGTCCTCCAAAGAAGACACACAGATGGCCAAAAGGCACTTGAAAAGATGCTCAACATTGTCAATCATCAGAGAAATGCAAATAAAAATCACAATGAGATATAACTTGACACCTGTCACCGCAAACACCAAATGTCAGGGAGACTGTGGAGGAGAGAGAACTCTCCTACACTGTCAGCAGAGATGCACACAACACTGAAAAATGGTACAGAGGTTCCTCAAAAACCTGCACACAGACCTACCAACCATATGATCTAGCAATTCTATTCCTAGGTACACATCCAAAGAAAGTGAAAAGAACCCAAGACACAGGCACCCCAACGTCCACGTGTGTGTGTGCCTCAAGACACAGGCACCCCAATGCCCGACTCTGAGGCCCCATGGACTGCAGCCCACCAGGCTGCTCTGTCCACGGAGTTTTCCAGGCAAGCATGCTGGAGCGGGTGACCGTTTCCTCCTCCCGGGGACCTTCCCGGCCCCGGGACTGAACCCACGCCTCTTGTGTCTCCTGCACTGGCAGGTAGATTCTTTACCACTGCGCCACCTGGGAAGCCCTCTAATGCTCATACAGACAGAAGGCAGACCTTTGTTCAGTCGTGTCCAACTCTGCGACCCCACAAACTGTAGCCTGCCAGGCTCCTCTGTCCATAGAATTTTCCAGGCAAGAATACTGGAGTGGGTTGCCATGCCTTTCTTCAGGAGAATCTTCCCGACCCAGGGATTGAACCTGATATCCTGCATTCCAGGCAGATTCTTCACCATCTGGGCCCCNCAAACTGTAGCCTGCCAGGCTCCTCTGTCCATAGAATTTTCCAGGCAAGAATACTGGAGTGGGTTGCCATTCCTTTCTTCAGGAGAATCTTCCCGACCCAGGGATTGAACCTGATATCCTGCATTCCAGGCAGATTCTTCACCATCTGGGCCCCCAAGGAAGCACTCTACTGCTCACAGCAGCATGATTTACAGTTACAAAGAGTCAGACAAGACTAAGCTGCTAAGCACAGCACAGAGGACGGTGGTTACCAGTGAGGAGAGGGAAGGCGGGTGGGGCAACACAGAGAGAGGGGTTAAAGCATACAGGCAATGTGTGTCCATTGTGTCCGGCTTTCCGTGACCCCCTGGACTGCAGCCCACCAGGCTCCTCTGTGCAGGGGAATTCTGCAGGCAAGCATACCGGAAAGGGCTGCCATTTCCTGCTCCAGGGGATCTTCCCGACCCCGGGACTGAACCCACACCTCTTCCGTCTTCCACACTGGCAGGCAGATTTTTTCCCACTGTGCAATCTGGTAAGCCAAGTCACAAACTAAACTATCACATATACAACAAACAGGCTACCAGGATATATCGTACAGGGGCTTCCCTAGTGGCTCAGAGGATAAAGCATCTGCCTGCAATGCAGGAGACCGGGGTTCGATCCCTCTTTCCCACTGGGCAATCTGGTAAGCCAAGTCACACACTAAACTATCACATATAAAACAAATAGGCTACCAGGATATATCGTACAGGGGCTCCCCTGACGGGCCAGGGGTTAGGACTGTGCTTCCACTGCAGGGCGTGCAGGTTCGATCCCTAGTAGGGGAACTAAGTTCCTGCATGACGTGTAACAAAACCCACCCCAGAAACGGATATAATATGTGAAATACAGGGCTGGATAAAGCACAAGCTGGAATCTAGATTGCCAAGAGACATATCAATAACTTCAGATATGCAGATGACACTACCCTTATGGCAGAAAGCAGAGAGGAACTAAAGAGCCTCTTGATGAAAGTCAAAGTGGAAAGTGAAAAAGCTGACTTAAAACTCAACACTCAAAAAACTAAAATCATGGCATCTGGTCCCATCACTTCACGGCAAATAGATGGGGAAACAATGACAGACTTTATTTTCTTGGGCTCCAAAATCACTGCAGTTGGCAAATGCAGCTATGAAATTACGAGATGCTTGCTCCTTGGAAGAAAAGTTATGACAAACCTAGACAGCATATTAAAAACCAGACACATTATTTTGCTGACAAAGGTCCATATAGTAAAAGCTACGGTTTTTCCAGTGGTCATGTATGGATGTGAGAGTTGGACCATAAAGAAAGCTAAGAGCCAAGAATTGATGCTTTTGAACTGTGGTGTTGGAGAAGACTCTTCAGAGTCCCTTGGACAGCAAAGAGATCAAACCAGTTCATCCTAAAAGCAATTAGTCCTGAATATTGATTGGAAGGACTGATGCTGAAGCTGAAACTCCAATATTTTGGCCACCTGATGCAAAGAACTGACTCAATGGAAAAGACCCCGATGCTGGGAAAGATTGAACGCAGGGGGAGGAGGAGAAGATAGAGGATGAGATGGTTGGAAGGCATCACTGACTCAGCGGACACGAGTTTGAGTAAACTCCGGGAGTTGGTGATGGACAGGGAGGCCTGGCATGCTGCAGTCCATGGGGTCACAGAGTCGGACACGACTGAGTGACTGAACTGAACTGTGAGGCACAGAGAACAGAGCCAAAGTTATACTCTGTAAACAGAGTATAACTCTTAAAAACTCTGAATCACTACATTATATGCTGCTGCGTGGCTTCAGTCGTGTCCGACTCTGTGCGACCCCACAGACAGCAGCCCACCAGGCTCCGCCGTCCCTGGGATTCTCCAGGCAAGAGCACTGGAGGGGGTTGCCATTTCCTCCTCCAATGCATGAAAGTGAAAGGTGAAAGTGAAGTCACTCAGTCGTGTCTGATTCTTAGCGACCCCATGGACTGCAGCCCACCAGGCTCCTCTGTCCACGGGATTTTCCAGGCAAGAGTACTGGAGTGTGGCTATATTATATATCTGAAACATAATATTGTAAGTTAACTATACCTCAATAAAAGAAAATTTTTTAATTAAAAAAAAAAAAAAATACTTTGACAACTAAAAACAAAACCATAACCAAGTGTGATTTATTCCAGGAATATATATTCCNCTTGCAGTCCAAGGGACTCTCAAGAGTCTTCTCCAACACCACAGTTCAAAAGCATCAATTCTTCGGCGCTCAGCCTTCTTCACAGTCCAACTCTCACAGCCATACATGACCACAGGAAAAACCATAGCCTTGACTAGATGGACCTTAGTCGGCAAAGTAATGTCTCTGCTTTTGAATATGCCCATGTGACATATAAATTATTCAAGAGATGATAAAATGAAAAAATTTTTTTCACGTTTTTTGTTTTGATTTTCACATGAACGAAACATAATGCTGATAAACAGCATAAAAGAAAATTTGTGTCATCTTTGCATGTTATTGAAAACCCCAAATAAGGCATGCACCAGAATGCAATACTACACTGAAAAAGATAACCTGTCCTCCAAAGAAGACACACAGATGGCCAAAAGGCACTTGAAAAGATGCTCAACATTGTCAATCATCAGAGAAATGCAAATAAAAATCACAATGAGATATAACTTGACACCTGTCACCGCAAACACCAAATGTCAGGGAGACTGTGGAGGAGAGAGAACTCTCCTACACTGTCAGCAGAGATGCACACAACACTGAAAAATGGTACAGAGGTTCCTCAAAAACCTGCACACAGACCTACCAACCATATGATCTAGCAATTCTATTCCTAGGTACACATCCAAAGAAAGTGAAAAGAACCCAAGACACAGGCACCCCAACGTCCACGTGTGTGTGTGCCTCAAGACACAGGCACCCCAATGCCCGACTCTGAGGCCCCATGGACTGCAGCCCACCAGGCTGCTCTGTCCACGGAGTTTTCCAGGCAAGCATGCTGGAGCGGGTGACCGTTTCCTCCTCCCGGGGACCTTCCCGGCCCCGGGACTGAACCCACGCCTCTTGTGTCTCCTGCACTGGCAGGTAGATTCTTTACCACTGCGCCACCTGGGAAGCCCTCTAATGCTCATACAGACAGAAGGCAGACCTTTGTTCAGTCGTGTCCAACTCTGCGACCCCACAAACTGTAGCCTGCCAGGCTCCTCTGTCCATAGAATTTTCCAGGCAAGAATACTGGAGTGGGTTGCCATTCCTTTCTTCAGGAGAATCTTCCCGACCCAGGGATTGAACCTGATATCCTGCATTCCAGGCAGATTCTTCACCATCTGGGCCCCCAAGGAAGCACTCTACTGCTCACAGCAGCATGATTTACAGTTACAAAGAGTCAGACAAGACTAAGCTGCTAAGCACAGCACAGAGGACGGTGGTTACCAGTGAGGAGAGGGAAGGCGGGTGGGGCAACACAGAGAGAGGGGTTAAAGCATACAGGCAATGTGTGTCCATTGTGTCCGGCTTTCCGTGACCCCCTGGACTGCAGCCCACCAGGCTCCTCTGTGCAGGGGAATTCTGCAGGCAAGCATACCGGAAAGGGCTGCCATTTCCTGCTCCAGGGGATCTTCCCGACCCCGGGACTGAACCCACACCTCTTCCGTCTTCCACACTGGCAGGCAGATTTTTTCCCACTGTGCAATCTGGTAAGCCAAGTCACAAACTAAACTATCACATATACAACAAACAGGCTACCAGGATATATCGTACAGGGGCTTCCCTAGTGGCTCAGAGGATAAAGCATCTGCCTGCAATGCAGGAGACCGGGGTTCGATCCCTCTTTCCCACTGGGCAATCTGGTAAGCCAAGTCACACACTAAACTATCACATATAAAACAAATAGGCTACCAGGATATATCGTACAGGGGCTCCCCTGACGGGCCAGGGGTTAGGACTGTGCTTCCACTGCAGGGCGTGCAGGTTCGATCCCTAGTAGGGGAACTAAGTTCCTGCATGACGTGTAACAAAACCCACCCCAGAAACGGATATAATATGTGAAATACAGGGCTGGATAAAGCACAAGCTGGAATCTAGATTGCCAAGAGACATATCAATAACTTCAGATATGCAGATGACACTACCCTTATGGCAGAAAGCAGAGAGGAACTAAAGAGCCTCTTGATGAAAGTCAAAGTGGAAAGTGAAAAAGCTGACTTAAAACTCAACACTCAAAAAACTAAAATCATGGCATCTGGTCCCATCACTTCACGGCAAATAGATGGGGAAACAATGACAGACTTTATTTTCTTGGGCTCCAAAATCACTGCAGTTGGCAAATGCAGCTATGAAATTACGAGATGCTTGCTCCTTGGAAGAAAAGTTATGACAAACCTAGACAGCATATTAAAAACCAGACACATTATTTTGCTGACAAAGGTCCATATAGTAAAAGCTACGGTTTTTCCAGTGGTCATGTATGGATGTGAGAGTTGGACCATAAAGAAAGCTAAGAGCCAAGAATTGATGCTTTTGAACTGTGGTGTTGGAGAAGACTCTTCAGAGTCCCTTGGACAGCAAAGAGATCAAACCAGTTCATCCTAAAAGCAATTAGTCCTGAATATTGATTGGAAGGACTGATGCTGAAGCTGAAACTCCAATATTTTGGCCACCTGATGCAAAGAACTGACTCAATGGAAAAGACCCCGATGCTGGGAAAGATTGAACGCAGGGGGAGGAGGAGAAGATAGAGGATGAGATGGTTGGAAGGCATCACTGACTCAGCGGACACGAGTTTGAGTAAACTCCGGGAGTTGGTGATGGACAGGGAGGCCTGGCATGCTGCAGTCCATGGGGTCACAGAGTCGGACACGACTGAGTGACTGAACTGAACTGTGAGGCACAGAGAACAGAGCCAAAGTTATACTCTGTAAACAGAGTATAACTCTTAAAAACTCTGAATCACTACATTATATGCTGCTGCGTGGCTTCAGTCGTGTCCGACTCTGTGCGACCCCACAGACAGCAGCCCACCAGGCTCCGCCGTCCCTGGGATTCTCCAGGCAAGAGCACTGGAGGGGGTTGCCATTTCCTCCTCCAATGCATGAAAGTGAAAGGTGAAAGTGAAGTCACTCAGTCGTGTCTGATTCTTAGCGACCCCATGGACTGCAGCCCACCAGGCTCCTCTGTCCACGGGATTTTCCAGGCAAGAGTACTGGAGTGTGGCTATATTATATATCTGAAACATAATATTGTAAGTTAACTATACCTCAATAAAAGAAAATTTTTTAATTAAAAAAAAAAAAAAACTACTTTGACAACTAAAAACAAAACCATAACCAAGTGTGATTTATTCCAGGAATATATATTCCATATATAAATGTATCCAAGGAGAAAAATAATACAGTTCAACAGATAGTATAAAAGCATTAGACAAAAAAAATCAACAATTCCTGATTTTAAAAAATACTCAAGAAAACAGAAATTGATGAATACTAAGGACAGGTGGCTCAGACGTGAAGAGTCCGCATGTGATTAAGAGACCCAGGTCCGATCCCTGTGTCGGGAAGATCCCCTGGAGATGGGAATGGTTATCCACTCCAGTGCTCTTGCCTGGAGGATCCCACGGACGGAGGAGCCTGGCAGACTACAGCCTTGGGGCTGCAAAGATTCAGACACGACTGAATGACTCACACTTTCACCTTTTTTTCACCACACGCTTTAGTCCTTATATGTCATCAAACTACACAGGAACTAGCAGGGCCTCTCTTCCAGGTCAGGAATAAGGCAAGATGTTCTCCACCCTTTTTAAAAATTGTACCGGAGACACCAATAAATGAAGTTAAATGAGAAAATAACTAAAGGCATTCAGTTTGGAAAATAAAGAACAAAACTCTAATCTTTTGCAGATGACATCACGTTTACTTGCAAAACCCAAGGAATCAATAGCAAGACTAACGGAAACACGTGTTTGTAGTTGTCAGAATATGAACCTACCGACAAAAACCCAACAACTTTCAGAGAGACAACAATTTAGTTAAAAGATACAGTGAAGAGAATGCCCACCTACAAGAGCGACAAAAACGTCAGGTTATTGAGGAATACAGTTAGCGAGGAACGCACAATGTGTGCACGCGGAAGAGAGTGAGCTCTTGGGGACTGGTTCAAGACTGGAAAAGGAGTCGTCAAGGCTGTGTATCGTCTCCCTGCTTATTTAGCTCACGTGCAGAGTACCTCGTGCGAAATGGTGGACTGCATGAATCACAAGCTGGAATCAAGACTGTGGGAGAAACACCAACAACCCCAGTTATGCACACAACACCCCTGTAAAGGCAGAAAGTGAAGAGAAACTGAAAAGCCTCTTGATGAAAGCGAAAGAGCTGAGTGAAAAAGCTGGCTTCAAACTCAACATTCTAAAAACTAAGATCGTGGCATCTGGTGCCGTCACTTCATGGCAAGTAGATGGGGAAACAATGGAAACAGTGAGGGATTTCATTTTCTTGGACTCAAAAATCAGTGCTGATGGTGACTGTAGCCATGAAATGAAAAGACACTTGCTCCTTGGAAGAAAAGCTATGACCAACCTAAACAGTGTATTAAAAGGAAGAGACATCACTTTGCCAACAAACGTCCATATAGTCAAAGCTGTGGTTTCTCCAGGAGTCAAGCTGAATCATGAAGAAGGCTGAGCATCAGAAAACTGGTGCTTTTGAATTGTGGTGCTGGAAGAGACTCTTTGAGAGTCCTCTGGACTGCAAGGAGATCAAACCAGTCAATCCTAAAGGAAATCAACCTTAAATGTTCATTGGAAGGACTGCTGCTGAAGCTGAAGCTCCCATACTTTGGCCACCTGATGCCAAGAGCTGACTCACTGGAAAAGACCCTAATGCTGGGAAGATTGAGTGCAGGTGGGGAAGGGGACGACAGAGGATGAGATGGTTGGATGGCATCACTGACTCAATGAACAAGTTTGAGCAAACTTCGGGACATAGTGAAGGACAGAGGAGCCTGGCACGCTGCAGTCCATGGGGTCACAGAGAGTCAGACGCGGCTCAGAGAATGAACAGCTACAAAAAGACACAAGAGCAGATCTGAACAAATGGAAAGGTGTCCCTTTTCTTGAGTAAGATCCCAGATGACAAGTCAGTCAGTTGAAAAGTTAATTTGTATTTTGAACAAATGGAAAGGTTTCCCTTTTCTTGAATAAGATCCCAGATGACAAGTAAGTCAGTTGGAAAGTTAATTTGTATTTAACGCAATCCCTATGAAAAACCAATAAACAATTTTTTCTTGGACAAGCTGACACTCAAGTTCAAACCTAAGAATAGTCAGGAAGCCCTTGAGAAAGACCTAGAGGAGGCAGGCAGCCCACTCTAACAAACGCACTGACTGCTTCCACGGTTGAAGAGCAGGTGTGAACACACTGAGACAGCCGGGGGCAGAAGAGAAGACAAGAAACGCAGGGTCCATTCGGGAAGTGCCTGCACACGAGAGCTGGTGTCTCGAGTCACCAGGGGTGGGGGTGGGGGGAAGACGGGCTTTCCAGGAACAGTGTCGGAACACTTCCACATACCACACAGGAGGACTCGGATCAAAATCCTAATTGTAAAAAGATGGCGTCTGACAAATATGAGAAAACAGTGATGAATTCCTTTAGAACCTGGCTGTCTTTTTAACTGAGATTCAAAAATCTAGACTCAGTGAAAAAACCTATAAATCTGATTACACTTTAAAAAAACCCAAACTTTTGTATGGGAGGAAAAACACTATACACAAAATCAAGGTAAGAAACAGAAAAATTATTTCCAACATGAACCAAAGATTAAGGGCTGATGCCACTAACAACAACGGGCTAATACACAGGAACTCTTTAAACCAAGGGAGAAAAAGACCAGAAGTCAGAGAGAAAGACAAGCCAAAGAGAAGTCAGAAAAACAGGAATATAAAACCAGCCCTTCAGGCAAGTGAAAATGTATTCAGTTTCACTCCTAATTAGGGACATGCAAATCTCAGCTACTGTGAGATGTCATTTCACACCCATCAGATGCAAAATTCCAAAGATGGTGACACATTCTGCTGGCAAGGCTGTGGGGAAGCAGGTTCTCATCCGTGGCTGGTGAGATGATGAAATCAGACAGATATCAGCCTGTGGACCCTGCAATCCCACATCTAGGCAGTAACCCTAAATTAGGTATACCTCCAACAAGCAGAAACACATGTGCAAAACAATATACATGAAGCATTAGCTGTAATTATAAGATATTAGACATAACCCAAATAATCATATAGAAAACTGGAAGAAAAAACTAGAGTATATCCACTCAATGGAGTGCTATATAAAGTAAAAAAAAAAACAAAAAAACTCTGTGAACCCATAAGGAGTGATTTCCAAAATGTGCTTTAAAAGTGAAGTAAACAAAACATGAATTTATACAGAACATCTTTTCTGTACCAAAGGAGAAGTATGGATATATAAACATACATGCTAATTTTTGCAAAAAGACACAGAATTGTAACCCTGACCTAACGGACAGGTTGCCTGCAAGAGGCCAGTGGGAGCAGCGTGAGAAAAGGCCTGGCCTCTCTGTCCGCGGCTGTTGCTGGTCAGGCGCTCAGTTGCGTCTGACTCTGACCCCATGGACTGCAGCGGCCCAGGCTTCCCTGCCCGTGACTACCTCCCGGAGTCTGAGCGTGCCTTTTAACACATTTTTTTTTCTCTTTTTGGCTGCACCATGGCACGTAGACCTTTGCTCCCCAAGCAGGGGTTGAACCCACGCCTCCTGCAGTGGAAGCGTGGAGTCTTAAGCACTGGACCAGCAGGGAAGTTCCTAACGTGATTTTCATTTCTACAACACTGTTGATGTTTTTACACACTCAAAATAAAATTAAATCAATAAGGATGAATAAAAGCTTCTTTTAAAAAAAGAAACAAACTCAACTGGATTTCAAATATAATTGCCATACAGAAGGAAAAACCAGCTCTAATCCACGCAAATGCTCAACAGAGCACAGTGACTAAACGGAGCTAATGGAACAAACAGAACGGCAAGAGCATCGGAGCCCTGCGGTGTGTCGGGCTGCTTGTGGCGTGGCACCAAGAGCACTCCACAGGCTCAGGTGCAAGTCAAGACTTGCTGGGAGCCAGGAAGACGCAGAGCAGGGGCGGCAGAGAGAAAGCTGTGCTGCCGGGATGAGCTAGAGGTGTCAGCGTGAACTCATGTTCTGACACACACGTGTGTACACACACAGACCCACATACACAGATACACAGGCCTGAGCATACACGTACATACAAACGTGTACACGCATGTGTACGTGCAGGTATGCAGACATGCATACACATATGTGTACATACACTCACTACTAAGAGGATCCAGGACTTCCTGGAAAAGCAGCCTGTCCAGGGAGTGGGAGAGGGAGAGCCCAAAACGAGCCCGGAGTGACCACAAAGCGAGGCGGCACGCCGCAACCACACGCCCAAAAGCAGCATCAGCAATAAAGGGGCAAAGCGGCGTCTCGTGGCTGCTGACCCCTGACTCGGAGGCCCAACAGCAGCGCGTAAGCTACAGTGCATTCGCTGCAGACGCACAGCCACGGACAGGCTGACAGCAAACAGCACCTGGGAGGAGGTGTGAGTGCCTCTCCTAGGGTCAGACGACGGAGGCTTTAAAACAAGCGCTACTAGAGACCAGCAGGGACATCCTGTGACAAGAAGAGTCAACACGTCAGGAAAACACACAAGCACGACCGTACGTACACAGCGAACAAGCCCCCAAGTCTCTGAGACAAAAGCTGACAGAAGTGAGGGAGGAAACAGACCAATCAGCCAGACCGCTGCAGCACCTGTGGCCCAAGTAAAACATGAGCAGCGCCGCAGACGCTGACTGCCCGCTTTCCGAGGTGAACAACCAGACGGTCACCAGGAACAGACGGGGACACAGACGGGGACCGAGCACACGTCCTCCCCGGACGGGCCGCAGACGGGCCACAGGGAGTCCCAGCGGCCCTAAACCTAGAACCAGGAACAGAAACTCAGGATGCTCTCAAAAATGTGCAAATTAAACAGCACTCTCCAAGGTAACCAACGAGACAAAGAAATCGCAAAGAAGCTGGAAAATAATTTTTGAGAATAAAACACGACTTCTCATGGGCCACAGTGGAAGCAGTGCCTACCCTACACTGAGAGTGAGAAGGGCCTCAGAGAAAGCAGCGTTTAGAAGGCGATCCATCACTGCAGATCCCACACTGAGAGAGAGAAGAGAGGGCAGGAGCCGCCCGAGCGTCCACAGGACAAAGGGCAGCAACACGGCAGGGGCAGAGCCCAGGGCTCAGATGAGGAAACCTGGAGGCCACCGCCGGCGGAGACGGTCGGGAAGGCCTGCGGGTGCGGCGGCCGCCTGCTCCTACGGAGGAGGGGACAGGACCCCGGCGGGGCGGTGATGAGGGGCAAGAGCGGGGTGGGGCTTCAAGAGAAGAAAACGTGAGGGACCCCTGGTGAGAGGAAGGCCAGTCCGCCTGCCCGTCGGGGCCCTGCTGGGTTCTGCCTGGAGCAGGAGAAAGAACCAGGGCAGCGGCTGAAGCGTGTCTGGAGCGCTGGCCGCCGAGCCCAAACCGTCCGCAGTGGTGACCAGGCACCCAGATAACAGAGCCGGTCAGGCGGGGACCGCGTTTAGGGAGCAGTGGCTGAAGCTGAGGCTCTGGAGTCACCCTCATGGCAAGGCCGGGTAACCCGGGAACGTGTCAGGACACAGGAGGAGCCTGGTGGGCAGGCCGCTCACCTGCTGCCGGCTGGTAGTTGATGATCGTAAAGCCGCCGTGCATGCAGGCCGCCAGGAGCAGGTCGCGCTGGAACGGGTGCCACTTGAGCCTCCACGCCCCGCCCCGCACGGGCACGTCCGCCAGCGGCCGCCGCAGGCTCCGCGTGTCCCAGAGAAGAACATGCTCGTCATAGCTGAAACCCACGGATCTCAACCAGCGTGCGGGAAAGCGGGGCTCCGCAGGCAGGGCACCCCTCGCAGGAGACCCGGACCCGCCCTTCCAGGACGCAGTCCCTCCCTGAGCCCCGGACAACCACACTCTGGTTCAAAGAACGGGCTGGTCAGACGCCACAGCGGCCACAAGGGGAATCAGTGCCACAGCCGGGACTCACCTCCCCGTGGCCAAGACGTTCTCACGGTGGGGGCTGCTCTGGATGCTGCACACGCCCATGGAGTGTCTGTGGGGGGCGGGGGGCTGAGCAGGCGCCCCACAGCTCCCCAGCAGAAGCCCGGGAGCAGGCGCCCTGCAGCTCCCCAGCAGAAGCCCGGGGCGGGGGGCTGAGCAGGCGCCCCGCAGCTCCCCAGCAGAAGCCCAGGGCGGGGGGGCTGAGCAGGCGCCCCACAGCTCCCCAGCAGAAGCCTGGGGCAGGGGGCTGAGCAGGCGCCTTGCAGCTCCCCAGCAGAAGCCTGGAGCAGGGGGCTAAGCAGGCGCCTTGCAGCTCCCCAACAGAAGCCCGGGAGCAGGCGCCCCGCAGCTCCCCAACAGAAGCCCGGGAGCAGGCGCCCTGCAGCTCCCCAACAGAAGCCCAGGGCGGGGGGCTGAGCAGGTGCCCCG
Source organism: Oreotragus oreotragus (assembly GCA_006410675.1). Taxonomy (NCBI): domain Eukaryota; kingdom Metazoa; phylum Chordata; class Mammalia; order Artiodactyla; family Bovidae; genus Oreotragus; species Oreotragus oreotragus. The sequence continues at coordinate 465,705 of SJYX01023864.1, read as the reverse complement.
CAGCTCTCCAGCAGAAGCCTGGGGCAGGGGGCTGAGCAGGCGCCCCGCAGCTCCCCAGCAGAAGCCCAGGGCGGGGGGGGGGGGGGCCCGGGGGGGCGGGG
>SJYX01023864.1:439491-465502 GCA_006410675.1 Oreotragus oreotragus | reverse complement strand
AGCAGGCGCCTTGCAGCTCCCCAACAGAAGCCCGGGAGCAGGCGCCCCGCAGCTCCCCAACAGAAGCCCGGGAGCAGGCGCCCTGCAGCTCCCCAACAGAAGCCCAGGGCGGGGGGCTGAGCAGGTGCCCCGCAGCTCTCCAGCAGAAGCCTGGGGGGGGGGGCTGAGCAGGCGCCCCGCAGCTCCCCAGCAGAAGCCCGGGGCAGGGCGGGGCTGGCCCCACGAGGACTCACCTGCGGCTGCTGAAGGTGGCAGTGTCGGGCATCCTGGTGTCCCAGCCCTTCAGGAGGCCATCGTCCCCACCTGCACGGAAATGGCCAGGAGGCACACTGAGGACGGGCACCGGCCGCTTCTCAGGGTGCAGTCACGTCTGAGAGGGTGTTTCCACACAGGCATGCAAGCCCCAGCTGTGCCGCCACCGAGCCTTCACCCGCTGCGGCGAAGACGGGGGCCACACTCGAAGGGCAGACAGAGGCACGGGAGCAGAGCGACCCGCCACACGGACTCAACCCTTCTGGCTGCAGGAGCCGGGAGCCAGCATGGCCACATCCGAGCACTTGGAACAGACGCCTGCAACTGGCGGCACATTTCCGTGTGTTTTGAAGAGAAAGGTCCCTGGTAACCTTGCAGGAAAAGGACTTCTTTTGAGGACACTGAAGCGACAGAAACAAGAGAGGAGTCGGTGCCCTGGCACACAGCCAGTCTCTGAAGAGAAGCAGCACCGTGGAGGGCACGGCGTGCTGAAGGAAGATGGGCAGAGAGGACGAAAAGGAGCGAACCAAGCACAGAGCCAACCGCGCTGAACGCGCCGCCCGCCCGCCGCCCGCCGCCCAGCACCTCCCGGGCGCACCAGCCGGGGATGGCGGGAACGCGACCTGCCCTCAGACCAGCAGAAGCCGCCACCCCGGCACTGAGCTGCGGGTGAGCCTCAAACACAAGCTGCCGTCCGCGGCAGATCTGGAGAGCTGGCTGTGGGCTCTTCTCTCACAGCCCACGCGCTCCACCAGAAGCTCCTGCTGATCGCCTGCTTCCTCCTCTCCACTGCCCCCGCCTCACCGCCCCCCTGCATACAGCGGCTCTAGCCTACACCCTCAGCCCCTGCAGTCTACACGCAACACAGCAGCTAAGAACGCTGCTCACTCACCAAGTCGTGTCCGGCTCTCTGTGGCCCACGGGCTGCAGCATGCCAGGCTCCTCCGTTCTCCACTATCCCCTGGAGTTTGCTCAGGTTTATGCCCAGAGTCGGTGATGCTGTGCAACCATCTCCTCCTTGGCCACCCCCTCCTCCTCCCGCCTTCAGTCTTTCCCAGCATCAAGGTCTTTTCCAGTGAGTCAGTTCTTCGCATCAGGTGGCCAAAGTATCGGAGTTTCAACTTCAACATCAGTCCTTCCGATGAATATCCAGGACTGATTTCCTTTAGGATGGACTGGTTGGATCTCCTTGCTGTCCAAGGGACTCTCAAGAGTCTTCTCCAACACTATAATTCAAAAGCACCAAATTTCTGGTGCTCAGCCTTCTTCATGGTCCAACTCTCACATCCATACATGACTACTGGAAAAACCATAGCTTTGACTATACGGACCTTTGCTAGCAAAGTGACGTCTCTGCTTCTCAATACGTTGTCTAGGTTTGTCCCAGCTTTCCTCCCAAGGAGCAGGTGTCTTAATTCCGTGGCTGCGGCCACTGTCTGCAGCTGTTCTGAAGCCCAAGAAAGTAAAGTCTGTTGCTGCTTCCCCTCTCCCCCATCTATCTGCCAGGAAGTGATGGGCCAGGAGGCCATGATCTTTGCTTTTTGAATGCTGAGCTTTAAGCCAGCTTTTTTACCCTTCTCTTTCACCTTCACCAACAGCCTCTTTAGTTCCTCTTCATTTTCTTTCATTAGAATGATAAGGATCCTCTTAAATTTTAAAACGTTAAGTCAGAAAACATTCCTCTGTCCAACAGCCCGCAATGGCTCCCATCCACTCTGAGCAAATGCCGGCGTGCTCCTGGGGCCTCAGCCCAGCGCCCTGTCTCCGTGACCCCTCCCGTCCTGTTCCACACTAACTGCTCGAGACACACAAGGCTCCACGGCAGGACAGTCTGTGCCGCCCACGGCACCCGATACCCTTGCCTGTCCGACCTCCCTCCTTCCAAAGTGTATTTACCACCAAGCGTGTTATACTTGGCATTCCTTGTCTGTCTCCGCCAAGCGCTGCAAGCTCAGTGAAAGCAGAGACTTTATCTTCCTCACAGGAATCTCCCAAGCCCCTGGGACAGTGCTCGGCACGTGGCCAGTGCTCAACAGACGCTTGCTGGATGAATGAATTGATCCCGAATTGTTAAAACATTGTCTCACTCCACTGTGGCTTGACTTAGCTAAGCCTCGAAGCAGAAGAATTAATCCACGAACGAGAGCTCAAAAAATCAAGTCTCTACTGTTCTCCCTGAGTCTGTTCACAAGGGTGCAACAGCAAAACTCCAGAAAAGATCCCCTTTCAGGGGAAAATAGGCATTAAACACAAAATCGTAAGTGGTCTCAGGACATCCCTGACCGTCCAGTGGTTAAGAATCCGCCTTGCAATGCAGGGGATGCAGGTTCGATACCTGGTCAGGGAATTAAGATGTGATGTGACAAAAAATTAATAAATAGGATGAGGACAGAGTGCCGTGAGACCAACGGCAAGGGACTGAACGTACAGTGTTTCTAAAGACAAGATTTCAAGCTGGGCCCTGCCAGAAAAGCAGAATTAACCTGTGAAAAATTAAACTAAGATTACAGAAAACACGAAGAGTTGAGGGAAAGAAGACACTCAGAATAGGGCCAGCCAGGCAGGCACAGACCCAGTCACAGAAGACCCAGGGCCCTGCTGGGTACCCTGGGCAGGGGCTGCAGAAGGCTCAGGACCGCGCAAGTGAGCAGCTTGCGTGTTCAACCACCTGCTCTATCCTCGAACGGGAGGCTAGGCAGGAGAGGTTGAGCATGAACGCAGGCCACTGCTTGGGGCTCTGCCGTGACCACGGAGCACGCAGGCCACTGCTCGGGGCTCTGCCGTGACCACGGAGCACGCAGGCCACTGCTCGGGGCTCTGCCGTGACCACGGAGCACGCAGGCCACTGCTCGGGGCTCTGCCGTGACCACGAAGCACGCAGGCCACTGCTCGGCACTCTGCCGTGACCACAGCATGGGACCGTGGTCCTGACAAAGTGGAAAGAGAGTGAGACAGATACAGCCAATTCTGAGAAATGCTCAGAAGACAAAACCAAGACTCTCAGGAGGGGCGAGTGGACAGAGCTATCTGATTTGGGTGCCCAGACCCTGCCCCGGAGTGCGGGGCACAGCAGGGCCACACGGGAACACAGGCATGGCTGGAGCCCGTGGAGGGAAGCGCTGGCGAGCACCCCAGCGTGAGCCGGCAAGACGACGCAGTCGGAGCTCAGAAGAAAGGCCTGCTCCCACCAGCAAAGCACAGTGTCTGTGGAGACACAGCAATGGCGTCGGGAGAGCAATGATGCAGAGCGACAAGAGGACGCGGGCGGGACCATGAGCGCGCTGGCTCGGGACGAGCCCGCTGGGCAGAGGGTGGGCTGGCGCGGAGACGAGCCTGCGGGGCGGACCTCCCACAGGAAAGCAGCGCCACCCAAGAGCCCGCGGTGCCCAGGCAAACCGCGCCTCGCTCTCCAAGGACAGCTCCGGGGGCACCAGCTCAGCTTCTGCCCCAAAGTACGCTCTCCACACACGGCCGGAGGAATCGCCCGGTGACCTGTGTCTCCTCTGCTCCCTCCCGCCCCTCACCCTCAGCAAGGCTTCAAGGGGGCGCTCAGCGGAGGATACCAACCTGAGTACACGACTTCCGTCTGCCAGTAATTGAAAGCAGCAATCCAGGCCTCAAACTGATGGGCCTGCCACGTGACCACAGCCTGCAATCCGGGCCCCGCCTCGCTGATCTTCAGGAGGTGGAGCTGCCCTTTGGAGTCGCTGCTAATGATTTTCAAGGGCTGGTCACTGGCCCTGGACACAGGGAACCAATGGAGAATCTGGCTGAAATCAATTCATTGCCCTAAACTCACCTCTTGTGGTTCCCAAGGGACAGCAGAGAGAGGCTCTCCAGGCCCTGGCATGTGAACAAGCCTCCTAAGAGGCTTGCCTGGGCAGAAACCGAAGCTGCCATGAGCTTGTCAAAATAAACGAGGGCTGGCTTCCCCTGGTGAAAACACGTCCCCTTTTTCTTTCGAGATAAGGGCTGGCCGTGACATTCCCCGGTGTGGGAGCTACAGTCGCGGCCAGCAAGGCGGCTTTCCTTCTGTCTCTCACACGAAACAGCCAACACTCAGGCCCAGCTCTGCTGGCCCTCACCTCCCAGCTTTCCCAGTGGACCAGTCCAAGGACAGGGCGAGGCACTGCTCTTCCAGGGCCAAGCGGGAGCAGGGCTGTAGCATCCAAGTGTCCTGCTAGAGAGAAAGAAGCCGTCACAGGGGAGCGAGCGGCCCCGGCGCCCCAAGGAGACCACTGTCTACTCCGGTGGACGTGTCCTCAGGCACCCTGCAGAGCAGAGCCTGGGAACACTGCCAAATCAGCTCCAGGAGCCCTCACCGCTGAAGGACGGCCTGCCCACACAGGAGACATCAGCGGAAGCGGGTCTCTCTGCTGCCCAAGCCCTCCGGAGACTAGCGCAGCACCCACGCAGCCTCTCGAAGTGCTGCGGCTGTGGCTTCCCATCGCCTGGGGCCTCCAGGGACAGGACAAAAGGGACTTCGCCTGGACACAGGCAGCCATGGAAACGCCGCTGCTCTGGGCTGGACTCTCTCTGCAGGGCAGCTGTGCTGCCTCCTGGATCTTCCTACTCCTGCCTCCAACTCCGGTTCTGAGCCCAGCCCTCTTCAGGAACTCCTGCCGTCTTTGCTGAGGCAGGGCCGCTGCTCTCTGCGTGTCTGGAGCAAGGCCGTCCCCACCAGCGCTCAGCGCCATGGACCCGAGGCCAGCTGGGCCCACCCCAAGGCCCACTCGCAGCGCCTGTATCAGTGCCTCCCCCTCCACTCCCCTCGCCCGCCAGGCCTCCTTCTTTCACCTGCCCCCGCCCCCCACACACGGGCATTCTACAAGCGTGTGACATGGGGCTGCTGTCAGACACCCGGGGGACAACGCATCACTAAGCTGCTCAGCCGTGTCTGCCGCTTTGTTGCCCCAGAGTACAGTCTGCCAGGTTCCTGTCCATGGGATTGTCCAGGCAAGAAAACTGAAGTGGGTTGCCACGCCCTCCTCCAGGGGATCTTCCTGACCCACATCTCCTGAATTGCAGGTGGATTCCTTACCCACTGTGCCATGTTCGGGGAGGCCCAGAGAAACCCTATGCTCTCTTAATTACTGATGATAGACACCGCTCCGCCCTCTTCCTGCCCCCAGCACTGCCAGCCCGGGAATGCTGCCCAGGCTTCCCTAATAGGGCGCCCAGGCCCCCCATCTGGTTAAAGGGCCTGCCTGTTGCTTCAGCTCCTCTGCTGGCAACACAAGGTGTCCTCCTCTTGGGAGTTAGACGTGGAACCCGTGAACTTAAAACCCATGAACTGTGTGCTACCATAGAACATTTCACGATAAAGTTCACCACTGGACAGACCATCCTAGAAAAAGATCGCCTCAGCACAGCCTCCCTCCATGTTCCTTGCACCCCTCACTAAGTCTAGCCCAGTCACTGACCTCAGATGGCACCAAGCGGAGGAGCTCTATGGACCCAGAAGCATCTGCCACACCCAAGACGGGACGGTCAGCCACTGGAACGTGACACCTAGGAGAATGCACGTGCCAGTCAGAACACAGGATGTGCCAGACACCTAGGAGAATGCACGTGCCGGTCAGAACACAGGATGTGCCAGACACCTAGGAGAATGCACGTGCCGGTCAGAACACAGGATGTGCCAGAATACAGGAGAGCAACAGGCACCCCCGTGACTCACTGTTATGGATTTCAGCTCCAAAACCTGTTTGGAGCCTGCAAGATCCTACAAGATCCTCCAGCTTATGAAGCAGAAAATCAGCACTGCTTCCCAGACAGACCGACAGTACCTGTACGGCTTGGAAACTGAAAAAGGAAATGAACCCCAAGTTTACAGCAGCCTCCACAGGCAGGAATGACAGGACAGGAAATGAACCCCAACTTAATGCAGATGCCTCCCTGTCTTGTTGGATGCTGCCAGGCATCAGGCTCCTCTGACTAAACAATCAGGTTTTCATGACAAATTCCAACCAAGGGGGACTGTTACCAAAGGTGTACCATTTCATGTCCAGGATCGCAGAAGTGTCTCTTCTTTGGACCTCAACCAGGGGGCCGGGAGACCTGTCCTCATTGCAACTGTACAGGTAGAGACGGCCCAAACGAACTGGAGGCTCGGCAACATCCAGTTCACTCTACAAAAAAACGCACAAGTGCTCTCTGAATGCCTTAACAGACACTGAGGAACCCAAAGGATGGGAAAAGGGACAGGGTAAGAAGAGGTTTGCCAAGACTCAGTAACTCTGACTTTCTGGGCTGGAGAAACGTCTTTTCTCTTGCATGTGATTAACGAGTAGGTGGGTTAGGATACAATGCTTCTTCTAAAGGGGCCGACAGAAAGGAGCTGTGGTTAGGATTCCTATGGGACACAGTTTGCCTGCCTAGGACGGTCCCAGTGCCAGCTTTCACTCTTAAAATACTTATGTTTGGATCTGCATAAGTGGATGCCTTCAAGGCACTAGGCAGAGCTCCTATGACACCCTTTTCTCTTTGCTCTAGACTTCACCCACAACCCGGGCCACGCCGGCAAACAGACGACATCCCGCTCTCAGGACGCCGTCTCTAGCTGACATTCCGGCCACAGGCCAAGGTCGCGTCCACCTGTATGGCTCCACACGAGAAGTCTCCATTCCAGCCTCACCGCTGCAGACCAGAGAGGTCTCGATGCTTGCGGTCGGCTCTGCTTCTCAGGAGCCTCTCCTCGCCCTTCTCGAGAGGAGCCCGGGTCGGGGACTCTAGCCGCTTGGGAACGGCCACCTGGGGCCGCAGACCGCCAGAGGCCCGAAGCCAGGAGGCCCGCGCACCTGGCACTCCCCGTCGGCGGGCCGGCCCTCCGGCTTCCACAGCTGGTAGGTGCCGCACGCCAGCAAGTGCCTGCAGCCGGCCAGCGGGCACCATTCCACCGAGTCCGCGGTGTGCTCCGTGTCCACCGCCTGCAACAGCTGGACTCGGCCGTCGGCTCCCGCGCCCCCGGAGGACGCGGCGGCGGCCGTGGCGGGCAGCGCGCGGCAGAGGCGGAGTAAGGGATCCACGTTGACGGCGCCGAACGCGGGCGCTCTGCGACGAAGGCCGCCCCGCCGGGTGGACGGCGCTGCTCCCACTTCCGCCGTCGACGCCCGGCCTCTTCCGGGGAGGGACTTCCGGCCCCACGGGCACCCTCGCGAGGCCGCGCTCCCGCGCCCCCTGCTGGCCGGCAGACTTCAACCCGCCCCGCGTGCCCCGTGCGGCGGCGAGGCCGGCCTGGGATCCGGCACCCGGGCGTCCGGCACGGAGTCACCTGAGGGCTGGACTCTGACAGCGGAGCAGAGTCCGGCGTCTGACCCAGAGAGCCTGCGGGCAGTAAGTGCAGCGCATCAGCGGACGCAGAACCCTGCCAGGACAGCAGAGAACGGAGACAGCGTGGGCCGTGGGCCCCGGGCCCAGCGGTGAGCAGGAAGGTGAACAGAGGGCACGGAGCAGTGTCTGAGCCCCAGGGGCAGGTGGGGTCCGTGCCCGTTAGATGCACAGTATAGGGGAGGGCACCCAGCACACTCACTAACTTGGAAAACTGAGTTATGTGCTGGCACCATTCAACAGCCAGTGAACTCTACAAACAAGTGTGGGGAAGGCAAATGTTAGATACAGTTATGAACTGAATGCGGTTAATGTTCAGTGGCTAAGTTGTCTCTGCGACCACAGACTGCAGCTGCCAGGCTTCCCTGTCCTTCACTATCTCCCAGACTGATTGTGTCCTCCCCAAAGATATGCTGAAGTCTTATCTGCAACATCACAGAATGTGACCTTCAGAAACAGGGTCTTCATAGAGGCCATCCAGTTAAGGTCATTAGTATACCCCTAATCCAGTATCACTGGCATCCTTAAGAGGAGATGTGGTCTATTAAAGACACCCACAGGAGAAGCCTGGGAGGTATGAAGCCTCAGAAGGCAAGGACTGCCTGAGGCCACTGGAAGCTGGAAGAGCCTGGAGCCTTCAGAGGGAGCACTGCCCTGCCCATAAACTGGTGTGCAGGACCTAGACCCTACACTGTTTTAAGCCACCCAGCTTGTGTTCATTACAGCAGCTCAGGAAATGGGACGACTGAAATCCATATGGAGCCCTGGGTGGTTAGCCCGTGGTTTCTGAGGTGGTTTCTATGGCTAGAAAAAGTCAGCTGTTCAGATGGCAGCTGAAGCAGAGTAGAAAGGTTGGTCAGGAAACAGGAGGGCACCCTGAAGTGGCTGAACCACACACCCTGATCTAATCTGGTGCAAAAGGCAGTCAGGCCAAGCAGCCCCCTGCCTCACTCCTCAGGTAAGAGACATGGATGCTGACCTTCCAGTGGCTCTCAGATGTGTGGTTACAAGTCAAGAGGTCAGGGCCCTCACAAGAGCAGACTCAGGGGCCAGACAGCCAGTAAAGGACAGGGGAAGCAAGGGGTACAGCCAGCCTGTGGGTGCCAGGGCACCTTCCCAGGGTGGCCGCTCCAGGGGCCTTGGCAGTGAGAGCAAGCCCTCAGCCACCCTCTCAGCTTCACCCAGGGCCCTGCACCAGCCCAGACCCAGAGTCGGCCAAGCAGCACAAGATGCGGCATCACCAGGAGGGGACAGCCACCCACTATGCCGCCCCCCCCCCCCCCCCCCCAGCCACAGCTGACCGCGAGCCCCAGAGCACGGCAGTTCCAGGCGAGCCAGGAGTCACAGCAACGAGCACCGAGGTCGGCACCCAGCGTGACGTCCTCCAGGTCAGCAGGCTCCAGCACTTCCATTCCAGTGGACTAGCTAACCACACAAAGGCAATGGCACCCCACTCCAGTCCTCTTGCCTGGAAAATCCCATGGACAGAGGAGCCTGGAAGACTGCAGTCCATGGGGTCACTGAGGGTCGGACATGACTGAGCGACTTCATTTTCACTTTTATGCATTGGAGAAGGAAATGGCAACCCACTCCACTGTTCTTGCCTGGAGAATCCCAGGGATGGGGGAGCCTGGTGGGCTGCTGTCTATGGGGTCATACAGAGTCGGACACGACTGAAGTGACTTAGCAGCAGCTAGCAACAGTCAGTGCTGGTCGGGGAACAGAGACCGGCTGGAGGGCCAAGCTGGCCACTCCCCCAAGCACACAGGTGGGACACACAGCCTGCTGGCCAGCGCTCATCCCAGGAGCCCCAGGACGCTGGCCGCATGGTACTCCCCAACCCTGTGCCCTGGCCAGAGCTGACCTCAGGCCAGCTGTGGTCTGCAGGACTGCCTCTCAGAATCACATATATCCTGTTCCCCAACGGTTCGCTCAGCCCCCTGGTGGTCTGGGGGCACCTGGAGCAGACCCCCTTGCAGCAAAGACTTGAACTTGGAAGAGGCACCACGGCCGACCTCCATGGCAGCCAGGTCTTCTCAGCAAAAACCCGTGGGCACTTGGGGCCCCTTCCCCTGAAGAAAAGCCCTCCCTCGGTGTTGGGACTGAGGTGCCCGCCCGCTCCCCATCTCCCCAGTCCTGTTCTCCAGACACACTGCCCAAGAAGCCTCCAAGTTCTGCAAAGGCAGCCATGGAAAGCTCAGCTCACAGACCAAAGGCCGCCCAGGAGCTGGCCCCGGTCAGGGAGGCACACGCAAGGCATCCCGGCAGACAGTGGGGAGCCTGTGGGGCCCTGTGGGGCTGGGGGCCAGCTGGGACGGTCCAGGCTTGCAGCCACAGCGGCGTGCGGCCCTGGGGGGCTCAGCAAGGTGTACAGGACGCTGGGCGCCCAGGCAAGCTGCAAGTCACAGGGGCCCTCAGCAGGGCTGGCAATGCCCCCGCCCTGAGTGCCCAGGCGTGTGGTGACAACGGCGGCCCCTGCCGGCCGCCAGGTCTGCATCTCCCGCCCCGCAGTCCCCCCCCACACCGGGCTCGGGTGCCCGCGGACGCCACCTGAGGCAGAGAGCAGAGCGAGGCCAGGGTGCGGGCGGCCCCACTTTACTGCGCCTGCTGTCCCCCGCCCGCCTTGGCCCAGCCGCCCAGTGAGCATTACAGCAAATGACCCTATCTGTATTTCTGAACCCTCCCGCCTTCCCCCCCCAAAAAAACTGTACATGAGTTTACAAACATATTAACATATAAATAATGAGAAGCGTCTGGCAGGCCCTCCCAGCTGTCTCTGCTCCAGGGGAGCCTCTGGCTGCCGGACGGGGGCAGGAGCAGTGCAGGGTGAACCCCGGGCCCGCCGGCCGGCAGCTGCACCCGCCGCCGGGGAGCCGGGAGCCGCGCAGCCGCCGCGTCATCGCTCGGGCTCCAGCTCGTGCGGGAAGGGGCGCCGCTTCTCCCGACAGTGCTTCTTGTGGGCCGGCCAGTCCTTCTGCTGGCACTGCGAGCCGCAGTAGCGCGCCACCTGGCAGCGCCCACAGATGTTGAACTCCCGGAGCTGAAAGGACACAGAGGAGCCCGGTGCGGTCACACGCGGGCCCGGGGGCGCCCGGCCGCCCGAGCTGAGGCGGGAGGGCCCGGCTCTGGCCGGGCGGCCCGCGGGGAGCAGCGCAGCCCTGGGCGCGGCCGGCACGCACCTGCCTCTCCATCATCGTGCAGGGGGGGTAGTGGCACTCGTAGTAGGTACAGGACGTCTCCTCCTCCTCCACCACATCCCCGTTGGCGTTGTAGTACCGCGTCACGTTCAGGACCGGGAACTGCTCCTCTATGGGGTCTGTGGGCAGCTGCTGAATCGCCAGCCAGTATAAGCTTTGCTCCCTTAACAAAAGAAACGGGGTTTCAGGTCCCCTTGGCCAGAAAGAGGCAAGGCACGGAGGTGACCCCAGGGTGGACCAGCTGCCTCCCCTTCGCAGGACACTCACCCCCCTAACTGTGACCAACAGTCTGACTGTCCTTTGGCCCACTGGCTCACCTCCCCATAACACCCAGGATTCAGCCTGTTTCTCTTCTCACTAAAAGGCACAGGAAGGGGTGAGTGTGTCTTGCCCCTCAGTCTTCCCAACACCCTGAGAGCCGGGCACACAACAGGCTTGAAGACCACGTGGCTTTAGCCGCAGGCTCCGCCCAGCCTGGGCAACACCAGGCCGCCCCTCTTCCTGCTCGTAGCCCCCGAGGTGCTCGAGTCTGCCCCTGGACAGATCTGGAGTTGCTCTCCAGCCTCCTGACTGCTTCTCTGCCTAGACAGGGCCAGAAGCTCATAGCTGCCCACACCTGCCCCAGCACCGCAGGTACCGGCTGACGGGTCCAACCCGAAGCAAGGAGCAGCCCGCCCCTGGGGCCGACCTTCAAAGGAGGCACCTGCTGCCCCGCGAAAGCAATGGGGTGGGTACTCCACCCCCTCCAGCACGCCTGCTGTCTCTGGAGGCCAGGCCAAGAGGGACTCGGGTAAAAACGGAAGGGTCTGGCACAGCACTGGGAATCTGCTGTGTGTGCACGCTCAGTGGTGTCTGACTCTGCGACCCCACCAACTACAGCCCACCAGGCTCCTCTGTCCATGGGATTCTCCAGGTGAGAATACCGGAGTGGGCTGCCAGGCCCTCATCCAGGGGATCTTCCTGACCCAGACAGGGAATGAACCTGTGTCTCCTGCACTGGCAGGTGGATTCTCTGCCACTAAACCACCTCGGTAAACCTACTATACTTCAGTTTAAAGAAGAGTTTAAAAGAAATGGCCTAAATGTAAGACCCCAAACAACAAAACTCTCAGAGAAAACAGGACAAGGCTTCACAGCATCAGACATGCAATGATCTGGCATGTGACAACAAAGGCACAGTGATGAAAGAAGTTTTTTGTGAAAAAAGATAGGAAAATTCAAGTATTTTGTACATCAAAAAAAACAGTACAGATAGCTTCTCGGCCTTTTGGCTAAGATCAAGTGTACAAACAGTAGAGTAAGACAATCTACAGAATGGGAGAGAACATTTGCAAACCATGTATCTGATAAGGGATTCATACCCTGAATAAAGAGCTCTGCAGCTCAACTGAAAAACCAACCACCAAGCTCTGAAGAGAGATTTCTCCAGACACACACACAGGGCCAGAAAGCACATGGAACGACGCTCGGCATCACTGACCATCAGGAAGCCAGCTCAGAACTGCAGCGGGACCACAGATGGGAAAAGGGACAGGGTAAGAAGAGGTTTGCCAAGACTCAGTAACTCTGACTTTCTGGGCTGGAGAAACGTCTTTTCTCTTGCATGTGATTAACGAGTAGGTGGGTTAGGATACAATGCTTCTTCTAAAGGGGCCGACAGAAAGGAGCTGTGGTTAGGATTCCTATGGGACACAGTTTGCCTGCCTAGGACGGTCCCAGTGCCAGCTTTCACTCTTAAAATACTTATGTTTGGATCTGCATAAGTGGATGCCTTCAAGGCACTAGGCAGAGCTCCTATGACACCCTTTTCTCTTTGCTCTAGACTTCACCCACAACCCGGGCCACGCCGGCAAACAGACGACATCCCGCTCTCAGGACGCCGTCTCTAGCTGACATTCCGGCCACAGGCCAAGGTCGCGTCCACCTGTATGGCTCCACACGAGAAGTCTCCATTCCAGCCTCACCGCTGCAGACCAGAGAGGTCTCGATGCTTGCGGTCGGCTCTGCTTCTCAGGAGCCTCTCCTCGCCCTTCTCGAGAGGAGCCCGGGTCGGGGACTCTAGCCGCTTGGGAACGGCCACCTGGGGCCGCAGACCGCCAGAGGCCCGAAGCCAGGAGGCCCGCGCACCTGGCACTCCCCGTCGGCGGGCCGGCCCTCCGGCTTCCACAGCTGGTAGGTGCCGCACGCCAGCAAGTGCCTGCAGCCGGCCAGCGGGCACCATTCCACCGAGTCCGCGGTGTGCTCCGTGTCCACCGCCTGCAACAGCTGGACTCGGCCGTCGGCTCCCGCGCCCCCGGAGGACGCGGCGGCGGCCGTGGCGGGCAGCGCGCGGCAGAGGCGGAGTAAGGGATCCACGTTGACGGCGCCGAACGCGGGCGCTCTGCGACGAAGGCCGCCCCGCCGGGTGGACGGCGCTGCTCCCACTTCCGCCGTCGACGCCCGGCCTCTTCCGGGGAGGGACTTCCGGCCCCACGGGCACCCTCGCGAGGCCGCGCTCCCGCGCCCCCTGCTGGCCGGCAGACTTCAACCCGCCCCGCGTGCCCCGTGCGGCGGCGAGGCCGGCCTGGGATCCGGCACCCGGGCGTCCGGCACGGAGTCACCTGAGGGCTGGACTCTGACAGCGGAGCAGAGTCCGGCGTCTGACCCAGAGAGCCTGCGGGCAGTAAGTGCAGCGCATCAGCGGACGCAGAACCCTGCCAGGACAGCAGAGAACGGAGACAGCGTGGGCCGTGGGCCCCGGGCCCAGCGGTGAGCAGGAAGGTGAACAGAGGGCACGGAGCAGTGTCTGAGCCCCAGGGGCAGGTGGGGTCCGTGCCCGTTAGATGCACAGTATAGGGGAGGGCACCCAGCACACTCACTAACTTGGAAAACTGAGTTATGTGCTGGCACCATTCAACAGCCAGTGAACTCTACAAACAAGTGTGGGGAAGGCAAATGTTAGATACAGTTATGAACTGAATGCGGTTAATGTTCAGTGGCTAAGTTGTCTCTGCGACCACAGACTGCAGCTGCCAGGCTTCCCTGTCCTTCACTATCTCCCAGACTGATTGTGTCCTCCCCAAAGATATGCTGAAGTCTTATCTGCAACATCACAGAATGTGACCTTCAGAAACAGGGTCTTCATAGAGGCCATCCAGTTAAGGTCATTAGTATACCCCTAATCCAGTATCACTGGCATCCTTAAGAGGAGATGTGGTCTATTAAAGACACCCACAGGAGAAGCCTGGGAGGTATGAAGCCTCAGAAGGCAAGGACTGCCTGAGGCCACTGGAAGCTGGAAGAGCCTGGAGCCTTCAGAGGGAGCACTGCCCTGCCCATAAACTGGTGTGCAGGACCTAGACCCTACACTGTTTTAAGCCACCCAGCTTGTGTTCATTACAGCAGCTCAGGAAATGGGACGACTGAAATCCATATGGAGCCCTGGGTGGTTAGCCCGTGGTTTCTGAGGTGGTTTCTATGGCTAGAAAAAGTCAGCTGTTCAGATGGCAGCTGAAGCAGAGTAGAAAGGTTGGTCAGGAAACAGGAGGGCACCCTGAAGTGGCTGAACCACACACCCTGATCTAATCTGGTGCAAAAGGCAGTCAGGCCAAGCAGCCCCCTGCCTCACTCCTCAGGTAAGAGACATGGATGCTGACCTTCCAGTGGCTCTCAGATGTGTGGTTACAAGTCAAGAGGTCAGGGCCCTCACAAGAGCAGACTCAGGGGCCAGACAGCCAGTAAAGGACAGGGGAAGCAAGGGGTACAGCCAGCCTGTGGGTGCCAGGGCACCTTCCCAGGGTGGCCGCTCCAGGGGCCTTGGCAGTGAGAGCAAGCCCTCAGCCACCCTCTCAGCTTCACCCAGGGCCCTGCACCAGCCCAGACCCAGAGTCGGCCAAGCAGCACAAGATGCGGCATCACCAGGAGGGGACAGCCACCCACTATGCCGCCCCCCCCCCCACCCCCGCAGCCACAGCTGACCGCGAGCCCCAGAGCACGGCAGTTCCAGGCGAGCCAGGAGTCACAGCAACGAGCACCGAGGTCGGCACCCAGCGTGACGTCCTCCAGGTCAGCAGGCTCCAGCACTTCCATTCCAGTGGACTAGCTAACCACACAAAGGCAATGGCACCCCACTCCAGTCCTCTTGCCTGGAAAATCCCATGGACAGAGGAGCCTGGAAGACTGCAGTCCATGGGGTCACTGAGGGTCGGACATGACTGAGCGACTTCATTTTCACTTTTATGCATTGGAGAAGGAAATGGCAACCCACTCCACTGTTCTTGCCTGGAGAATCCCAGGGATGGGGGAGCCTGGTGGGCTGCTGTCTATGGGGTCATACAGAGTCGGACACGACTGAAGTGACTTAGCAGCAGCTAGCAACAGTCAGTGCTGGTCGGGGAACAGAGACCGGCTGGAGGGCCAAGCTGGCCACTCCCCCAAGCACACAGGTGGGACACACAGCCTGCTGGCCAGCGCTCATCCCAGGAGCCCCAGGACGCTGGCCGCATGGTACTCCCCAACCCTGTGCCCTGGCCAGAGCTGACCTCAGGCCAGCTGTGGTCTGCAGGACTGCCTCTCAGAATCACATATATCCTGTTCCCCAACGGTTCGCTCAGCCCCCTGGTGGTCTGGGGGCACCTGGAGCAGACCCCCTTGCAGCAAAGACTTGAACTTGGAAGAGGCACCACGGCCGACCTCCATGGCAGCCAGGTCTTCTCAGCAAAAACCCGTGGGCACTTGGGGCCCCTTCCCCTGAAGAAAAGCCCTCCCTCGGTGTTGGGACTGAGGTGCCCGCCCGCTCCCCATCTCCCCAGTCCTGTTCTCCAGACACACTGCCCAAGAAGCCTCCAAGTTCTGCAAAGGCAGCCATGGAAAGCTCAGCTCACAGACCAAAGGCCGCCCAGGAGCTGGCCCCGGTCAGGGAGGCACACGCAAGGCATCCCGGCAGACAGTGGGGAGCCTGTGGGGCCCTGTGGGGCTGGGGGCCAGCTGGGACGGTCCAGGCTTGCAGCCACAGCGGCGTGCGGCCCTGGGGGGCTCAGCAAGGTGTACAGGACGCTGGGCGCCCAGGCAAGCTGCAAGTCACAGGGGCCCTCAGCAGGGCTGGCAATGCCCCCGCCCTGAGTGCCCAGGCGTGTGGTGACAACGGCGGCCCCTGCCGGCCGCCAGGTCTGCATCTCCCGCCCCGCAGTCCCCCCCCACACCGGGCTCGGGTGCCCGCGGACGCCACCTGAGGCAGAGAGCAGAGCGAGGCCAGGGTGCGGGCGGCCCCACTTTACTGCGCCTGCTGTCCCCCGCCCGCCTTGGCCCAGCCGCCCAGTGAGCATTACAGCAAATGACCCTATCTGTATTTCTGAACCCTCCCGCCTTCCCCCCCCAAAAAAACTGTACATGAGTTTACAAACATATTAACATATAAATAATGAGAAGCGTCTGGCAGGCCCTCCCAGCTGTCTCTGCTCCAGGGGAGCCTCTGGCTGCCGGACGGGGGCAGGAGCAGTGCAGGGTGAACCCCGGGCCCGCCGGCCGGCAGCTGCACCCGCCGCCGGGGAGCCGGGAGCCGCGCAGCCGCCGCGTCATCGCTCGGGCTCCAGCTCGTGCGGGAAGGGGCGCCGCTTCTCCCGACAGTGCTTCTTGTGGGCCGGCCAGTCCTTCTGCTGGCACTGCGAGCCGCAGTAGCGCGCCACCTGGCAGCGCCCACAGATGTTGAACTCCCGGAGCTGAAAGGACACAGAGGAGCCCGGTGCGGTCACACGCGGGCCCGGGGGCGCCCGGCCGCCCGAGCTGAGGCGGGAGGGCCCGGCTCTGGCCGGGCGGCCCGCGGGGAGCAGCGCAGCCCTGGGCGCGGCCGGCACGCACCTGCCTCTCCATCATCGTGCAGGGGGGGTAGTGGCACTCGTAGTAGGTACAGGACGTCTCCTCCTCCTCCACCACATCCCCGTTGGCGTTGTAGTACCGCGTCACGTTCAGGACCGGGAACTGCTCCTCTATGGGGTCTGTGGGCAGCTGCTGAATCGCCAGCCAGTATAAGCTTTGCTCCCTTAACAAAAGAAACGGGGTTTCAGGTCCCCTTGGCCAGAAAGAGGCAAGGCACGGAGGTGACCCCAGGGTGGACCAGCTGCCTCCCCTTCGCAGGACACTCACCCCCCTAACTGTGACCAACAGTCTGACTGTCCTTTGGCCCACTGGCTCACCTCCCCATAACACCCAGGATTCAGCCTGTTTCTCTTCTCACTAAAAGGCACAGGAAGGGGTGAGTGTGTCTTGCCCCTCAGTCTTCCCAACACCCTGAGAGCCGGGCACACAACAGGCTTGAAGACCACGTGGCTTTAGCCGCAGGCTCCGCCCAGCCTGGGCAACACCAGGCCGCCCCTCTTCCTGCTCGTAGCCCCCGAGGTGCTCGAGTCTGCCCCTGGACAGATCTGGAGTTGCTCTCCAGCCTCCTGACTGCTTCTCTGCCTAGACAGGGCCAGAAGCTCATAGCTGCCCACACCTGCCCCAGCACCGCAGGTACCGGCTGACGGGTCCAACCCGAAGCAAGGAGCAGCCCGCCCCTGGGGCCGACCTTCAAAGGAGGCACCTGCTGCCCCGCGAAAGCAATGGGGTGGGTACTCCACCCCCTCCAGCACGCCTGCTGTCTCTGGAGGCCAGGCCAAGAGGGACTCGGGTAAAAACGGAAGGGTCTGGCACAGCACTGGGAATCTGCTGTGTGTGCACGCTCAGTGGTGTCTGACTCTGCGACCCCACCAACTACAGCCCACCAGGCTCCTCTGTCCATGGGATTCTCCAGGTGAGAATACCGGAGTGGGCTGCCAGGCCCTCATCCAGGGGATCTTCCTGACCCAGACAGGGAATGAACCTGTGTCTCCTGCACTGGCAGGTGGATTCTCTGCCACTAAACCACCTCGGTAAACCTACTATACTTCAGTTTAAAGAAGAGTTTAAAAGAAATGGCCTAAATGTAAGACCCCAAACAACAAAACTCTCAGAGAAAACAGGACAAGGCTTCACAGCATCAGACATGCAATGATCTGGCATGTGACAACAAAGGCACAGTGATGAAAGAAGTTTTTTGTGAAAAAAGATAGGAAAATTCAAGTATTTTGTACATCAAAAAAAACAGTACAGATAGCTTCTCGGCCTTTTGGCTAAGATCAAGTGTACAAACAGTAGAGTAAGACAATCTACAGAATGGGAGAGAACATTTGCAAACCATGTATCTGATAAGGGATTCATACCCTGAATAAAGAGCTCTGCAGCTCAACTGAAAAACCAACCACCAAGCTCTGAAGAGAGATTTCTCCAGACACACACACAGGGCCAGAAAGCACATGGAACGACGCTCGGCATCACTGACCATCAGGAAGCCAGCTCAGAACTGCAGCGGGACCACCTCGCGCTCCCGGGATGGCGTCTCTCGAGCGACAGGGCGCACCACGTGCCGGCAAGGACCGCCACGCGCCGCGGGAGGGGGGAGGGGCAGAGCGCAGACGCCACGCACGGCAGCGTGGCCGCTCCTCCGGAGGGGACGGGGCTGCCACACGACCCTGCGATCCCACTTCTGGGCGCACACTCTCAGGGGCCGAAAGCAGAGGCCAGAAGAGCTCTTCGCACAGCAGATGAGGAGGCGGCAGCCCACGCGCCCGACGAGGCAGAGTGGGCAAACCAAGCGGGCTGTACACGTGCACAGGTGCACACGTGCGCGCGTGCACACACACATGCACACGTGCGCGCGTGCACACACACAGTGCAACATTATTTAACCTTAAAAAGGAAGCTCTGACACAGGCTGTGACGCGGACGAGCCTTGAGGACGTGAACGAGGCGTGCGGGAGCCAGACCCGAGGACGAGGGCCGCGAGCCCGCTCAGCTGAGATCAAGGCCTGGCGGCTCGCGGAGCGGTGGGGCTCGGGATCTGGGGGCGGGGGTGGGGGCGCGCAGCGCCGTCAGGACACAGCTTCCTTTGGGAAAAGGAGACAGCTCTGGAGGCCGCGGTGGTGACGGCTGCACTGCGCTGCACGTGTGCTCAGCGCCACAGAAGCACACACTCGAAAGTGGTTAAAACAACGTCATCCGTACTCCACCACAATACAAAGGTTTCTTTAAAGAAGAAAAGGGTGAGAGTCAAGATGGGGGAGACTGCTGATGCTTCCCGAGCTCCTCAGTGAGGCCCTGGAAGACCGACAGGAGGGGAGGCTCAGCCCCAGCCGGCATTTGAAGATGGGAAGGGAGAACACTGCCCCTCTGCTCAGAGCACCTTCCATCCGGCTGGGCCACCCTGTGCCCACTGGGGTGACGCCGGGGCAGCAAGCAGGGGTGCGGGGACCCCCGAGTTGCAGGGGCCGATTCTCACCATGAGCCACCGGGCAGAGGCCACGGACGAGGCGGGAGGACACGTAGTGCTGGGCGGCGGGGAGCTCAGGCCGCCCTCGGGAGAGCTGGGCCCCAGCACGTGCAGGACTGCGGACAGGCTGATCGCTGCTGGCAAGCGACAGCAACTCTGACCAGCTGGCTCCTGGGATGACCAACAGGGAGGGACCTTGGGGCGGGGCCCCAGAGCGCTGTGAAGCAGAATGGGGCCATCCCTCTGCGACTGCAGTGGTCCGCGGCAGAGCCGGCCCAGGCCCACCCTGGTCTCGTGTGAGTGCTGAGCCACCCGCCGGCTGACTGCTCAGCCGCCCCGACGCTTGTCCTGATGACACAACCTTTTGTTTGGGGTTGTTTTTTTTTTTTGCTGTGCCACGCAACTTGTGGATAGGAATAGGCGAATGGAATTCAGATGACCATTTTATCTACTACTGTGGGCAAGAATCCCTTAGAAGAAATGGAGTAGTCCTCACAGTCAACAAAAGAGTCCAAAACCCAGTACTTGGGCACAATCTCAAAAACGACAGAATGATCTCTGTTCATTTCCAAGGCAAACCACTCAGTATCACAGTAATCCAAGTCTATGCCCCAACCAGTAATGATGAAGAAACCTGAGTTTGAACAGTTCTAGGAAGACCTACAAGACCTTCTAGANCTCAAAAACGACAGAATGATCTCTGTTCATTTCCAAGGCAAACCACTCAGTATCACAGTAATCCAAGTCTATGCCCCAACCAGTAATGATGAAGAAACCTGAGTTTGAACAGTTCTAGGAAGACCTACAAGACCTTCTAGAACTAACAGCAAAAAAAAAGTGTCCTTTTTATCATAGAGGATTGGAGTGCTAAAGTGGAAAGTCAAGAGATTCCTGGAGTAACAGGCAAGTTTGGCCTTGGAGTATAGAATGAAACCAGGCAAAGAGCAACAGAGTTTTGCCGAGAGAACGCACTGGTCACAGCAAACACCCACTTCCCACGACACAAGAGACTACTCTACACATGGACATCACCAGATGGTCAATGCTGAAATCAGACTGACTGCAGTCTTTGCAGCCAAAGATGGAGAAGCTCTATACAGACAGCAAAAACAAGACGGGGAGCCGACTGTGGCTCAGATCATGAACTCCTTATTGCCAAATTCATACTTAAATTGTAGAAAGTGGGGAAAACCACTAGACCATTCGGGTACGACCTAAATTAAATCCCTTATGATGATACAGTGGAAGTGAGAAATAGATTCAAGGCGCTAGATCTGATAGACAGAGTGCCTGAAGAACCACGGCCGGAGGTCTGTCACGCTGTGCAGGAGGCAGTGACCAAAACCACCCCCAAGAAAGAGAAACGCAGCAAGGCAGCATGGTCGTCTGAGGAGGGCTTACAAACAGCTGAGAAAATGAGAGAAGTGAAAGGCGAAGGAGAAAAGATACACCCAACTGAATGCAGAGTTCCAGAGAAAAGGAGACACAAGAAAGCCTTCTTAAAGGAGCAACGCAAAGGCGCAGGGAAACAGCACAAGGGCAGACTGGAGAGCTGGCCAGGAGAGCTGCAGGCACCAGGGGGCACCTCCGCGCGGACAGGCACAGTGAAGGGCAGAGATGTCAAGGGCCCAACAGAAGCAGGAGAAGAGGTGGCAAGAATACACGGGAGAACTGTACAGGAAAGATCTTCGCGACCCAGATAACCACGACGGTGTGGCCACTCACCTAGAGCCAGACATCCTGGAGTGTGAAGTTAGTGGACCTTTGGAAGCATCACTACGAACAAAGTTAGCGGAAGTGACAGAATTCCAGCTGAACTATTCCAAGTCCTAAGAGGTGATACTGTTAAAGTGCTGCACTCAATATGCCAGCAAAGTTTGAAAATTCAACAGTAGCCACAGGACTAGAAAAGGTCAGTTTTCATTCCAATCCCAAAGAAAGGCAACGCCAGAGAATATTCAAACTACCATACAATTGCACTCCTTTCCCATGCTAGCAAGGTAACGCTCAAAACCCTTCAAGCGAGGCAACAGTACATGAACCAAGAATTTCCAGATGTTCAAGGTAGATTTAGAAAAGGCAGAGGAACCAGAGATTAAATTGCCAACATCTGCTGGATCATACCAAAAGCAAAGGAATTTCAAACAAACATCTACTTCTGCTTCATTGACTAAAGCTAAAGCCTTTGACTGTGTGGATCACAACAAACGGGAAAATTCTTAAAGAGATGGGAATACCAGACCACCTTCCCTGCCTCCTGAGAAACCTGTATGCAGGTCACGAAGCAACAGTTAGAACTGGACATGGAATAACAGACTGGTTCCAAATGGGAAAAGGAGTTCGTCAAGGCTGTATATTGTCACCCTGCTTATTTAACTTATATGCAGAGTACATCATGAGAAACGCTGGGCTGGAGGAAGCACAAGCTGGAAAGATTGCTGGGAGAAATATCAATAACCTCAGATATGCAGATGACACCACCCTTATGGCAGAAAGTAAAGAACAACTAAAGAGCCTCTTGATGAAAGTCAAAGAGGAGAGTGAAAATTTTGGCTTAAAACTCAACATTCAGAAAACTAAGATCATGGCATCCGGTTCTATCACTTCATGGCAAATAGAAGGGGAAAAAGTGGAAGCAGTAACAGGTTTTATTTTCTTGGGCTCTAAAACCACTGCCAACAGTGGCTGCAGCCACAAAAGTAAAAGGCGCTTACTCCCTGGAAGGAAAGTTATGACAAACCTAGACAGCATATTCAAAAGCAGAGGCGTTACTTTGCCAACAAAGGTCTGTAGTGAAAGTTATGGTTTCTCCAACAGTCATGTGTGGATGTGAGAGTTGGACCATAAGGAAGGCTGAGCAACGAAGAATCGATGCTTTTGAACTGTGGTGCAGACGACTCGAGAGTGCCTTGGCCTGCAAGGAGATCAGCCAGTCCATCCTAAAGGAGGTCAGTCCTGGGATTTCTTTGGAAGGACTGATGCTAAAGCTGAAACTCCAAAGCTTTGGCCACCTGATGCAAAGAGCCAACGCATTGGAACATACTCCAAAGCTGGGAAAGATTGAAGGCAGGAGAAGGGGGCGACAGAGGATGAGATGGTTGGATGGCATTACTGACTCAATGGACATGAGTTTGCACATCTCCGGCAGATGGTGGAGGACTGAGGAGCCTGGAGTGCTGCGGTCCATGGGGTTGCAGAGTCACACAGGACTTAGCGAATGAATAACATTCATTCTAAGGTCTAAGTTCCCCAACCAAGGTTAAAACCTGGGCCCACAGCAGCGAAAGTTCCAAGTCCTAACCGATGGATCACCAGAGAATCTCCCACCTTCCTTTTTGTTGATGAAACAACCGTCCTGTCCCCAGCAGAGCAGAACAGTGCTTCAAAACAAGCAACTCCTCACTGCCACTGGTCACTGCTGAGCAGTCAGCGTGCAGCCCCGGCGGCCGCTCCTGAGACCTCCAGGTGCTTCTGTGGCTTGCCACATCTCAGCAGGGGAGCCAACAAGGGTCCTATTTTTGCTTCAGCCAAATTGGGCTCAGTTTCTGTCACTTGCAACCACAAGTCTAGACTACCATAATCCCCAGGAGGGTAAGAATCCCAGCTAGCTGTCATGAGGCCCAGCCCCCTTCAAGAGCCGTGTGAGGACACCTTAGTCAGGATCAGCCTCTGACACTGGAGTCTGGACCGAGGAGAGGGGAAGGCTGCCCAGCTGGCCTGCGCCACTGTCCTGACTGCACACTGAGGGGAGATGACCAGCGTTCCGAAACCCACGGAAGCCGCAAAGCACAGAGCCGAGCCGGCCTCTCTTGGCAGCGAGCCTGGAGGGGCCGCATTGCCAGGCCCCAGGAAGACCCACCTCTGTTTGCTGGAGGCCTCCTCGGCTCTGGGCCGCCAGCCCCATGGCACCAACTGCAGGTTGTCCAGGCGATTGTCCACAGTGACGGCGTTGAGATGCACCACCTGAAACCCAGGGGCGATGCCTCCCCTGTGCCGCTCCCTAGGAAACAGACAGTGCTGCAGACAGGCTCCCTGACCTCTCGCCTCAGCCATGCGTACTGAACGGTCCTCGGCCCATCGGGAGCACGGCTGCTGAGGGGAACCCAAGTCTGCCAGTGTGTGGCTCAAAGGGGACAGCCCAGTCCCTGGACTTAGGCGCTAGGCTGCAGGGAGCCAAGGATGGAACCCCAAACCATCTCACACACAGCCTGGGGGACACCCCCAAGTGGGCCCAAGTACTTCGGAACCTCAGCGTTCACACAGAAAGGAGGACGGCCCTTTCCCATGTCCCACCGACAAGCTCAAAGGAACCTAGAAGAGGCCAGACCCCACCCGCTTCCAGAGGCGCTGTGGCCTGAGTGCTGGGAGCAGGAAGGGCACACGGCCTATAGACTCAGGCCACCCTGCCAGTGCCAGAGGACGCAGAGCAGCCATCCTCCCAGTTAGCGGCAATGACAAAGAAGTAGCTGGGAGACCTGGGGAAGGTATCATCTGTCGATGAAGGCAGAAGGGTCTCTGGCCGCCCAAGTCCCTCACACTGCAAGGCCGGTGCTAACCCAGAAGGGGAAGAAGCAGCTTGCAAACACCCACCACAGCAGCTCATGAAGGAGCCTTCCCGATCCCCTTCCTCGGTTTTTGTCAAAGGCATATGCAAATATCTTAGCACCATTTCCATCTGCGTCTACTTCCATCCGGGCCTGAGAAGAAACGAGAAAAAGCTCTGTTAAAAAGCCACAACATTCCAAATTCCTCTTAGAAAAATGAATCAAACAAGCAAGGCAGAGGGGCAGACGCCAGGCCTGTTCCTGGGGCCTTGGGGTCTCTGGAGGTTTCCAGACGTGTGGCAGGGAGAAGTGCCCGCCTACATGAAGAGCCACTCTTTGCCAAACACTGTGGACGTGGACACAGGGAAACAAATCTCCCTACCCTTCAAAGAGAAGTCCCTAGTCCAGTAAAAAAGATAAGCCCTGCAACCAGTGCAAAAGGGTGAAGGGTGAGATAGGAGTGGGGTGGGTCTGCAGGGTGGAGGGAGGAGCAGGCAGGTGAGGACTGGAGCCCAAACAGCCCGGCAGGAACAAAGGCGCCCGGCCCTGCAGGAGGCCGAGGGCGGAGAGGAGGTGGGGCAGCCTTGGGCAGTCTCCCCGGGCACAGCGGCTTATCCGACTGAACTCAATCACAGACATGGCACGATTTGTCTCTTTTTTGGGAAGAGCCTGCAAGCAACGTGGAAGTGAGTAAGACAGTAAGCATCATGGAGGCGGGGGGGGGCGGGGGGGGTGCGCTCCACATTGACAGCCAGGTTCCCTGGAGACCAGGGTTCTGGACAGGGCGTCAATGGCCTGCTTAAGCAGCTCACGTGCAAGGGCCTGCCTCAGATCACAGGGACGAAAACCCACCCCTCATGACCCCTCCAAGGCACGACCGTAGGCAGGCCAGCAAAGGAACAGAATCCTTACCTCGAAGGAGTAACCCTCCACCAGCGGGATGTCCTGCTCATCTATCAGTGTGTACTTGGTCTGGAAATTAACGTTTGAAGACGTTACATTTGGAATCAGCACAGGGCACTAACGGTAAGCAGGAGCAGCCCTCACGGGCTCAGAGAGGTCAATCCACCCTGAAGGTAGGCAGATGTGCCAAAGGCTGCTCTTTCCCCACTCAGCACGGCGCAGTTGTGGCAGCGGCTCCACCTGCCGTCTGCTCACGACTAGCCATGAGAAGTGCCTGAGAGCTGCTCAGCTACTAAGCTGTGCGTTTTAATGTGTCGATAAACCCAGTCCAAGACCACGACGTCACAAGAACAGAGGCAGGGCCCTGGGATTGAAGCAGAATCTCTAGAAGGCTTCGACTATCAGGCAGTCCGCACACAGGTGCTCACGGAATTGTCCTTCCTGTCTCTTCGTCTAAAACGTTCCAAGTAAGTTTTAAAGGATGGCATTACTGCAGCCAGCCACTGAGTCGCAGAGATCTCAACGCTAATAAGGAGCCCGCCCTTCCGTAGTTAGAAAGTGACTGCCCTTTGCCGGAGGGCAGGAAACGGTCCCCGAAATGGACCAGTCTCACTTTCGCTTGGAGAGCTTTTTACTAGTATCTGAACCGGCTTTACCTTCATCTGACTGCCTCTGCTCCTCTCTCCCACCAGAAGCTTCCGCCGCTGGTGATGGGAACAGGGTTCCCATCCAGGGTAAGGCCCGTGGCTGGTTCAGCTGCACGGCCGGCCGGCTCCTGGAAACAGCCAAGCCTCAATGCCCACAGGTGCCAGGAAGCCCCAGCCTCGAACACGCGGAGGGCGGGGCCCGGTAAGGGAGAGAAGCAGAGGGAGGCCCCGCTCGGCCGAGGCCAACTGAGGCTCAGACCGACGGGGCCGCCGCGAGCAGCCCGAGCCCTGCGCGAAGCTCACTACGGACCCGCAGGGGCCGACGGAGAGCGAGCGCGCTGCCGCGTAAGGGCCTGCTCTCCCCGCGGCCGCAGGCACAGCCGCAGCCCCCGATCCATGGCGCACGGCCGGAGCCGGCACTGGACCAAAGCTGCCCCAGGAACCAGTCCGCCGGCGAACCTACGGGCCTGTGCCCGTGCGTCCCGCCGCCCTGGCCGGGCCCTGCGCCCCCAGCCTCGCAGCCCCGACTCCGACTCCCAGACCGCGCCCGCGACCCCCAACGCCGCTCAGCCCCTAGCCTCACACCAGCCCCGGCCCTCGGCCCCGGCCCGGCGCCCCACGCCTCCCGCCCGGCCCCAAGCCGCGCCGCGCACCTTTCCGGCCACCCGGCCGAGCCGCACGATGCCCAATTTGAAGTCGGTCATGGCCGGGCCTGCGCTCGGCCGGCGGCGCCGCTCCCTCGGGAGGTGCCGGGGCGGGGCCGCGGCGCGCCGGGCGGGCGAGTGGGGGCCGGGAACGGGGCCAGGCGGGCGGGCGGGC
>SJYX01023864.1:397586-434005 GCA_006410675.1 Oreotragus oreotragus | reverse complement strand
CGCGCAGGGCGCCGGCCGGCGCGCGCCGCCACGCCGCAGCCAGTGGCAGGAGGGCAAGTGCGCAGGCGTGTTGGGGCCCGGCGAGCGCGCGGGGGAGGGGCGCGGCCGGGGGCGGAGCCTGCGCGGCCGCCCCGAGCTACGTCAGTTTCGCGGGAAGCTTTGTGCGGGAGGGTACGCCACCCGCTCGCAGCGCAGACCCCCGAGCCCGGCCTCGGCCCGCGCAACGGGCGGTTTGGCTGGGCGCCCTGGGCCGTCCGGGCCCTGCAGGTCGGGGCTGGCTGCGGCTCCCTGTGAATAGTCCGTGGACAGAGCGCAGGAGGCCGGGGTGGATTCGCGAATCCGGAGTCCTCGGGGCCCCTGTGACTCCATGGCTGAGTCCAGTGCCCTCGGGACGTGGGAGCCCAGCAAGCGCTGCTGGCTGACCGGGCACCGGGCCGCCCTTCTTCCTGGCCGCCTCCGCGCATGGGCCGGGATCAGGTCCCATAGCCCATGCTTGTACTACACGATCCTTCCCTGGACTTCGAGAAGGGGCGCTGAAAAGCCTGCTCCAAATCCTTCCCGAACAGGAACTCCCAGACCTGACGATTCGGGGTGCGAGGGGGAGGGTATATGCCTGTCTCCTGGCAACCACTCCATCTGGCTCTCGCTCCCAGCCCCCAATGAAACCACTCTACACCAGTGCACCAAGCAAACCCCTGCTCCTGTTTTAGCGAGGGAGACAAAAAGCCCATGACCAGCGAGTTACACGCCTTGTTAGAAAGTGATCGACGCTGTGGGGAAACAAGTAGACCAGCATCAGGGAGTTGGAGGTCCCGGGAAAGTGGGGCGGGGTAGATCTCACTGCCAAGTAACCTGAGCAAAGTGGGAGGGAGAGAGGGAGTGAGCCATGCGGGCTCCAGGGGAAGAGCATCCCCGCAGGCAGCGCAGCGGGGAGAGCCCCGTGCCAAGGCCCTCATCCGGCCCCAACGCCGACGGGGCGGTTTTGAAAAGTGGAGGCGGTCTCTGTGAGCCAATGAGCGCATCAGAGCAACAGGGCACACGGCCAGAAAGGTGGAGGTTGGGAAGGGTGTGGGGTCTGGTGAGGACTGTGACTTTTACACCCAGAAAAGTGAGCCACTGGAGGATAGGAAAGGAGGAGTAGCTTTTTAGTGCATCGTGGCAGCTGATGCAGACAGTGGGGGAAGGGTGGAAGCAGGCAGGATGTTTAGGAAGCTAATGCAAGCGTACCCAACTAAGAAATGATGGTGTTGGGGCCCCCTCTGATGGCAGTGTTTTGTAGCAGTCAGGATAGCCCTGGTTACGGTGCAGTAACAAACAACCCTAAATTCTCAGCAGCTTAGCAAGATAAAAATATATTTCTTCCTCATTACACAGGTTAAGGTTATAAGGCAATTGAATACATGAGTATAGACTGGTGTTCACTAGCGTATTTGTTGTACTTAAAGCCATACAACTGGATGAGTTACAAACAGAAAAAGAGAGGGAAAAGATTGAGCCCTGGGTATTCTCACGCTAAGGGGGAAGGGAGGCTGGAAGGAGGAGCCGGTTCAGAGGATGAGGATGTCAGGTGGGAGGCAAGCCAGGAGAGGGCAAGGCCAAGCGATGACAGCGCTAGGCTGAGAAGGAGCCGTGTCCAGCGCTGCTGAGAGGTCCCGGACGTGCACGCACCGCACAGCGGGGGCGCCCGTCCCCCTAACGTGTCCGTGGCGGAGGAGTAAGCCCGACCGAGGGGGCTGAGGGGGAGTGGAAGGGCAGGCCTCGGGACCGACTACTCTTCAGGGTGTTCTGGCTGAAAGGGAGCAGAGAAACGACCAAAGCGAGACAGAAGAGGCAAGGCCGGAGAAACTGTTGGTTTCATAGTGGGAAAGGAAACAGCAGGCTTTCCACCAGCGGGAATGAGCCCGTGGAGGAGAAAGAGGCAAGCCCTGGCCCAGAGGAGAGTGTGAGGCCTGGCCTGGGACTGCTTGGGCGGCTCGCTCAGCCGCAGCTCCAAGGGGAGTCTGAGCTGAGGGAGACGTAGGAAGCTGGGGCTTCTCCTCTGATGAGAAGGGGCCATCAGTTGAGGGTGAGAAGGGAGCTGGTCCCAGGAGAGAGGACGAGGATGGAGCAGGGGACCCGGCAGTGTCATCTGCCCAGCCAGTGAAACCGCGTTTCTCCAGCCTGTTTAGGCTGCTCCCGAGAAGGCAAGGCGAGAGAAGATTTGGGTGCAGCCAAGCCTGCGGCGATCCCGGGCGAGTGTGGAGAGGTGAGGGGTACAGAGGGAGACGTCTAAGAGTCTGGTCCCCGTGCTTGCCCGGGGCACTCAGGGGGCTTCGGAGGATCGCTGATCTAGGGGTGAGCGAAGATGGAAAGGGATTCAGAGCCGCGCAGACTCGCGAGAGGCTGCAGGTGCTGGGGACGCTCACGTCTCTGTGATCTGCTGTTGTGTGACAACCCCTCACCCCCGACCACACTTCACGGCTTCCAACCACATCAGCTTATTACTTTGCACAATTGCGTGACTAACAGGGGATCTTCTGTTCCACCCAGTGTCAGGGGGTCCTTCCTTCATTTGGAGTCAGCTGAGAATTCACCTGGAGCACATTTCTCTTCCATGTGACCTGCCCTGGGAGGTGGCGGGGGGNAATCCTTCCAATCAATATTCAGGACCTGTCTCTTATACACATCTGGGGATCCTGTTATTTAGCCGGGAGAGCTGGACCGCTCACCGCCGGGAGGCTCGGCTCTACGTGACAGGTCCTGTCGGACCTCCGCTGGGATCTCTCCTGCTAGTATCCGCTGGCCACAGCCAGTCCTGCAGGCCAGCCTGGATCCGTGTGGGAAGGCGAGTGCTGGAGAGCACAGCTTATGGCGGGTGCGGGGCGGGCGCCACCCGTCCACACGCTGGTCCCTAATGATTCAAGTTCCTCCTGCATGAAGACCCCGGAACCACACCTCACTACTGCTCTTGGCTTGTGACATGCAGCAGAGCCAGAAGCAAGTTATCTGCCCCTGCAAGACCCACATTCCATGGGGAAGCACAGGAAAAGTAAATAGGTTCAAAAAGGAAAAGGGGGCCGTGCTCCCTGTAGCGGCAGGGTTGACATGCAGCAGACGCGGTCACGACGCTCCTCGAGGGGCGAGTGACCCCTTCCGCTCTCTCTTCTGGGGTGGGCTCCTCTCCGCCTGTGCGCCCTGCCCCGCAGGCACCCCCTCCCACGGGGGGAATGTTCGCAGCCTAAGTAGCCTCCTCAGCCTGCTGCTTTTCTGGAGAAAGTTGAGGGCCCAGAAGCCTCTTTTATTTTGAACATCATCCATTTTAGTTTAAGCAGATACAACCGTTAAAAAAAACCCTGCAGATTTTCTAGGTATCAAATTATAACAGATTTTATTAGACAAAAGCCACCCTGCAAATATCTTTGAGAGGCTCCTGTCTGCTGTGAACGTCAAGGTCGAGCCGTGTGCTCCGTCCCTCGAGACGCTGGGAAGCCCTTTTGTGTGGCTCAGAGCGTCTGGGAGGGTCCGCTCCCCCAGGGCTCTTTCAGCAATTTTAACAAAGGGTCATATAGGGCGTCCCTGATTTCTTCTAACCCTGAAGTTGTGCTTTGCTGGCGGTGCCCTGGGTTTAACCTTCCGCAGCAGGCCCTTCCTTACCTTGAGGGCAGTTGCTGTCTGGAAAGACTGGGGTTGAGAAATATTTTTATTTTTCAATCGTAAGACCTGACTCGAAATATGTCCCCCCGCTTCTGGCGGGACATGGGACGCTGCTCGTTTAGCTCATTTGCCGTTTCTTTGCCTCTCTGTCGCGTAACGACGGAAAGCAACCAGCTGGCGCGGGGCTCCCTAACCCTGCTAGCGCAGCCGGCGGCCCTCCGCTCGCCCGCGACCCCGGCCCACCCTGCCCTCCTCGGTCCTTCACCGCGGACCTGCCGCCGGCCCCACAGAGCCGCATTTCAGGGTTTTGCGGCCGGCAGCCTCTCGCTTCCAAGTGTCGGTGTCTGGCCCAGACGCGTGCCGCTGCGCAGGAGGCGGCCCAGGACTCAGCCGTTGCTCTTCTGACGACTCCACGGTGAGGCCGGGCTCAGACTCTCCCGCCGACGGCCGGCAGGCCCGCTGGTCTCCAGCCGTCACCATCAGTCCAATTCTTTCCCTCCCGTACCAATCCTGTGATATTTTTTGGGGGGGGGGGGGCTGTGACTTACAGATTGCGGAATCTTTGTGCCCCGGCCAGGGACTGAGCCCCGGCCAGGGGTCTCCCTCTTCTGGTCGCTCTGACACATACAGCGGTAGAAAGGTCTGGGACTTCAGAGGCCAGGTCTGAGGACTGACAGCTTCATCTGCCTCCCTCTCGGGGGCCTGCCCACAGGTAAACAGTCTCGCCACCTGGAAATCCTCCTTCTGTGCAGACCCTGAAGCAAATCACATGGGGGGCCTCAGGGGAGGGGAACCTGACCAGCCCCCGCCATCCCAGCCACAAGGATGTCAGACACCAGCAAAAATGACATCTAGGTCGCTTGAACCTGGACAGACACCACACCAAGTAGAAGAGCCTCTTGGCTGGACGCAGCCGGCTTCTCAGCTGGCTCATCGTGTCCGCCTCTTTGGGACCCCATGGACTGCAGCAGGCCAGGCCCTCCTGTCCGTCACCGACTCCCGGAGTCTACTCAAACTCACATCCATTGAGTAGGTGATGCCATCCAACCACCTCCTCCTCCGTCACCTCCGTCTCCTTCCACCTTCAATCTTTCCCAGCATCAGGGTTTTTTCCGAGGAGTCAGTTCTTCACATCAGGTGGCCAGAGTGTTGGAGTTTCAGCTTCAACATTGATCCTTCCAATGAATATTCAGAACTGATCTCCTTTAGGATGGGCCGGTTGGATCTCCTTGTAGTCCAAAGGACTCTCAAGAGTCTTCTCCAACACCACAGTTCAAAAATCTTTGGCACTCAGCTTTCTTTATAGTCCAACTCTCACATCCATACATGACTACCGCAAAAACCATAGCTTTGACCAGACAGACCTTTGTCAGCAAAGTAATGTCTCTGCTTTTTAATATGCTGTCTCGGTTGGTCATAGCTTTTCTTCCAAGGAGCAAACGTCTTTTAATTTCCTGGCTGCAGTCACCATCTGCAGTGATTTTGGAGCCCAAGAAAATAAAGTCTGTCACTGTTTCCATTGTTTCCACATCTACTTGCCATGGAGTGATGGGACTGGATGCCATGATCTTCATTTTATTGAGTGTTGAGTTTTAAGCCAGCTTTTTCACTCTCCTCTTTCACTTTCATCAAGTGGCTCTTTAGTTCTTTTTCACTTTCTGCCATAAAGGTAGTGTCAGCTACGTGTCTGAGGTTCTTGATATTTCTTGTGGCAATTTTGATTCCAGCTTATGCGTCATCCAGCCTGGCATTTCGCATGATGTGCTCTCATATAAGTTAAATAAGTGAAGTGAAACTTGTTAGCAGAGTGACAACGTACAGCCTTGAACTACTCCTTTCCCAGTTTGGAACTAATCTGTTGTTCCATGTCCAGCTCTAACTGTTGCTTCTTGACCCTGCATACAGGTTTCTCAGGAGGCAGGTAAGGGTCTGGTATTCCCAACTCTTTAAGAATTGTCCACAGTTTGTTATGATCTACAGGCAAAGGATTTGGTGTAATCACTAAAGCAGAAGTAAATGTTTTTCTGGTATTCTTTGGTATTCTTTTGTTTTCTCAGTGATTGATGCAACAGTCAGGTCAGCTGCTCAGTTGTGTCCGACTCTTTGGGACCCCATGGACTGCAGCACGCCAGGCTTTCCTATCCATCACCAACTCCCAGAGCTTGCTCAAACTCATGTCTAATGACTCAGTGATGCCATCCAGCCATCTCGTCCTCTGTCATCCCCTTCTGCTCCTGCCTTCAATCTTTGCCAGCCTCAGGGTCTTTTCAAGGAGTCGATTCTTTGCATCAGGTGGCCAAAGTATTGGAGTTTCAGCTTCAGCATCAATCCTTCCAATCAATATTCAGGACTGATCTCTTTAGGATGGACTGGTTGGATCTCCTTGCAGTCCAAGGGACTCTCAAGAGTCTTCTTCAGCACCACAGTTCAAAGGCATCAATTCTTCGGTGTTCAGCTTTTTTTATAGCCCAACCCTCACATCCATACATGACCACTGGAAAAACCATAGCTTTAACTAGATGGACCTTTGTCAGCAAAGTAATGTCTCTGCTTTTTAATACACTGTCTAGGTTAGTCATAACTTTTCTTCCCAGGAGCAAGCATCTTTTAATTTCATGGCTGCAGTCACCATCTTCAGTGATTTTGGAGCCCCCCAAATAAAGTCTCTCACTGTTTCCATTTGCTTCCCCATCTATTTGCCATGAAGTAATGGGACTGTATGCCATGATCTTTTTTTTCCGAATGTTGAGTTTTAAGCCAAAATTTTCACTCTCCTCTTTCACTTTCATCAAGAGGCTCTTTAGTTCTTCTTCACTTTCTGCCATAAGGGCGGTGTCATCTGCATATCTGAGATTATTGATATTTCTCCTGGCAATCTTGATTCCAGATTGTGCTTCATCTAGCCCAGCATTTCTCATGATACATACTGCATATAAGTTAAACTAACAGGGTGACAATATACAACCTTGATGTACTCCTTTCCCGATTTGGAACCAGTCTGTTGTTCCATGTCCAGTTCTAACTTTTGCTTCTTGACCTGTATACAGATTTCTCTGGAGGAGGTAAGGCGGTCTGCTATTCCTATCTCTTTAAGAATTGTCCACAGTTTGTTGTGATCCACACAGTCAAAGGCTTTGGCATAGTCAAGAAAGCAGAAGCAGATGTTTTTCTGAAACTCTCTTGCTTTTTCGATGATCCAACAGATGTTGGCAATTTGATCTCTTGTTCCTCTGCCTTTTCTAAATCCAGCTTGAACATCTGGGTGTTCATGGTTCATGTACTGCTGAAGCCTGGCTTGGAGAATTTTGAGCATTTGCTAGTGTGTGCGATGAGTGCAATTGTGCAGTAATTTGAACGTTCTTTGGCATTGCCTTTCTTTGTGATTGGAATGAAAACCGACCTTTTCCAGTCTTGTGGCCACTGCTGAGTTTTCCAAATTTTCTGGCATATTGAGTGCAGTAGTTTAACAGCACCATCTTTTAGGATTTGAAATAGCTCAACTGGAATTTCATCACCTCCACTAGCTTTGTTCGTAGTGATGCTTCCTAAGGCCCACTTAACTGCTCATTCCAGGATGTTTGGCTCTAGGTGAGTGATCACACCATTGCGATTATCTGGGTCATGAAGATCTTTTTTGTACAGTTCTTCTGTGTATTCTTGCCACCTCTTCTTAATATCTTTTGCTTCTGTTAGGTCCATACCATTTCTGTCCTTTATTGTGCCCATTTTGCATGAAATGTTCCTTTGGTATCTCTAATTTTCTTGAAGAGCTCTCTAGTCTTTCCCATTCTGTTGTTTTCCTCTATTTCTTTGCACTGATCACTGAGGAAGGCTTTCATTTCTCTCCTTGCTGTTCTTTGGAACTTTGCATTCAGATAGGAATATCTTTCCTTTTCTCCTTTGCCTTTCACTTCTCTTCTTTTCTCAGCTATTTGTAAGGCTTCTTTTGCATTTCTTTTTCTTGGGGATGGTCTTGATCTCTGCCTCCTGTTCAATGTCACAAACCTCTGTCCATAGTTCATCAGGCGCTCTGTCTATCAGGTATAATCCCTTGAATCTATTTCTCACCTCCACTGTATTCTCATAAGGGATTTGATTTAGGTCATACCCGAATGGTCTAGCGGTTTTCCCTACTTTCTACAATTTAAGCCTGAATTTGGTGATAAGGAGTTCATGATCTGAGCCACAGTCAGCTCCCCGTCTTGTTTTTGTTGACTGTATAAAGCTTTTCCATCTTTGGCTGCAAAGACTATAATCAATCTGATTTCAGTATTGACCATCTGGTGATGTCCATGTGTAGAGTCTTCTCTTGTGTTGTTAGAAGAGGGTGTTTGCTATGACCAGTGCGTTCTCTTTGTAAAACTCCATTGGCCTTTATCCTGCTTCATTTTGTACTCCAAGGCCAAAATTGCCTGTTACTCCAGGTATCTCTTGACTTTCTACTTATGCATTCCAGTCTCCTATGATGAAAAGGACCTCTTTTTTGGATGTTACTTGTAGGTCTTCATAGAAACTTTTAACTTCAGCTTCTACAGCGTTACTGTTTGGGGCATAGACTTGGATTATTGCGCTACTGAATGGTTTGCCTTGGAAATGAACTGAGATCAGTCATTTTTGAGATTGCATCCAAGTACTGCATTTCGGATTCTTTTGTTGACCATGATGGCTACTCCATTTCTTCTAAGGGATTCTTGCCCGCGGTAGTAGATATAATGGTCATCTGAATTAAATTCCCCCATTCCAGTCCATTTTAGTTCACTGATTTCTAAAATATCTATGTTAAATTTGCCATCTCCTGTTTGACCATTTCTAATTTGCCTTGATTCATGGACCTAACCTTCTAGGTTCCTGTGCAATATTGCTCTTCACAGCACTGGACCTTGCTTCCATCATCAGTCACATCCACAGCTGGGTATTGTTTTTGCTTTGGCTCCCTCCCTTCATTCTTTCTGGAGTTATTTCTCCATGGATCTCCAGTAACATACTGGGCACCTACCAACCTGGGAGTTCCTCTTTTGGCATCCTATCTTTTTGCCTTTTCATACGGTTCATGGGGTTCTCAAGGCAAGAATACTGAAGTGGTTTGCCACTCCCTTCTTCAGTGGACCACGTTTCGTCAGAACCCTCCACTGTGACCCATCTGTCTTGGGTGGTCCTACATGGATGGCATGGCTCATAGTTTCATTGAGTTAGACAAGGCTGTGGCCCATGTGCTCAGTTTGATTAGTTTTTTGTGATTGTGGATTTCATCCTGTCTGCCCTCTGACAGAGAAGGGTAAGAGGCTTAGGGTTAAGATGAGGGAGGTTCCTGTTAGGAGAGACTGACTCAGGGGAAACCAGGTGTTGTTCTGATGGGCGGGGCCTGCTCAGTAAATCTTCATCCAATTTTCTGTTGATGGGCGGGGCTGTGTTCCCTCCCTGTTGTTTGACCTGAGACCAAACTATGGTGGAGTTAGGGTGAGCGGAGTAGAAGGAGCTGTGCATATCTTCTCCTGCAAGAATTCCACAATCACAGCTCAGCGCTGAAAGCCAGTTCTACCTGTGTTAGAACTGGACATGGAACAACAGACTGGTTCCAAATAGGGAAAGGAGTCCGTCAAGGCTGTATATTGTCATCCTGCTTATTTAACTTATATCCAGAGCACATCATGAGAAAGGCTTGGCTGGATGAAGCACAAGCTGGAATCAAGATTGCCAGGAGAAATATCAATAACCTCAGATTTTCAGATGATATCACCCTTATAGCAGAAACTGAAGAAGAACTAAAGAGCCTCTTGATGAAAGTGAAAGAGGAGAGTGAAAATTTTGGCTTAAAACTCAACATTCAGAAAACTAAGAATGGCATCTGGTCCCATCACTTCACGGGAAATAGATGGGGAAACAACGGAAACAGTGACAGGCTTTATTTTTCGGGCTCCAAAATCACTGCAGATGGAGACTGCAGCCATGAAATTAAATGACACTTGCGCCTTGGAAAAAAAGCTATGACCAAGCTAGACATCATATTAAAAAGCAGAGACATTATTTTGCTGACAAAGGCCCATCTAGTCAAAGATATGGTTTTCCCAGTGGTCATGTATGGATGCGAGAGTTGGACTATAAAGAAAGCTGAGAGCCGAAGAGTTGATGCTTTTGAATTGTGGTGTTGGAGAAGACTCTTGAGAGTCCCTTGGACTGCAAGGAGATCCAACCAGTCCATCCTAAGGAAAACCAGTCCTCAATATTCACTGGAAGGACTGAGGCTGGAGCTGAAACTCCAATACTTTGGCCACCTGATGTGAAGAACTGACTCATTGGAAAATGCCCTGGTGCTGGGAAAGATTGAGGGCAGGAGGAGAAGGAGACGACAGAGGATGAGATGGTTGGATGGCATCACAGATTCAATGGACATGAGTTTGAGTAAACTCTGGGTATTGGTGATGTACAGGAAGGCCTGGCCTGCTGCAGTCCATGGGGTTGCACAGAGTCAGACGCAACTGAGCGACTGAACTGAAGTGCTGAACAACCATCAGCAGGAGAATGTTGGATCCCAGCAAAAAAAGACACCCCACATCCACGGGCAAAGGAGAAGCCCCAGCAGGATGATAGGGGGTGAAATCTCATTTAGAATAAAACCCCATATCCGCCAGAGACGCTCGGAGGGCTCAAACAAAACCTTACGTGCACCGGGACCCAGAGGTCCCAGAGACTGAGCCGGAGCTGTGTCTGAGTGTTTCCTGCAGAAGTGTGGGTCAGCAGTGGCCTGCCACGGGGCAGGGGCTCTGGTGCAGGAAACCTGGGTCAGAGAGCCTGTGGCATCGGCCTCTTGGAGGGGGTCGCCATTAACCCACCACAGAGCCACCAAGCAGACGACCCACAAACCGCAGAACAATTATACCAAAGAAATTCTCGCACTGTTAAGAAAGTGGTGCTGGGAAAGATTGAGGGCAGGAGGAGAAGGAGACGACAGAGGATGAGATGGTTGGATGGCATCACAGATTCAATGGACATGAGTTTGAGTAAACTCTGGGTATTGGTGATGTACAGGAAGGCCTGGCCTGCTGCAGTCCATGGGGTTGCACAGAGTCAGACGCAACTGAGCGACTGAACTGAAGTGCTGAACAACCATCAGCAGGAGAATGTTGGATCCCAGCAAAAAAAGACACCCCACATCCACGGGCAAAGGAGAAGCCCCAGCAGGATGATAGGGGGTGAAATCTCATTTAGAATAAAACCCCATATCCGCCAGAGACGCTCGGAGGGCTCAAACAAAACCTTACGTGCACCGGGACCCAGAGGTCCCAGAGACTGAGCCGGAGCTGTGTCTGAGTGTTTCCTGCAGAAGTGTGGGTCAGCAGTGGCCTGCCACGGGGCAGGGGCTCTGGTGCAGGAAACCTGGGTCAGAGAGCCTGTGGCATCGGCCTCTTGGAGGGGGTCGCCATTAACCCACCACAGAGCCACCAAGCAGACGACCCACAAACCGCAGAACAATTATACCAAAGAAATTCTCGCACTGTTAAGAAAGTTCTAGTACCCACAACAGATTTCCCAACCTGGGAATCTGGCAAAGGACTCAGAACCCCCGGGGAACTTGACTTTAGAGGCCCGTGGGATTTATTACAGAACTTACACAGGACTCAGGAGACAGACTCTTGGAGGGCACGAACAAAGCCTTGTGCTCACCAGGACCCGGGAGGAAGCGGCCGTGACCCCACAGGAGACGGACCCAGACTTGCCTGTGCGTGTCCAGCAGGCTCCAGCGGAGCTGCGGGTGTGCGCTGGCCTGCTGCAGGGTCGGGGCGCTGAGTGCAGCCGTGCGTGCCCGGGGCCTTCTGATGGAGGCCACCATTCATTTTCAGAGTAAGCACTAAACTGGGGTGGCTGGTTAGACGGCTGGGACAGTCAGGGTCCCTGCTGCAGCCTCAGTCAGGGTGTGTGAGTGAGGCGGGAAGTCTGCCTCTCACGTCCTGGCTTCCCCCACCCCCAGGGGATCACTCCAGAGCGGTAGCCAGATATTGTCACGTGGAGCTCAGGACCCTCTGGGAATGAACGCAGAAGCTGCGAGCCCTCCTTAGAGCCTGGAAGTTTCGCGGCATCTCTCTGGCAGTTCAAGCAAGTCAAGGGGCCGGGCCCATTCAACAAGAGGCGATGGAATCCACCCGCTGACGGGAGCAACAGTGAGAGTGGCAAGGGACGAGAGGAGCTGTTGGGAGACGCCGTTCGGACAAAAGTTAAGCTGAGCAGAGGCTGCTGGGGAGGGTTCTCGGAGGACAGGCTCAGGGAGATGAGCGCTGCACCGATCATGCTTTTTATTTTCTGTGTCTCTGATGCTTTGACATCTTGAGGGCCTTGCTGGCTGGGGAGAGACTGCCCCTCCCAGGCTGGCTAATTCCTAGAGACAGTGAACAACTCACCTGTCAACACAGCTTTTACATGCACACCAACCGGTCCAGAGCCCACACTCCAACCACCTCCTTTCATTGCACACCAGGCCAGTCATCCAGGGCCAGGTGCTGGACAGCAGTGGATCACTGAAATTACTCGCTGCCCAATCCTCAGCGTGCGGAAACTTGCCCACCTCCCTCCTGCCCACTGAAAACACAGGCAAGGCCGAGCTCTCGTCCCTCCTCCGGCACACGGCTGGCACCGGTGCTTCCCCAGGTGGCCCTGCGGTGAGTGGCTTGGCCCTCTTGGGAAGCGTAAGCTTTGAACTCTTCTTTCAAGGCAGTTGGCTCTCTCTCTGTCACCTTACCATAGCTGATTACAACATATTCTAGGGTCGTGTTCAGATATAGGCCAGGAAATGAAAACTAGAGGGGAGCCTACGCGGATTCTGGAGTCAGAAGCCCAGCACCAGTGGTACCGGAGAGAGGACAACGGGGTGAGCCCGGCGCTGAAGTCACCAAAGAATAAGGGGAGGTGGGTCTCGATTCTGAAAGAAACAGGAACAGTGCTAGGGGCGGGGGATGAAATATTGCTCTGAGAAAATGAGAGTTAAAGCTGGAAGTTAGTAGGGTGAAGGGGCAAATGGTCTGGAGGCAGTCGTAAAGAGCCAGGAGTTCACCCCCCTTGCAGGCCCAGAGGTAGAGGCATTGTTTGAAAATAAAGATTTATACTTTAGAGCTGCCAGCAGAAGCCTGGGTTCCGTGAGAGCAAGAGGAAAGGAATGTTTAGAGAAATGGGATGTCAGGGTGGTGATGGTGGACAGGAGGACGCAGCAGCAGAGCTTCTGGAGGGGGACGGGTCGGGGAGGGTCAGAGATTTGGGGGCCAGCTGCGGGAAATAAAGGTGACCTGGTACAAAGACCCCCCTGTTTCTGCCTCCATCTCTGCAGCAGCCAGCACACTCTCTCTCCCTGTTTCCTCAAACACTTCCTTTTTGATTTCTGCCATGGATATTTAGCATGTTAGGGCTTCCCACAATTCCTCACCATCCCAAACTCCTTGTTCAGGGATTCCCCCATTTGCATGCCCCTGACAGCGAAGTGTCAGACCAGCCAATCAGAGGCTCCCTCTTGCCTCCTCAGAGTCCCAGGAGGGCCAGGTGGGCCTGGAGCCTGAGAGAGCCCTGGAGAGCCCTGGTCTCAGGGTCTCCCTGGCCTCCGGGGACCCCTCAGCCTATAAGACTAAGGCCCCTGTTTGTCGCTGGAGGCCTAGATTAGGTTTCTGCGGTTCTCAACCCCGATTCTGATGCCTTCAGCGTCCTGAATAGAGTCGCCAGGTACAAACATGTCTCTGACAAATCTTTCGTCCTTCGTGCCCCCCCAGACTCATGCCTAAGTGCCAGTTCACTCAGGTGCCTGAGGGGCGCCTCTGCCTCTGCCGGTCATGACTTTCTTCCAAAATAGCTTGTACCGAGGCCGGTGTCTCCATCAAAAAATGCCACCCGTTCGCCTAGCTGTTCTGGTCAAATACCTGGCATTATCCTGATGCCCTCCTTACAGCAACCCGGTATTTACGCAGCCAGAAGGCGCCCAGCACCGCCTTCTCTGTCCTCGCCCCCTCACCACGCCCCGCTCCTCGCGGCCGACCAAGCGCCCAGTGCCCAGGACACGAGCCCAGCCTGGAGACCTCCGGCGGGGCGGGGGAGACCCCTGGGCGGAGCCTGGGATGGGGGTCGGCCCGGGCCGCCCCTTGACGGGTGGGGCGGCAGGGGGCGCAGGTGCGCCGGGCTCCCGCGAGCTGCGCTGGAGCTGCGCTAGGCGGGCCGGGGGCTGGGCGGGGAGAGGCCGGGAGGACCGACCCGGGCGGGGCTCAAGAGCCAAGAAGTTCCAGAGCAAGACATACTAAGTTAATTCTCCAACAATGCAGGAACATAAGCCTAAGCATTAAAATACAGGGGTCCAAAAGTCACATCAAACCCACAGATACCTCAAAACTCAATACTGGGCACTTCATTGCACTCCAGAGAGAAGAGATCCAGCTCCAACCACCAGAACACCGACACAAGCTTCCCTAACCACGAAACCTTGACAAGTGACTCATCCACTACCATATACAGGGAGGAACCTCCACAATAAACAGGAACCACAAACTGCCAGAATACAGAGAGGCCACCCCAAACACAGCAATCTAAGTGAGATGAAAAGTCAGAGAAATATTCAGCAGGTAAAGGAACATGATAAGTGCTCACCAAACCAAACAAAAGAGGAGATAGGGAGTCTACCTGAAAAAGAATTCAGAATAATGATAGTAAAAGTAATCCAAAATCTTGAAAACAAAATGAAGTTACAGATAAATAGTCTGGAGACAAGGATTGAGAAGACACATGAAATGTTTAACAACGACCTAGAAGAAATAAAAAAGAGTCAATCAATAATGAATAATGCAACAAATGAGATAAAAAACACTCTGGAGGGAGCCAACAGTAGAATAACTGAGGCAGAAGATAGGATAAATGAGGTGGAAGATAGAATACTGGAAATAAATGAAGCAGAGAGGAAAAAAGAATTAAAAGAGATGAGGACAACCTCAGAGATCTCTGGGTCAATGTCAAGCACCCCAAAATTCAAATCATAGGAGTTCAAAAAGAAGAAGAAAAAAGAAAGGCCATGAAAAAATACTTGAGGAGATAATAGTTGAAAACTTCCCTAAAATGGGGAAGGAAATAGCCACTCAAGTTGAAGAAACCCAGAGAGTCCCAAACAGGAAAAACCCAAGGCAAAACACCCTAAGACACATATTATTCAAATTGACAAAGATCAAAAAGAAAGAACAAATATTAAAAGCAGCAAGGGGAAAACAATAAATAATGCACAAAGAGATTCTCAAAAGGATAACAGCTGATCTTTCAATACAAACTCTTCAGGCCAGAAGGTAATGTCAGGACAAACTTCAAGTGATAAAAGAGAAAAACTTACAACCCAGATTACTGTACCCATCAAGGATCTCATTCAAATATGAAGGAGAAACCAAAAGCTTTACAGACAAGCAAAAGCTGAGAGAATTCAACACCATCAAACCAGTATGAGTACACTACACAAAGCAATCTATACATTCCATGTAATCCCTGTCAAGCTACCAATGGTATTTTTCAGAGAAGTAGAACAAATAATTTCACAATTTGTATGGAATTACAAGAAACCTCGAATATTCAATGCAATCTTGAGAAAGAAGAATGGAACTAGAGGACTTAACCTGCTTACTTAAGGCTATACAACAAAGATACAGTCATCAGAACAGTATGGTACTGGCACAAGGACAGAAATATAGATCAATGGAACAAAATAGAAAGCCCAGAGTAAAACCACGCACTTAAGGACATCTTATCTTTGACAAAGAGGGCAAGAATATACAATGGAGAATAGACAATCTCTTTAACAAGTGGTGCTGGGAAAATTGGTAAACCACTTGTAAAAGAATGAAACTGGAACACTTTCCAACACGATAACAAACATAAACTCAAAATGGATTAACAATCTAAACATAAGACCAGAAACTATAAAACTCCTAGAGGAAAACATAGGCAAAACACTCTCTGACATAAATCACAGCAGGATACTCTATGACCCACCTCCCAGAGTAATGGAAATGAAAGGAACAATAAAAAAATAAGACCTAATTAAACTTAAAAGCTTTTGCACAATGAAGCAACCTATAAGCAAGATGAAAAGACAGCCTTCAGAATGGGAGAAAATGATAGCAAATGAAGCAACTGACAAAAAATTCATCTCAAAAATAAACAAACAGCTCCTGCAGCTCCATTCCAGAAAAATAAACGACCCAATCAAAAAATGGGCCAAAGAACTAAACAGACATTTCTCCAAAAAAGACATACACATGGCTAACAAACACATGAAAAATGCTCAACATCACTCATTGTCAGAGAAATGCAAAAACCACAATGAGGTACTGTCTCACGCCAGTCAGAATGGTTGCTATCCAAAAGTCTATAAACAATAAATGATGGAGAGGGTGTGGAGAAAAGGGAATCCTCTTACACTGTTGGTGGGAATGCAAACTAGTACAGCCACTATGGAGAACAGTGTGGAGATTCCTTGAAAAACTGCAAACAGAACTGCCATATGACCCAGCAATCCCACTTCTGGGCATACATACCAAGGAAACCAGAATTGAAAGAGACACAGGTACCCCAATGTTCATCACAGCACTGTTTACAATCACCAGGACATGGAGGCAACCTTGATGTCCACTGGCAAATGAATGGATAAGAAAAATATGGTACATACACAATGGAATATTACTCATCCATTAAAAACAATCCATTTGAATCAGTTCTAATGAGGTGGATGAAACTGGAGCCGATTATACAGAGTGAAGTAAGCCAGAAAGAAAAACACCAAT
The DNA here is from genome assembly GCA_006410675.1 of Oreotragus oreotragus. Lineage (NCBI taxonomy): Eukaryota > Metazoa > Chordata > Mammalia > Artiodactyla > Bovidae > Oreotragus > Oreotragus oreotragus. Next base: position 417,590 of record SJYX01023864.1, on the reverse strand, counting down.
ACAGTATACTAACACATATATATGGAATTTAGAAAGATGGTAACAGTGACCCTATATGCGAGACAGCAAAAGAGACATAGATGTGTAGAACAGTCTTTTGGACTTTGTGGGAGAAGGTGAGAGTGGGGTACTTTGACAGAATAGTTTTGAAACATGTATATTATCATATATGAAACAGATCGCCAGTCCAGGTTTGATGCATGAGACAGGGTGCTCAGGGCTGGTGCACCTGGGATGACCCTGAGGGATGGGATGGGGAGGGAGGTGGGAGGGGGGTTCAAGATGGGGAACACATGTACCCCTGTGGCTGATTCATGTCAATGTATGGAAAAAACCACTACAATATTATAAAGTAATTAGCCTCCAATTAAAATAAATAAATTAATTTTTAAAAAAAAGAATATCAGAGTGGGTTGCCATGCCTTCCTTCACCTCTGAATCTTCTTCTCTGAATCACCTCTGGATCTTCCCGACCCAGGGACTGAAACTGCATTTCTTATGCTTCATGCACTGGCAGGTGGATTCTTTACAATTGAGCCACTTGGGAAGCCCTCCTTTTCCTACAACATGCATTAACTGAATGCTGACTGTGTCTCTGAACACTGGACAATGTTCTAGGGATAGAAATATCAATAAGACATGGTCCCTGCCTTTGAGGAACCCATAGTCTAATGAGACAGACGTGCCAAAAGGCAACTACAATACAATGAATTAAGTGATGTGATAAAAAGGTGGCATTACAAAGGACATGGCATCCTTTTGCCCACTTGAACTATTAAAGCTGTTTGGATTCCAATGCTTGGCAAATAGCTGATCAGTGCATCATAGGAGAATGAACGTTGGTGTGGGAGCTGACAGTGTCTCAATTCACAGCCTCACTTTAATATGGATGAGCTGTGTAAACCTGGCTGTCACTCACCATTTCTGAATGTCACTCACTGGTTCTGAGCTTTGCTTTCTCTTTCATATGAAACTTACATTACTTACCACATATCAATTGTCTTTCTTGGTTTTTCATAAAGGCAATAGTATTTATGCCTATTTTACAAAAGAAGAAATCACAGTCCAGAAAAATTGAGCCACTAGCCTAAGGACACCAAGCTTGTTCATGGCAGGCTGGTGGATGCCAACTCCACTGTTCTTTCCCTGAGTTTTTTTGTCTAATACACAAAGGTCACTTATCTACACTTATTATGAAGGAAATGGACATCATTTTAGTAAGATTTTTGTGGCGTGGCGGCGATGGGGCGTGGCCTGGACGAGCGGGGCGTGCCGGGGGGTGTGGCCGGCGGGGGCGTGTTTGGCGGGAGGGCGGGGCTGGGAGCGCGGCGGCCGCGGCGCCGGCGGGGCGGGGGCGAAGGAGGCTCAGTGCGGCCGCCCGGCAGGGCCGCGGTATGGGGCGGGTGCAGCTCTTCGAGATCCGCCTGAACCACGGCCGCGTCGTCTACAGCCCGGGGGAGCCGCTGGTGGGGGCCGTGCGCGTGCGCCTGGCGGCGCCGCTGCCTTTCCGAGGTGGGCGCGGGGTCCAGGGAGGGCCGCACCTGCGGCGAGCGGGCGGCGCCCCGGAGCGGCCGAGCGGGAGCGGGGCCCGGGACCTCTGAGGCCGGGGGCTCCCGTCCGACCGGGGGAGGGCTGCGGGGCCGCCGGGCGGGCGGCGGGCGCGGGGTGGGAGGCCGGCGCCGGGCGGGGCGGAGCAGGGAAGCCAGGGTGGCCCAGTCCTTCCGCATCTGCCCTTCCTGTCCTTCCGCCAAGGGGCGGCCAGACTCGGGGCCGGGGCTTCGAGCCCTTCTGGTTTGCCGAAGGCCGCTCTGACCTGGACCCGCGACGCCTCCGACCTGACTTTTCCCTGTCGGGTCTCCGATCCACTGCGCCCCGCACCTGCTGGGCCCTCCCCTCGAGCCCGGCCCGCGCTCGCTTTCTCCCCCAGACTCTCAGACAGCCCCCCGAGTGTGCGGGTCCCCCGCCGGGCCGCGGGGCCCTGCCGACACCCAGCCAGGCCCTGAGGGCTGAGAGGGTCTTGCTGATCCCCTCGCGCCGCAGGGCCCCGGCCCAGGGAGCATCTGGGACCCGAACCTGAGCCCTCCGATCCGGTCTCTCTGCTGGCGCAGACAGCTGGGACTTTGAGACCCGGGATCCGGTTGCTGCGGCGGCCCTTGCTAGGGCTCCCTGACGGCGCCGGCCTGGTCTGGTGTCTGAGGTGTGGACGGGGCCCTCTGGGAGACCTCACACCCGGGCGGTGGAGGAGGACGCAGCCGGGGGCTGGGCCTCTTTCCTGAGCCCGGCGCTGAGGGTGAGGCTGTGTGGTGTGTCCGTCCTGGGGCGCTTCTCCACCTCGGGCTGATTGGCCAGAACGATAGCAGCAAGGGCTTCCTTCTGGACCTCCAGGCTTGCCCGTGGGGGTGACCGTCCAGCACACGGGGTGCCCCTTGAGGACAGAGAGCCACTGTCCTCCTTTCTGGGCAGCTACTGCCTCATCCTGGACAGGTGGGCCCCCCCGCCCTCATAACCTGTGGCCTCCTTAATGTCTCCACACTTGGAGTTTGGGGTTGAGTTGGTTGGGTAGGTGTGGTTGGCAGGGGCTCCGCGGCTGGCGCCTCTTCTCTCTGGGGCACAAGCTGGTGGTGAGAGGTGAGTGCAGCCGGTGGGGCACAGAAAGGAGGGGCAGGCCTGTGGCCTGAGGACGGACAGACCCTATGAGATCCCACGCGGAGCTCCCCACCTGGCCTGCTGACCTGTCGGCCCCCGTAGCTGGGGTCCAGGGTGACTATAGTGGAGGAGTGGGCTGGGCAGAACCTTCCAGCCTCCACACGGTGGATGGGATGTGGGTAAATGGACAGCTGGGTCGCAGCGGGCTGGAGACCCTGCTGATGGTCCTGACTGTAAGGGTGCTCCCAGAGGAAAGGGGGGCCTCGGGCCATAGAGGGTTTTATCCAGGCTGCCCCCCAGGGGTAGAGGGGATGCCCTCTGGCCGGGCCTAGGGGTGAGAGAGGAAAGACTGTGTTTTTTTTTATTTTAATTTTTTGTGTTTTTCTGTGGCTGCGCTGGGTCTTCGTTGCTGCAGGGGGCTGCTCTCTGGTGGCAGTGCTCGGGCCTCTCACTGCGGCGGCTTCTCCTGTGGAAGGGCACAGGCGCTAGGGAGCACGGGCTTCAGGAGTTGCAGCTCCTGGCCTCTGGAGCACACGCTCGGTAGTCGCAGTGCTCAGGCCTAGCTGCTCGGAGGCATGTGGGATCTCCCTGGATCAGGCATCGAATCCTTGTCTCCCACATTCACAGGTGACTTCTTCACCAGATGAGCCAGCAGGGAAGCCCCCCATGGTTGTTTTTAACTTTCACTCAAAAGATACTTGTTGAGCTCCTGCATCCATAGGAGCAGGATCCTTAGGATTTCCATCCTAAAAGGAATCATCCTAAAGGAAATCAGTCCTGAATATTCACTGGACGGACTGATGTTGAAGCTGAAACTCCAATACTTTGGCCACCTGATGCGAAGAGCGGACTCATTTGAAAAGNAGGAGCAGGATCCTTAGGATTTCCATCCTAAAAGGAATCATCCTAAAGGAAATCAGTCCTGAATATTCACTGGACGGACTGATGTTGAAGCTGAAACTCCAATACTTTGGCCACCTGATGCGAAGAGCTGACTCATTTGAAAAGACCCTGATGCTGGGAAAGATTGAAGGCAGGAGGAGAAGGGGACGACAGAGGATGAGATGGTTGGATGGCATCACAGACTCAATGGACATGAGTTTGAGTGAACTCCGGGAGTTGGTGATGGACAGGGAAGCCTGGTGTGCTGCAGTCCCTGGGGTTGCAAAGAGTTGGATATGACTGAGCGACTGAACTGAACTGAGCTGAGCTCCTGCAGCCAGCCAGTGATGCAACAGGGAGGCCCCCAGCAGGACATGGAGGCTGGGAGGCAGCAGGCCTCTAAGCACTTGACTGAGGAGAGTCCGTGATGGTCTGCAGTCAGCCCTGGGCGCTGATGTGGAAGACAGCTGGGGAAGGAGGTGCTTTCCTGGAGCCCGGGTCCAGCCCAGTCAGAGGGTCAGGCTGGGGGTCAGGCAGGGCTGGCCTGTGTTCTGCTCTCGACAAGGGAGGGCGATGCCTGGACGACAGCAGCAGCCAACCCCCGGCTCTGGCGACTCACTGGGCTCTCATCCTGGGCCAGAGGCCTTTCCCACTTCCCAAGGACCAACCCACGAGTCCTTGAGTCCCAGGAACACTGGGAGGTGGGCGTCGCCACTCCTCTGGTGTTACAGATTTGGAAACAGGACAGAGGGAAGCAGCTCTCCGGCCAGAGCTGCAGTGAGAGGATGCGGCCGAGGCTGGGCCACCCCAGGCCTGTGGGAGCCGGCGGAGGTGGGGGCACGGAGATCGTCATGGTCAGACTGGCTGCAGGTGGTGCCTGGGAGGAGGGCTGCTGGCAGGTGAGGGTGCAGAGGCCACTCTGGCACAGGATCCATGTGCCAGTCCTCCTTGGAGGACCGAGGAGACCTGAGGTTCTCCCTGCGTCTCCACTGCTCCCCTGCGGAGGAGAGCAGGCATAGGGATGGGCTGTCTGACTCCAGGCTGCTGATGGCTCCCACAGGCAGGGTCCCCGAAGGGGGCTCAACCTGTTTGCAGAGGAGGCCGTGGCACGATCATGGGGAAGGCTAAACAGTTCGTGCCCGCCTGGGATAACCAAGGGTCGGTCTGTTTTTCTGGGGCCAGGTGCCACCGTGGCTCGTTCACCTTAATTCTGGAGCTGGGTTCTGGCTGAGCGAGTGTGTGCCTGGTTTATCCGCCCTGCTGTTGGACCTGGAGGCGGTGCCTAGATGCTTTGCCGTTATGAGGTGTGTTGCTGGAGGCTCCTGAGTAAACAGCGTGGGAGTCTGAGGGGACCTGCTGGGCCCCTGGAACCTGTGTGTAAAATTCGCACAGATCTGTTGGCCTGGTCTCCAGGCCCCCGTGTCAGCCGACAGTCTGCCATAAGCGAGGGTCTTTCTATTAGTACCTGCCTGTAACACGTCAAACAACATTTGCCAACCTGATGGGTTAAAATGGTAAGTCATCTGAATTTCCTCGAGTATCTGCTGCTATGCGACAGTCACCCCTAAGTAACAAATCACCCCTAATCTAAGTGGTTAAAGCAACCATTTTAACTCATGCTGTTGTGAGTCAAGATTTTGGGCAGAAGTCTTTGGGTGGTTCTTCAGCTCCGTGTCCATCCACTGGGGTCACTTGACAGTGCCCGGCCAGCACCGGGCCAGCCTAGGGACCACTGCACATCTTCCAGCATATCCTATTGTTCCCGGCGTTCCCAGGGCAGCCTGATTTGCCTTCTCCATGGGGAGTTTCAAGCAGTGTAGTGTCTGGACTCCACCAGGGCATCTTCCAGTCAGCCTTCCAGTCCGGCTCCGCTTTTCTGTCTGTTCCTTGCTGCGTCTCCTGGGCTGTGCTGGTCTGCAGGCGTGCTGCTGGTGCGCCTTCGGACTTCCAGTGGGAACAGTTCAGGGCTGGCCCTCGGAGGGATGGCTGGTGGAGCAGAGATGAGAAATTAGGGCTGAGGTGCTGGCAGTGACGCTGCGCTGGCATGGAGGCTGAGGCCAGTCACTGGAAGTGCCGACGGGGGCGGGGAGGAGGGGAGCGAGGGGTTCGTGGAGGGCAGCCCAGCGCACTGTGGGTGACCTGCAGGAGGCCTGTCCCCTGCCAGCAAGGTGGGGCCTGCCTGGGGAGCCTGGGACAGAGCCGGTGCCACTGCCTCTCCCAGCCCGGGCACTCGAGACACCGCCTTCTGCCTGGTGGCTCCGTCAGGAAGGTATCAGATTCCGAGTCTCCTTCGCTAATCCCTCAGTTCAGGGGAGGAAGGGCGGCTGGCAGACAGGCTAAATCTTTGGTCTTGACTCAGCCTGCAGGGAGAGGAAGGGAAGGAGGGAGCCATGGGGCTGCCTGTCATCGGGCCCCCACCCCTGGTCTGCGGGCCTCCAGCTGCGGCGTCCCCTCCGGTGAGCAGCCTTGGCTGGGGCCGGGCCAGCCACAGCCTTCCGACTGCAGTAGTGGGCTCTGGACTGAGCGGTTCGAGTTCCTGAGCATGGCCTGGACAGGGGCAGCAACCTGCTGCCTGGTTCCTGTCTGTGGGCTTCCCCAGGGAGCAGGGGGAAGGCCCCGCCACCTCAATGCAGAAATCAGCGCTCCAGGGCAGTTCTGGCCCGGGAGCCAAGGTGTCCCCACCCTCTGGCGTGCCAGACTGCTGGTCTCCTATTTTCTCAGGCGAGTCTGACCACATTCCTGCTGCATGAGGGCTAATAGGTAGCTTCCTGGTGCCTGGAGGGGTGCCTTCCAGCCTCACTGACAAGCCTGTGAGGCAGCAGGAAGGTGGGGTTGAAGGTCAGCTGCCCCACCCGGCTCTGTTCACCAAAGGTTTCCTAAGCTTCCCCTGTAGGGAAGGAGTTTTCTAGGGTCTGGTGCAGGGTCAAGGGGCTGGGGTTTGCCCAGGGGTCAACTGGGTGACTGTCGGGGACTTCCTGTTCTGGACTGCAGGACAGGTGGCGCCTCGGTGGGAGCACCTCGGGGTGTGGAAGAGGCAGGCAGTGTCCTCTGGAGGGCAGCCGGCCGTGCACTGGCCTTCCCAGAGCCTAGCTGGGTGATCCTGGGTCTCGTCGGTCCTGCCTGAATGCCTATGCTGGGGCTAGGGAGGGGCCAGGGCCAGCACCTGCCTGGGACTCACAGGGTCCCCGCCTTGCAGCCATCCGCGTGACCTGCACGGGGTGCTGCAGGGTCTCCAACAAGGCCAACGACTCGGCCTGGGTGGTGGAGGAGAGCTACTTCAACAGCGCCCTGTCTCTGGCCGACAAGGGTGAGTCTGGAGCATGGGGCACAGAGCCAAGGGCTGCATGCAGCGGCCCTTCACCTCCTCCCCCTGGGATGGGTCTGTCTGTCCCCCTGCTTTCCCACCTGCCTCTGGCCTCCCCGTGGCTGGCCCGCCCTCTCCCAGGGCTTCTCTCTGTGGCAGGAACAGGGCACTGCCTGCTGGGGGCTTGGGGCTGAAGGGGCCAGTTCCTCCCAGGTGTGGATGGGTGCAGTGGGAGCTTGTCGGCTGCAGGGCTCGCTCCTGCCCTGGGCCCTGTGATGGCGCCTTGTCCCCTCCCCCCACCTCTCTTGTGTCCTCAGGGAGCCTGCCTGCTGGAGAGCACAGCTTCCCCTTCCAGTTCCTGCTTCCTGGTGAGCGCCCGGGCCGGCCCGGCAGCGGCAGTTGGTGGGGGCGGGTGGGAGGTGGGGGACAGCAGGACCTTAGTCCCTGCTGTCTCTCCAGCCACGGCGCCCACGTCCTTCGAGGGCCCTTTCGGGAGGATCGCACACCAGGTCCGGGCCACCATCGACACACCGCGGTTCTCCAGGGACCACCAGTGCAGCCGCGCGTTCTACATCCTGAGCCCCCTGAACCTGAACAGCATCCCAGGCATCGAGGTGAGCCTGGGGCAGTGGCCTCGCGGGCGGCCCCCACCCTCGCCTGGTGCCCTGCCCCCGCACAGGTGCGGCGGCCTGCGGGAGCGGCAGCCGCAGTTCTGAGCCGGCCCCGGGGATCCTGGCTGCTCACACCCGCCAAACGCCTTCCCTGCTCTCCTCCCAAGCAACCCAACGTGGCCTCCACCACCAAGAAGTTCTCCTACAAGCTGGTGAAGACGGGCAGCGTGGCCCTCACGGCCAGCACCGACCTCCGGGGCTACGTGGCAGGGCAGGTGCTGCGGCTGCAGGCAGACATTGAGAACCAGTCAGGCAAGGACACCAGCCCGGTGGTGGCCAGTCTGCTGCAGGTCAGCGTCCCCATGGCTGCTGGGCCCCGTCCCCGTGGGGCAGAGGAGGGGCGGGTGGCTGGCCTGCCCCGGCTCACACGCTGGCCCTTCCCCAGAAAGTGTCCTACAAGGCCAAGCGCTGGATTTACGACGTGCGGACCATCGCCGAGGTGGAGGGGGCCGGCGTCAAGGCCTGGCGGCGGGCTCAGTGGCAGGAGCAGGTTCTGGTGCCCGCCCTGCCCCAGTCCGCCCTGCCGGGCTGCAGCCTCATCCACGTGGACTACTACCTGCAGGTGGTAGGGGTCGGGCTGGGGAGGGAGGACGGCCGCGGCCTGGCTCCTCACACGCACACCCTCCCTAGGTCTCCCTGAAGCAGCCGGAAGCGGTCGTGACGCTCCCGGTCTTCATCGGCAACATCGCTGTGAACCACGTCCCGCTGAGCCCCCGGCCAGGCCCCGGCCTGGTGGTGCCCTCGGCGCCGCCCCAGGAGGAGGCGGAGGCTGTGGCCAGCGGCCCTCACTTCTTCTCGGATCCTGTCTCTCTCTCCACCAAGAGCCACTCCCAGCAGCAGCAGCCGCCGCGTGCAGCCCTTGGCTCTGTGCCCCATGGTGCCCCAGAACCCCGTCCTCAGGATGGCAGCCCTGCTCCACACCCTCTGCCACCTCCCTTGTGCATCTCCACAGGTGCCACTGTGCCCTACTTTGCAGAGGGTTCTGGAGGTCCGGTGCCCACCTCCAGCACCCTGATCCTCCCCCCGGAGTACAGCTCGTGGGGCTACCCCTATGGTGAGTGGGGGCCTGGAGCCTGGCGGGGAGGGAGTGCCCCGGGCCCTGTGCAGACCTGGCTGTCTCCCTGCAGAGGCCCCGCCGTCCTATGAGCAGAGCTGTGGTGGTGTGGACCCTGGCTTGACCCCGGGGAGCTGACGCCATGCCAGCTCCTCTGGCTGGGCGGCCCTCTGCCCTGGGACTGGGCTCCCAGGACCTCGTGCCTTCACTCCTGGCCTGGCCCGGCCCACTCAGGACCTGCTGCTGCCCGCTCTTCCCGCGGCCTCTACCTCCGGACCAGCCTCTGCCCCGGCCAGCCTCCTCAGCTCCCCAGCGGTCGGCCTCTCCCGGGGGCTGAGGCCTGGAGAGACGCGGTGTAAATAAAGTGCTTCATTTGTAGCGCTGGGCACAGTGGCCTGTTGGCCCTCCTCTGCGGGGTCTGTGTTTCCCGCCAGTAGCGGGTATCCGGCTTCCCACGTGGCTCTAGTGGTAAAGAACCGCCTGCCAGTGCAGGAGATGCCAGAGACCATGGGTTTGATCCCTAGGTTGGGAAGATCTCCTAGAGGAGGGCGTGGCAACGCATTCCAGTACTCTTGCCTGGCGATTCCCTTGGACCGGAAGGGCCTGGTGGGCTAGTATACAGGGTCGTGAAGAGTTGGCTCCCCCGGACCTGGGGGTGTGCCTAGCCCTTCCCACTGGGCACGCCCCTCATCACCACACCCTTCCCACTGGGCACACCCACCCGCCTTTCCATGCAGGACACGCCCCTCCTCGGCCCCACCCTCGCCATCCGTGCCCAGTTTTTCCTCTCTGGGTCACTTATATTTCCTGGCGTCTTGGTCCAGAGGCTGGCTGTTGGTTGCTTCGGGCTAAGCAGCAGTGGCGATTAACAAGGGCTGGGGCTGGCGTTTGCCTCCCGGTTCTGCTTCAGGATGTGACTTCGGAGGCAGCTTACATGTCTGGAGCCTCAGCGTTAACTTAAAGTGGCCTTGTGATAAGGCGAGAAGGCCACCCTGTTCCATTTTGTTAGCGCCAATCGCTCCAGGCAATGCAGCTTAGACCTCGTGCGCAAGAGGAAGTCCAGTCAGGGTGCGGCTTCCCCAAGTCCCTTGCCCTCAAAATCTGTCCCTGTTGCCACCGCAGCCAAGTCTTAGTTCGGAGGGGTTCAGCTGCTCGACTCGCATGCATGTGTGAACACACAAGCCTGCTCCCGAGGTCTGCAAAGGACTGCCGTCTAGGATGCAAGGAACCCAGGAACAAATAAAAAGACAGGGTTTCCCAAAGAGGCATTTTGCAGAATTCTAGAGCACCCGTAAAAGTCCTGCAGGGCACAGGATCCTGGTGTCCTTTGGTAGACCCTGGAGGGGTGTTAGGACTTCAGGTTCAAAACCCAGCTCTGCCATATGGTGAAGGAGTCACTGGCTAGGTGTGTCAGTTAACTATGATAAGCCGACCCCAGAACGCGACAGAAGTTTATTTCTTGCACATTTAATAGTCCGGAGATGGCATAGCTGTCATTCTCAAGTCGAGGGTGACACCTCTGTTCAGGCTGGTTTAGGCTGGCAGTTCTATCATCCAGGTCACCAGGCTTGCACCTCCCACTTTCTGGGGGACAGTAGTATCACTTTTGCAAATCCCATTGGCCACCCTACCTGGAAATGTGCAGGCAGCCATGTACCCTAAAACTTGGCTTTACTATTTGTGGGACAAGGAGAAAATGAATATTGGAGAAAAGCACAAAGCATGCTGCAAGCAGGATGACCTGTGAAAACCTGCTAGAAGCTGTAGCCTCAGGGTCGAGACTGCCTGTTTCAAACCCCATCTCCACTTCTTGACAGTCGTGTAAGCTGGAAAGCACCCCCGCCCCCTTTTATTTCGCTCACTGACAAGACCGTGGATAAAAATGACGTCCACCTCTCAGGACTGACCTGATAGTCACAGGGACAAAACGTAATGCGTCATCAGTGAGCAGGGATAATACCAGGCTAGGGTGGGTTGGGCTGACCTGCAAAACGGGAGCATTGCCTACTTCTGACACATCCATTTATGGTCGGTATTTGCCTAGTAAGAGACTTTTTCCCACATCTTAACTTTTATTCTTTGAACAAATATTTGCCTCCTGCCTGCCAAACATTGTTCTAGGTACTAGGGCACACCAAACAAAAATCCCTGACCTTTGGGACTTGAATTCTAGTGGGGAAGACAGACAATATGGCAGTGGAATGCTACGGAGTGAGACAAGGAAGTTTTGGGGTGCAGTAGTATTTTTTAAGTAGGTGCAAGGATACACTTCCCTGAAGAGGTGGTATTTAAGACCTAAGGATTGTCAAGAAGTGAGCCACAGATAGCTGAGAAAAAAGTGTTTCAGAGAAGGGGCAGACTAGGGCCCAAGGCAGGAGTGGAGACGGAGATGGCACCAGAGAGGCAGGTGTAGGCGAAGGCTAGCTGGGCTGTGCAGGCCAGAGGACAGCCCTGAGTCACCTCTCCTGAGGCCCCAGACAGAGCTTGGGGTTCCCGGCCAGTCAGAAGTTGACTTAGGTTGCCTCTGACCCCCTAAACCTGGGGAAGGCTGCCTTGGTACTTAGGGTCCTCCACTGCCTCCTCTGCAGCGGTGGGTCCTCTCAATGCCATATTTCCACGAGATTGAACCCTCCTCACAGCCCCGAGGCCCAGACTCAGATTAGCTTCTGACTTGGGACCTCCTCACTTCCTGTCGTGAAGACCGGCCAGAGAACCGCAATTTCAGTCTGAGTCTTCTCTCAACTCCCAAGGGATGGAAGACACGGCTGGAGCCATGCAGAGTGGCTGGCCCAGGCCAGTCTGTGTGGCGCTGTCCGGTGAAGGCTGCTTGGGTGCGCGGGAAAGGTCTCACCCTGTGCATAACTGGGTGGCCTGCAGGAAGGCTGGGGTGATCCGAGAGGCTGCCCAACCGGGGCCACCTCCACACTGGAGAATCCCACTTCCCTTGAACAAGCCAGGCATTTTCCTTAACCAGAGCGCCCTCCAAAGAGACAATCCCCCCGCAATGGGACACTGTCCCCAGCCAAAGCGCAGCCGTATACGGGGCATCTTCCTGAATCAGAGCAAGGTGCTCTGATTTCCCCAGAGTCCGGAAATGCCCCCGGCCGAGCACCCCGGCGCAAGGGCATTCACACTAACTGAGACGCCTCCCCCAAGGCAGCCCCGCCAACGAGGGCAGTCCTCCCCAGGGGGGCTTCACCCCTCCCGCTCAGGGCCGCCTCCTCAGTCAGGACAGGCGCGCCCCACCACCGGAGCACCCCCGGCCCGGAGCTGGGCCCTTCTCCCTGACCGGACGCAGCCGCAGCCGGGGCACCCCTCCCACCCGTGCACAACCCCCNCGGGCGGCGAGGGGCGCGCGCGGGCGGGGCGGGGGCGCGGGGAGGGCCGCCGCCCGGCGCGCCGCGACCCCGGGCCTCGGGCCGCGACCCGGAGCTCCGCGGGAGGGGCGGAGGACAAAAGGGAAAGTGGGGCGAGCCCGCCAAGTTGGCGGCGCGGGCGACGCGAAGCCGTGCGCTCCCGGCGCCGCTCCTGCGCCCGCTGACCTTTCACTTTGTTCCGGAGAGGATGGCTGGGTCTTGAAGGAAAAGTTGGCCGGGCCGGCGCTCTTCTCCCCGGACAAAGCTGCCGGCTCCGTGGCTGTCAGGAGTACGGCCGCACGACTCCGGTTTATTTCCAGGCAAACCGCTCACGCGGGCTTCGGATGTAGAAAGTTGCCCTCCCTTTGTTAATGTTTCTGGCCTCCCCTTTGCTCGCTCTCGAGAATAGTTTTCCCTGGCTCGTGGCAGCAGAGAAAGCAAACTAGCTTCCCGCAGAAGGGAGAAGCCGGCGGAAGGCGGTGTGCCTTGAGGAAAGGCAGGAACGGCGCTATCCGGGCTGACACGAGGGACCAGTTTGGAAGAAAGTGATGACCTCGCAGTTTTTCTGTGGAATTACTCCAGGTTTTCTGTGTGGTAATAACCGCGGGGACTTCTAAAGGATCAGGAAGCCAGGTGTGTGATGAGACCCTGTTACAGTAGTCTGGCGTGTAGGACCTGTACTCTTATCCAGGTAATGCACGGTCTTTTAACGTTTCTTTATTTCTCTCTTGCATTTTTGGGGGGCGCGCAAGAAAGTGCTTGAGTTCAGCGTGAAGAGTGTTTGTTAGCACTTGCAACACTCAAGGAGTGTGTTAGGCTGAGCAAAACGGGCAAGGTGCATTAGATAACTGCCAGCCACTTGTAGGAGAGGAGGTGAGCAGTGATCGCGGTCCGCTCGAGCATCTTCTGGGTCCCAGGCACCGCAGGCCCTCAGGTGAGTCCTCTCCAGCCTCCTCTGCGCTGTGCAGCTGCTGCTGCCGTTTCCTGTCTAACGGACGTGGGAAACGAGATTTGGGAGCGATTGGGTGACTCGGCCCAGCCAGTTATCCAGTAAGCCCTTGTTTGGTGTCTGGCACATAGTAGGTTTTTAATTAATGATTGGGGAACACGTTGGCCCAGACGTCACTGATTCCACAGGCAGCCTTGACTAGAGGCCTTGCCCGAGCCAGTGGCAGTGACAAGCCTGTGTTTCCTAAGCCCTTAGCTGTGTCCAACCCTGCCTTAGCTGCCTGAATTCCCTCATTAAACTCTGACAGTCATTTTTGAGGTGGGCACAGTTCCATGCCCTTTGCCACAGTAGGGAACAGGCACAGGGAAGCCCCAGGTCACAGAACTTGGGCAGAGGATGGATGCAGCGGTCTGGCTGCAGAGCCCCTTGAGCTGTGTCTGTGGTGGTCAGTTTAAGCTGATGAAAGCTCTGGGCTTCGGTGGGTGATCCTCAGTGTTTTATCATGGAGGTGCATGTTAGGGCGGGGAGGGACTGCTGGACAGTGGCTAGGCATGGGGTCAAGTGTTGCCACTGAATCAGGGAAGTGGTCACTGTGTCAGGATTCTCTAATGGCCGGATGATTACACCGGAAGATGGACATTTGAAGTTTATCTGGCTGCATATTTACTTTTTCTTTCCTCGACCTAGAAAAAGGTCACCACTTTATCACACTGAAGAGAGACCCCCTGTTTTGTGGATTTTGAAGCGCTTTTGGAATTTGTCTTCCGTTCTGTGGATTGCTGAGTGGGAGCTCCTTGGGTTTGGTGTGTGTTCGGGGTCGCCTCAGGCTTTGGACCCAGCAAGATGCTGCCTTTCAGCAGGAGGACCTTCCCAGGAAAATCCTCTGTACTTCTAGCAGGGTGGCTACCGGCAGTCTCTTCTCCTGTGTTTCTTAAGAGACACGCACACGCGCGTGGTTGAAAGTCAGGTAGTGCCTGAAGGTGGCAAAGAAGCTGCGTCCCCTCTAGAGGCAGCAGCCCCTTGACTCTCTGTAGCATTTACCTTATGGGGCTTCCCTGGTGGCTCAGCTGGTAAACAGTCTGCCTGCAGTGTGGGAGGCCTGGGTTCGATCCCTGGATTGGGAAGAAGCCCTGGAGAAGGAAATGGCCACCCGTTCCCTGGCCTGGAGAGTTCTGGTTCGCAGAGTCCACACGACTGAGCGGCATTCACTTTCACTTTCACTTTGTGTTACTAAGCGATACGCTTGTGTTGTTTTATCTTTATTCACCAATTTTATGGGTTATCTGCTGGCTCCCGCTGAGGTTTCAGTCTTCTTGTACTCTCTCTGGTTTAGGTAACGGACAGTTGTGGTTAAATCCGTGTCAGGATCTTCGTCAGTCTGTTCAGGTCGTTGTGCCTTGATGAGCTGGTCGGTGGACCACACAGAATTCGATTTCTTTCCTTGTACAGACATTTTTATTTCCTTGGAATTAATAATCGCTTTATTTTTCATTTGCCTGATTCCCTAGGTGTGTAGTGTGTCCGGTTGTGGTTTAATTTGCATTCCCTTTCATTCTGTAAAGTGCTCCTTAATTTAATTTTTTACCCCTCAGCCTTGTCGGCTCAGCAGCCCTTGCCACAGTGCTCCAGCCCCGCCAAGGGCCTTGTTTCTGGGCCTGCATGCCGCCGCCCTGGGGCTCTGCCCGCCTCCTTGCCTCTGGCGGTGAGCAGTCTGCAGGAGCTTCCCAGTAGTTGCTGGGACCAAGACTTCAGGACTTGCCTGTCTGAAAACGTTTTCATCCTGCCGCCACACTTAAGGAGCCAGCTCGGCTGGGCTCGGCATCTCAGTGTCTCACAGTGTTTGTTGCTGCTGAGAACTCTCTAGTTTGATTCTTTTTTTTTTTTGGCTGCACTGTATGGCTTGTGGGATTTTAGTTCCCCAACCAGGAGTTGAACCCAAGTCCTCCACAGTGAGAGCATGGACTAATGGCCGGGGAACTCGCCAGGCTGATTATTAACTGTTGGTAAGCATATTCCCATGTCAGACCCTTGCGCCCGTGATTCTCCTCGTTTTCATGAAGCGCCTTCGCTGTAGTGGTTTTCGTTCACTCTGCAGAGCACTCAGTAGGCCTGGGATCTGGGGACCGAGGTCCTTGAATTTACAGGAGCTTTTGTGTTATGTGTTTGAGATAGTTCTCTACCAGCTCTCTTTTTCCAGTTTCTTTGAACGTTAGACTTCCTGTACTTAATATTCTAATGTTTAAAATCTTTTCATCGTGTCTTGATCTTTTTGTTCTTTTTGAGAGTATTTTTGATAGTTTTCCAACTTATTAAAGAACTTTGACTTTTTGCATGTGACGTGTTCTTCACTGTTTCTGTTCCTTTTTAAACGCCTCCTGTTCTTGTTTTATGCGTACAGCGTCTTTGCTTATCTCTTGATTTTGGTTTTTAACACTACAGTTAAAATTTTGAAAACTAAAAAGACTTTGTTTCCTGCACATTTTCTGTTGGCCGTGCATTCCTCTCTGCTCTCCTGTGTTTTGGTTTCTCTCTTTCATGCTGGAAACCCTTCTTCCAGTGTCTGGTGCTCCTTGGCTGTTTATTCAGCCTTATGAGCGAAATACTAGAAGAGGAAAGCCGAGTGTCGGGGGGCCTGTTTCCCTGTTGCTTTCCCTGGAGGGTGATGACTACCGTTGTGTGTTGGCTCTCCAAACGCTGCTGTCCTCTGGTTTAGTTTCCTTGGACGGGAGCCTTCTGTCTGCCTGCTTGGATGGCTCTTGGAGCCAGATTAAGGGGCGGGGAGGGGCTTCCCTTTGCTTGACCCCCCGCTTTCCCTGAGGCGTCCACCGGTGCCTCTCGCTGTGCCGCTCACCCCGAGTGCGGTGCCTTCTGGTGCCTGTGGCTGCGCAGAAGTGCTCCTCTGAGTGTGCGGAGGAGCCTTGCGCCACGCCCCTCCTCGGAGCCTTTCCCCGCTCCCCCCCATCCCCCCGACAGCGGGCCCCTCCCCGCCTCTGCTCTGTGGAGCGACTGGGGCTCCTTTCCCCCGTCTTCTTCCTAGCCCGGTTCCAAGGGCCTGCCAGGTGGGGTGCGTGTCTCTCTGTCCTGTTCTTGCCTTTGGCAGGTCTTTGGTAAGAGAAGGAGTGGGGAGTCTGTCCTGCATCCAGCAGTCAGAAGCATTTACAGTAAATCTTGAGAAGTTTCACCTGCACTAACAGCACCGCTGTCCTGTGGAAAGGGCTGCCCGTCTCAGATCCTCCTGTGCAGGTCGTGGTTCTGGATCATCACAGAGGTTGGCAAGGGCAGTGCACGCACCCCGGCCCCGAGGCCCAGAAGGACATCTGTGGGTAGCTTAGCTGCTGGAGACCCCACACGTGGCCAGCGCTGCATTAGGGCCAGAGCCCCGCTCCCTGCCTCTGCTTCCCCTTGTATCACAAAGCCGGTTTGTATATTTGACCACATTTTAATGGACTTCGTCTTCTAGAATAACTTAGCTTATGGGGACCGTATTTTGGGCTCTCCTCGTTAGGGACGTTATGCTGTCTGCCATTCACTGGGCTTTCCACGTGTGATGGATGCTGCTGTCTCGGTGAGCGGCGGTCTGGTCCAGCTGGCCTTGCTCCCAGCAGGCCACACAGGCAGTGGCGAGGGGGCCCAGCTGTTCCGGCTCCGCAGGTGTGCTGCAGAGGGCATCAGCTCCAGAGCTGCCCACTTGCTGTCCCGCTTTACTTCACTTCTGGTATTTTCCTTTATTGAAACAGAAACAAACTCTTCAGTGGTTTGGATTTTATTTTTTTACTTTATTTTACTTTACAGTACTGTATTGGATTTGGCATACATTGACATGAATCTGNCAGCTCCAGAGCTGCCCACTTGCTGTCCCGCTTTACTTCACTTCTGGTATTTTCCTTTATTGAAACAGAAACAAACTCTTCAGTGGTTTGGATTTTATTTTTTTACTTTATTTTACTTTACAGTACTGTATTGGATTTGGCATACATTGACATGAATCTGCCACAGGTGTACATGAACTCCCAAACATGAACCCCCTTCCCACCTCCCACCCCACATCATCCCTCCGGGTCATCCCCATGCACCAGCCCCAAGCATCCTGCATCCTAGACTGGCGATTCGTTTCTTACATGATAGTATACATATTTCAGTGCTATTCTCCCAAGTGGTTTGGATTTTAAAGAGCAAAAATGGAAGTGGTCCTTTTAACTCTCCGCAGGTGGCATTGCCTATATAAGTCACTTTGCTACTAACATGACTGTCAGCTGATATTTTACTCTGGAACAGTTTTTGGACTGCTTTCTGCATCCCACTTTTAATAGATTTGTAAGTTCTGATCAGGGTGTGTTTAAAGTGTTGTTTCCAAGGGGTCTGTAGGCAGTGTTGAGCCGTGAGGTGCTAGTCTAGATACGGTGTAAGAGAATATGCAAGTTTATGAGGCTGGTGTCTGATTTTACAAAATTTAACAGTGTAATAGAGCAAACACCAAGCAGGAAGTGAGGTGGAGTCAGTCGAGAGTAAACAAGAAAAGGCCTGGCTGTGTGCTGCTTGCTGTAGGCAGACTTGGTTGGGAGAGGCTCCCTGGGGAAGATGAGCTCGCTTACGGCCCTAAGGAGGCGAGACGTGGAACGGAAGGGCAGTCCGCCTGTACGTCTCAGAAGGAAAGGAAAATAGGCACTTTAGCAAGGTTAGAATAATACCGCTGTAGTGGCAGAAAGCAGAGAGGAACTAAAGACCTGCTTGAAGAGGGTGAAGGAGGAGAGTGAAACAGCTGGCTTAAAAGTGAGCATTAGACACCAAGACCACGGCATCCGGCCCCATCGCGTCACGGCAAACAGAAGGGGAAAAGGCGGAAGTAGCGACAGATGACAGATTTCCTCTGCTTGCGCTCAGAGCCGTCGCGGATGGTGACGGCACTCAAGAAACCGGAAGATGACTGCTGCTTGCAGGAAGGCTGAGACAAACCTCGACAGCGCGCTGAGAAGCAGAGACAGTACTCTGCCCACGAAGGTCGGTATAGTGAAGGCTGTGGCCTTCCCTGTGAGAGCTGCACTGTAAAGAAGGCAGAAGGCCAAAGAATTGATGCCTTTGAGCTGTGCTGCTGGAGAAGACTCCTGAAAGTTCCTTGGACAGCAAGGAGATCAAACCAGTCAATTTTAAGGGAAATCAACCCTGAATGCTTGTTGAAAGGACCGATGCTGAAGCTCTGGTATTTTGGTCATCTGATGCAAACAGCCATCCCATTGGAAAAGGCCCCGATGCTGGGAAAGATTGAGGGCAGAGGGAAAAGAGGGCCTCAGAGGATGAGATGGCTGGATGACACCACTGGTGCAGCGGGCATGAACTTGGGTAGACTTCAGTCGAGGGTGAGGGACAGGGAGGCCTGGCGCGCTGTGGTCCCTGGGGCCACAAGAAGTATCAGGTGACTGGGTGACTCTGCAGCAATGGCAGCTCCGGAGAGGAGTTGAGACCTGTAAGCGTAAGAGTGCCAAATGCTTGTCGTCTGCCTGTTTCTGGTCTGAGTGTGCAAGCGTGGGCCTCACGTGGTGATTGGTGAGTGTGTATTGTGTGCACCTTCCGTTGACAGATCATCTCCTGGGCTTGGGTCTCTTAACGTTTTCCGTAGCCAGTTGGTGTTTGTGTTATAGACGTCCCAGCTTCCTTGACTGTAAGCTGGGTGAATCTGTAGCCTTTGTACACGCTGATATTACGGGTCAGAAGGGGCAAGCGGCATGAGCTGGAGCCAGACAGGCGGGGGCTGGGCCATTGAGGGCCTTGTCACTGTGGTGATGTGGTTGTCTGAGTGCTGTAGACATGAGCGGAGGATTGTTTTAGGAATTCACATTTTAAAAAGATGACCCTGGCTGCTGGGTGAAAGCTGGAGGGGAGCAGGGGGCCAGTGAGCACGCTTGGCGCCATGGTGAGTGGAGTCCAGGCACATGTGTTTGAGTTTGAGTAGATGAGTTAGTTTCATGGTTCAGATTCTAGAAGTATGGAGTGAGACATCCCCCTCTCTTGTCCCCCAGACACTTGGTTCTTCTCTTGGCAGGCTACCAGCGTTGTAGTTATTGTGTATGCAGACACGCGCACATGTAGATATGCTGGAACTCCTTTTGTGGACCTTTTTCCGACCTACTCAGATGTAGACAGGGTGGTCAGACACACCCCATGTTCCTGTCCCCCGAGTCAGCTGTCATCTCCTCATGGGCACCCCTGAGTCCATCCTTAAGTATTTTTAAGCGGTTCTTAGCTGTATCTCATATTGGAGAAGGAAATGGCAACCCTCTCCAGTGTTCTTGCCTGGAGAATCCCAGGGACAGAGAAGCCTGGTGGGCTGCCGTCTATGGGGTCACGCAGAGTCGGACACGACTGAAGTGACGCAGCAGCAGCAGCAGCTGTATCTCACATGTGACTATTTGAGTTAGAGCAAGTATTCCTTCAGGCAGTAAACGCTCAGTCACTGATCGGATTTCTTATTTCAAGTTGGGGAAAAAACATGGCCTCTTCTTTACCCTTAATCAGTTCAGTTCAGTTCAGTTGCTCAGTCGCGTCCGACTCTTTGCGACCCCATGAATTGCAGCACGCCAGGCCTCCCCGTCCATCACCAACTCCCGGAGTTCACTCAGACTCACAGCCATCGAGTCCGTGATGCCATCCAGCCATCTCATCCTCGGTCGTCCCCTTCTCCTCCTGCCTCCAGTCCCTCCCGGCATCAGAGTCTTTTCCAATGAGTCAACTCTTCGCATGAGGTGGCCAAAGTTCTGGAGTTTCAGCTTTAGCATCATTCCTTCCAAAGAAATCCCAGGGCTCAGCTCCTTCAGAATGGACTGGTTGGATCTCCTTGCAGTCCAAGGGACTCTCAAGAGTCTTCTCCAACACCACAGTTCAAAAGCATCAATTTTTCGGCGCTCAGCCTTCTTCACAGTCCAACTCTCACATCCATACATGACCACTGGAAAAACCATAGCCTTGACTAGACGGACCTTAGTTGGCGAAGTAATGTCTCTGCTTTTGAATATGCTATCTAGGTTGGTCATAAGTTTTCTTCCACGGAGTAAGTGTCTTCTAATTTCATGGCTGCAATCGCCATCTGCAGGGATTTTGGAGCCCCAAAATAAAGTCTGACACTGTTTCCACTGTTTCCCCATCTATTT
>SJYX01023864.1:374802-397485 GCA_006410675.1 Oreotragus oreotragus | reverse complement strand
TACTCCTTTTCCTATTTGGAACCAGTCTGTTGTCCCATGTCCAGTTCTAACTTGCTTTCTGACCTGCATACAGGTTTCTCACAAGGCAAGTCAAGTGGTCTGGTATTCCCATCTCTTTCAGAATTTTCCACAGTTTATTGTGATCCACACAGTCAAAGGCTTTGGCATAGTCAATAAAGCAGAAATAGATGTTTTTCTGGAACTCTCTTGCTTTTTCCATGATCCAGCGGATGTTGGCAGTTTGATCTCTGGTTCCTCTGCCTTTTCTAAAACCAGCTTGAACATCAGGAAGTTCACCGTTCACGTATTGCTGAAGCCTGGCTTGGAGAATTTTGGGCATTACTTTACTAACGTGTGAGATGAATGCAATTGTGCGGTAGTTGGAGCATTCTTTGGCATTGCCTTTCTTTGGAGTTGCAGTGAAAACTGACCTTTTCCAGTCCTGTGCCCACTGCTGAGTTTTCCAAATTTGCTGGCATATTGAGTGCAGCACTTTGACAGCATCATCCTTCAGGATTTGAAACAGCTCAACTGGAATGCCATCACCTGCACTACCCTGGATAGGCATCTGTTAATTCTTGGTACATTGATTTCCATGTCGCAGTTTTTCTCTTGCTGTTAAGTTTTGGAGAGATTGGTTTATCTGTCCCAAAGTTCCCCACAGCATTACTCTTGCTAGCCCCACCCTTGCTATGCTGCCCACCACGCCCCTTTGTGCTCTGCTCCTGGCCACCGACGCCTGCGGTCTGCAGCTGCAGGCTTCCCCTGTGACAGCCGCTCGCCACGGGCAGCTCCTCAGCGGGTGAGACGTGGGGCTGTGCGGGGAGCCCGCTGCAGGCAGTGTGCGAGCTGGATTCCCAAGGCTCGGTGCGGGGGCGAGGGGAGCGTCACACGAATGCTTTAAGCTCATTGTCTGCATGTTGAAGTACATACTTTGGGTATGTTAGGTTAAATAACGTTTCTTACAAATTATTTGTGATGGCATGAGGGATCTAGTCCCCTGAGCAGGGATCGAACCTGGGCCCCCTGCATTAAGAGTGTGGAGTCTTAGCCACTGGACCACCAGGGAGGTCCTGCAGGTTTGTTGTTTTAAAAAATTAAGCAAAAACACGTCATTACTGGGGTTAGGGTTTCTGTCAGACGTAGGCGCTCTTGCTTGGTGGTGTCAGTGGTCGCTGATGCTCATTGCTGAGAGTCGTTAGCTCGTTAGGCTGCCGAACGGCAGGTGCATCTATCAGCCGGACCGCTTGTACGGAGGGAGGCTGCTCAGTGGCCGGGAAGCGCAGGCGTACGGGCGAGGAGGTGTAGGCCCCTGACACTGTCTGGGCGGACAGCCGGGAGCCTCTTGGTAAGCGCTTGCCTAAGAAGGAGCAGAGAGTTCTCTGTGCTGCGTGATTTGACAGCTGTCTGCTGGGCAGGCTGCTGGGAGATTTCTCTCCTTGGAGTCTAGGTCCTGTCTTCTCGTCAGATTCCAAGGCTGGCGCCCAGACTGGGAGAGTCTTGGTTGCTTTCTCGTCCTTGCTGTTGGCTGTGCTTTGTGAACTCCTTGAACACTGCGGTGGCCAGATGCCCGTTGTGTGGCCCAGTGAATGGCCAGGAGTCCCCCGCCTCTGGCTCAGCCTGCCCTTCTGCTCAAACCCGTCATGAGGGTTCTGTACTGTCTGTCACTCCATCTGTATCAGATTCAGTAGCAATAAGACATTCAACCAAAGCATGAAGACTTGTTTTGGAGGTGGTATTAATGTACGACATACATACAGAAACGCGCGCTTTGTGTCTCGTGTCACGCGTGCCCCTAGACCCTTGATCAAGCAGGGACATTACCAGCGCCGTGGAAGCCCCCTTGGCCCCTGGCAGGCTGCCCTGTGCTTGCCCAGAGGTCACTGATGCTCTGACTCCTGGCCTGGAGGCTTTCCTGATTCTGCACTTGATGTGCAGGGCCTCGTGTAGGGGGAGCGCGTGTCTGCCGTCTAGGCCTCGTCTGCCTGTGGGCTCCTGGGGTCGCTTGCCTCCCCATCACTGCGTAATACTCCCGTGTCTTCAGTCCCGCGCCTTCTCCTCTGCGCTGTCTGCAGTCGGGCTCTTGGGCCGCCTTTTGGGGAGCACTGGTGTGCGCCCCTGCGGGCTGTGGCCGGGAGCGGGGGTGGCCAGTCGGGCGCGCGTGCGTGTCCAGGGCTCGCAGCCAAGGACGGGTGAGGGAGCGCCCGCGCTCAGCCCTGGGGACTGTTTTGTCTTTTTAGCCATTCCGGTAGGTGTGCAGTGTCCGGCTGTGGTTTCGCGCGTTTCCCCGCCGACTGCTGACGTCAGGCTCTGTGCGCACGCTGCGTGTTTCCGGCTGGGCTGGCTCTCTGTCTCCGGCCGCGGGGAGGGCGGCGCGCCGCGGGGCGTCTCTGTTGAGAAGCGCGGGCGGGGCCGTGCCGGCTGCAGTGGTGCGGCCCGCGGGCTGGGGCTCGCCTAGCGCCTGGAACCCCCCCGGGCCGGGGTAGCCCCCGTGTCCCCTCCTTCGGCGGGCCCTTTCTTCGGGTGCTCCTGGGCCCCGCGTGCTTGGTAGTCGTGTCGCTGGGGCGCTTCTGGCATGTGGCTCTGCGACCTGCCTCCTCCGGGCCGTGTGCCCTCCCTTGGTCTGGTAGGGGAAGCCTGCCTGCAGGCTGCGCCGCGCTCTGTCCACGCGTTGCGCGGCGCCCCGCCTCCTTGCTGCGGTGAGCGGCGCTGCTGCGAGCGGTCGTGAACCGGCGTTCGTGTGGGCGCGCGCTTGCGCTCGGGGGCGTCTGTGGAGGAGCGGAATGGCCGGGCGCGGGGTCCCGCTGCGTAGGAGCCGCTCGCCCGCGCTGCTCGGCAGCT
The DNA here is from genome assembly GCA_006410675.1 of Oreotragus oreotragus. Taxonomy (NCBI): domain Eukaryota; kingdom Metazoa; phylum Chordata; class Mammalia; order Artiodactyla; family Bovidae; genus Oreotragus; species Oreotragus oreotragus. Next base: position 394,644 of record SJYX01023864.1, on the reverse strand, counting down.
GTGGCGCCCTCCGCTCGCGTCAGCCGTGTGCGAGGCTCGCTGCTTCTCCACGTGCCTGCAGACGCTTGCTGTTCTCTGTCTCTGATCACGGCCGCCCTGTTGGATCTGGTGGGGGTCTCGCGCTGCTGCTGACTTGGGTTTCCCCGTTTGTGTTATCTTCCTCACAGAAATGTCTGCTGCAATCCTTTGCCCATTTCAATTAGATTGTTTCTGTGGTGAGTGGTAAACATTCTCTGTACATTGAAGACTATGGATACAAACCCCTTACTGATAAACGACTAGGAAACATTTCCCTCCATTTCCCTCTTCTTCTTGAAAAAGTGGGTATTTTTGGAGGCGCTGGGTCTTTGCTGCAGCCCACGGGCTTGCCCTGGCGTGGTGAGCGGGGCTCCTCTCTGGTGCGGCGTGTGGACTCTCCGTCGCAGTGGCCTCTCGTTGCGGAGCGCAGGCTGTGGGCGTGTGGGCTCAGGAGTGTGACTCCTGGGTTTACTTCCCCTCGGCACATGGAATCTTCCAGGACCAGGGACCAGGCCCACGTGTTCTGCATTGGCAGGCGGACCCCTGACGCTGGACCCCCAGGGGAGCCCCTTGAGAGGGCTCTTTGAGGCGCAGGTGGCTTTGATGTTGAGGGAGATGAGTCTGTGTTTTCTCCCTTTGCTGTCTCTTTCTGGTGTCGTGTCTGGGAGTCCAGATCCACTGTTGGGACGTTAGCACAGCGCTTTCCTCTGAGTTTTATATGGTAGTTTTAAGTCTTACATTTTGGTCTGGGATCCACTTTGACCTACGCGCTGTGAATGGTATGAGGTGGCGTGTCCAGCCTTATTCTTTGCCGGTGGAGATGCAGTTGTCCTAGAACCAGCGGTTGAAACCCTCCCCCAGGATTGTTTGGACGCCTCTGCTGTGCGTCGGCGGCGCGCCTTTCTGGACTCGGTGTTTGTTCACTGGTTTGTATGTCAGCACTGGCCCGTCTTGAGCGCACCGTCTTGAAGGCCGCACCTTGGAAGTGTGGATCCACCAGCTTGGTTGTTGCTCCTCCGGGTCCCTTGCGGTTCCATGGGAGTTTCAGGGTGAGCTTGCCCACAGATGCAGAAGGCCTCCCTTGACCTCTGCGGGGGCCGCCTGGACTGTGCGGCTCAGGTCAGGGAGCACTGCTGTCGTGACGACACTCCGTCTGATAGTCTGTGAGCACAGCGCGTCTTTCCGTCTGTTTAGGTCTTTATCTTCTTCCAGTCTTTTTTTTTTTTTCCTCAGTCAGGTTAGCTAAATTTATGTCAGTTTTGTTATCTCTTCAAAGAATCAGCTTTTGGTTTTGATAGCAGTCTCCGAGTTTCTTCTCTAGTTTTGTTTAGGGGGAGGTGAGTGGTTGCCGTGCAGCTCTCCGGCCAGGAACCGAAGCCGGGTCCCGGACACGGGAAGCTCGGGGTCCCGACCAGTGGCCCGCCAGGGAACCCGGTCGGTCCTGCTGGCCTTTGTTTTTAATTTTCACTCCGACCTTTGTTACTTCTGCTGCTTTTGGGTTTAGCTTGCACTTGGTGGAGTTGTTTTTGCCTGTGTAATGTGTGCGGTGTAGGGGTCAGGACCCCTTACCCCTGTGTGGCTGTGCACGGGAACAGCGTCATTTACTGGGAAGCCCACCCCGTGCTCCTTGTAGTCCACGGCCGCTTTGGCAGAAATGAGGAAAAGCACAATTGTGTGGCTATCAAAGCCTCTCCTGCAGTACCTCCTCCCTGCCTCCTGCCATGCTCACCTTTCCAGGGTTGAAGGTGTGTCCTGCCATGTAATGGGGTGCAGAGGCAGGGAAGGTGGGTAGGCCGCTCACGGCCCAACCTGCGTGGTACTGTGGGTGTTCGCCCCAGGAGTGAGGCCCCGTGTCGTGTGGGGATGGTGGGCTGTTTGCCAGGTGGCTGGTGGCCACCCCAGTGGCATGCTGACCGCTGGCGCACGGCATATCCCCCGTCGTCCCCTCCCCGCCACGAGGGTCAGCCCCCGCCGTCCGCTCCCCGCCACGTGGGATGGCCCGTCGTCCCCTCCCCGCCACGAGGGTCGGCCCCTGCCGTCCGCTCCCCGCCACGAGGGTCGGCCCCTGCCGTCCGCTCCCCGCCACGAGGGATGGCCCGTCGTCCCCTCCCCGCCACGAGGGACGGCCCCTGCTGTCCGCTGCCCGCCGTCCAATCCCCGCCACGAGGGACGGCCCCTTCCGTCCGCTCCCCGCCACGAGGGACGGCCCCTGCCGTCCGCTCCCCGCCATGAGGGTCAGCCCCCTCCTCGGGGTTTGTGGTGGCTGCACATGCCAGGCACTTGGCTCAGAGCAGGTCTCCCTTCCGCACACATTGCTTGCTTTCCTGCAGTGGCTTGAGGGGTGCTCTGGCGAAGAGATGCCTATGGGAGAATCACCCTGGCCTTAGGGTGCCCGTAGGAGGGGCGGTAGGGCTGGGGGGGCTGTGGGGTGTGGGAATTTTCTCAGTGGATGTCTGCCTGGTGGGCCCAGTGGACGTGGGGCAGCTTGGCCTGTCTCAGGTGCCAGCAGTGGTGGAGTTGCTGTTTCCTGGAAGTGAGTCTTGTGTGATCGGGTGGGTCCTGCCATTGGGCCTGCAAGGGTCTCCTTGGTCACGTGAGTGCACTCTGACCTTCTCAGAAGGTTCTAGGTGGGACGGAGCAGGGCGCACGATGTCTAGCGTTGTCTTTCCAGTGTGCGTTAGAAATTCAGCCGCCACTGAGGCGCTCTCCGTCTCGACGGCTCCTCCGCCCCGACGGCTCCTCCACCACGTGGGGACAGCATCCCACCTTCTCCACTTCACAGAGGAGTCTTGTCTCTGCATCTTGCCAGATGCTGTGGAGTTTGGTCAAAGGTCAGTAAACGGTGAGACCTCTTTGAAGGTCGGAGAAGCAGTTAAATCCAAGTTGCCTACTCACGCTGTCCTAGCCGTGTGGAGCAGAGGGGACACAGTCCGTGCCGCGTGTGCCGCTGCACGCGGGGTGAGGGCCTGCACGCACAGCAGCGCCCCGACCTTGCTGCCCCGTGTCTGTCCCTCGTGTCTGGTTCTGTGTCTCCGTCTCCAGCCGTGAGCGTTCCCGGTACTTGGTGCCGTCGGACACAGGCTTCTCCTTTATCCATATCTGTTATGTTTCTGGTTCTCTTGTTTCAGATCACGTACTTTTGCCCTGTGACATCTGTGTGGAGGAAATGGGTGGCTCTCGTCTCCTCGTCTCACTCCTTTCTGGGCCAGAGAAGCTTCTGTGGAGCGCCCACCGTGAGAAGCTGGCCTGAGTCTCCGCTCAAGGAGCCCAGTTGGCGGCGGACGCGGCTGTGACTGCCGAGTCACGGTGTCTCCTGCCTGCGCTCGGCCTGGGCTCTTTGTGGGGAGGCGGGACGGCAGCACCCAGGGCCCTTGGGGCGGCCTGGGCAGAAGCCCCCGTGTAAGGCTGCGGTCTGCCCCGTGGCCACCCCGTCTCCTGTCCTGTGTGGACCGCCTCCCCATCTCGGGTCAGACCTCTCCTCTAGGTGTGTGTCTGTTTCTTTAGGTTTTGTCCGTCATCTCTCGTCGTGTTGAACTGAGGTTTAGGGCGGCCTCCCCACCTGGTTCAGAGTCCTGGCTTGGTGTGGCGCTCCCTGTGGGCGCTGGCACCTGAGGGCGAAGCGGCACGGCGGGTGTTCCAGAGGGCCAGGGGGCAGGGGTCATGTGCCTCCTCTGTACGGGGGTGCTGGACGCCGCAGTGAGCAAGGACTTTGCTGGGAGGTGTCGTTTGGACAGGACCTGAGAGAATCCATGTTTTCTGGGCAGAGAGCCAGGGTCTGAGAGCCTTCAGGGCCAAACCAGGCCTGTGTCCAGCCCCCGGTGGGGAGATGCCCTGTCCCTGAAGTGTGGCGGAGGCCCGGCACCTGAGGGTCTCACGAGGTCCCTGTGCTCTAGAGCCAGGGACTCAGCAGGACAGCGGGGTGAGGGGGAACACGCCTGACCTCTCCCACTGCCCAGGGGAAGGCAAGGGCCCTTCTGTCCGCCCCGAGGCTTCAGGGACTGGTCAGCAGAAGGAAGGATGGACAGAGGCAGGCTGGGCGTGCGGACCAGGTCCGCCTACCCGCCTCGTGTCTCAGGATGGACTCTGAAGCCGTGGAATACTGCCCGTCTGGTGTGTGAACCTGCCGTGGATTTCACAGGGGACAGAAGCTCTGTTGGTAGCTTGGATGCTGTAAGGACTGCCTTGTCCTTATTTGCGTTAACTTATGAGCACTTAATCAATGAGCGCAGACTCTCGAGTGCGCCAGTGGAGGTAGAACTTCCTGGCATGGATTTTAAGATCAAGATCAGAACTTCCAGATCCTGACGTTCAGGAACGAGTGTGAAGTGTTTGCCAGCGTGTTGAGGGAGTCAGCAAGTGAACTGCCCCCGTGGGTCTGCGCACGGCCCTGGCGCGCTCCTGGCCTGCTCTTGCTCCGTGCTCTTTGCCACATCCAGGCGGTGAACGCTTTGCAGGCGGCGCTGCCATCTGTCTGCTCCAGTGTGGACGGCACGTGAGGAGCTTAGGGCTTTTGGGCATCGGGCCCTTCCCTGTGGCAGCTGATGTGAGCTCCGGACGGGGCTCATCGTTCACCGTCCTGAAGGCCTTCGGTAGCCGGATGTTCTCTGGAGGGGCCTTGGGGCACAGAGACGGGGCGAGGACAGGGGGCCTGGAGGGGGAGATGTGTATAAGAGACAGGTCTTNGTAGCCGGATGTTCTCTGGAGGGGCCTTGGGGCACAGAGACGGGGCGAGGACAGGGGGCCTGGAGGGGGCTGGGGTTGGGGGCGCGGCGCTGCCGGGAGACGCTGGAGGCGGCTGGTGAGCGGTCGGGCTCGGGCGAGGGTGGGAACAGCTGAGGTGCTAAGAATAGGCCCGACTGTGTGCGTCTGAAAGAAGAGCAAGAAGGGAGGCGTGGAGGAAGCGTGCGCCCACAGGAGCACAGTGGTCGTTTCTTGAGACGGGAGGGCCAGGTGCCTGCTGGACCTTGAGAGGGGAAGGTCGGCGCGGGACGGTGGTCCACAGAGTCCAGTAGAGAGGCCGGCCTGCTGCGGAGGCGGCTGCGGGGCCGGGGTGCCAGGGTGGGGCTGGAGTGGCGCGGGAAGATGGGCAGCTGGGCTGCGGGGTGGCCGCGGGTGTGCTGGGCGCCCAGGGTGGGCGTGGTCTGGGCGCGCTCCGGGTGCATAGTGTGGCGCGGCTGGGGTGCTGCCTGTCCCCTGCTCTGGATGTTCGGGGACTCCCCCACGTGACTGGGGGTGTTGGAGCCTCTTCTGCCCATGTGGGAAGGTGCTGTGCAGGGTGTCCTAAGGTCAAGGAGAAATTGCAGAGGGTACTTTGGAGATCCCAGCGGGAAGACTCACCCTCCACTCAGGTCCTGGAACACACAGAGAAGGTGAGTCACCAGGATGAAACTGAATCTGTGCCGCGGTGGAGCACAGAGAGTTGCTGTGGGTGGGCAGGGAGTCCTGACCCCAGCGCCAGCCCTCGCCGGGGGACAGGGTGCTCTGCCCTCTGGTTTTGAGAATCCAGCGAGACGTTGGGTGGGAATAGTGGGGTGAACTGGGAGCAGCTGGGCAGTTATGAGTGTGTATAGTGTGCGACACTTGTGTTAATGCCTTGTGGAAGTGTTTTCCTCCTCCTGGGCACAGCCCAGCACGGCACATGGGCATTCGAGGTGGCTGGTCCACGATCAGAAGCCCAGCGGGGTTCTCGTCCTTGTCCCAAGGGCGGTGGCGAGCTTCGGGAGTGGGTGGCTTGTGCAGGTGTGCGTGGTGGGAAGGTCTCTGGCCTCTGTGTGCGGAGGGGCTTGTGGAGCAGCTGCGACAGTGGGGGCAGCCGTCCTGGGGAGATGGGGAGGCGCTTCCCTGTGAGAGCTGATTCCATGGGCGCTGAGGTGGCTGAGGGTGGTTCCCGGGCCCCGGGCCTGAGCTGGACGCTGGCTTCCTCTTGAGCTCCACACTGGAGGGTGGTGCCAGTCACTGAAACAGGCGCAGACAGGGCTGGGGTCAGCTCCAGGCACAGTTGGTTTCAGAAGCTGGAAAGGTTGGATAGTAAATATTTTAGGCTTCGGGCACCACGAAGCAAAATCAAAGATAATTTTGTAATTCTTTATTGACAAAAGTCAAAATACGATATTGATGACTGCTTTTCTCTGCCTTCCTGGTGATCCATAACAGTGACCATTTTGGACGATGTTTTACGCGCTTGGGTTTGGAGTTGGTCCCCTGTCATCAGGGTCTGTCGGAGATGCTCATCGGCTGATGCTGAACTTGAGCAAAGATCCGTTTTCTGTTCCTCATCTTTGAAAATGTCTCCATGCTGGCAGGTTCTGCCAAATGCCAGAGTCAGTCCAGAAACATGACTTTTTTCAACTTAGGGTGTCACTCGTACCGTAAACTCCACAGTTGAAGAGTGTGGTGTTCAGCACTTTTCCCTGCTTCCTGCAGCCATTGCTCCTAGTTCCAGAACGTTTCTGTCGCCCGGAAGCGAAGCCCTGTACCCATGAGCCGCCGCTCCCTTTTCCCTCCCCACGGTCCCTGGCACCCGGAAGCGAAGCCCCGTACCCATGAGCCGCCGCTCCCTTTTCCCTCCCCACGGTCCCTGGCAGCCGCTGCTCTGCTTCCTGTCCTTGCGGATTCGCCTGTTCTGCGTGCTTCGTGTAAGTGGAATCACACGAGCTTGTGTCTCCTGTCTCAGTCGTGTCCGACTCTGTGTGACCCCACGGACTGTAGCCCACCAGGCTCCCCTGTCCCTGGGGATTCTCCAGGCAAGAACGCTGGAGTGGGTTGCCATGCCCTCCTCTAGGGGATCCTCCCCCCGCCAGGGATCAAACCCAGGTCTCCCAGTTGCAGGAGAATCCTTTACTGTCTGAGCTGTCAGTGAAGCCATGAGTACTGGAGTGGGTAGCCTGTCCCTTCCCCAGGGCATCTTCCTGACCCAGGAATTGGATCGGGGGCTCCTGCATTGCAGGAGATTCTCTACTAGCTGAGCTACCAGGGAATCTATAAATGGAATCGTACGTGGCTGCCTTCTGTGGCTGTCTTTGCTCGACAGCACAGGGCCGTCTGCGTGCGGGCTGTGTTGGCCCCGGACGCTGTCCTGGTGGCTGAGGAAGGGGGCGCTGCGTGCAGGAGTGCGTTTGCTGGTCTGCAGCGGGTGGGCTTTGGGTTTGCTTCCGCTTGCTGGCTGCTGTGCGTATCTGAGTGCACGTTTCTGTGCGGTGGACCTGTTCACTCAGTTCTCTTGGGTGTGTGCCTAGTACTGGAGGTGCTGGGTCAGACGGTAACTCAGTGTTGACCTATTTGGCTACACTTCTCCATTCCCACCAGCGGAGGGTAGATCCAGGGTTTCCACATCCTTGCCTTCACGTCCTGTGCCCACGTTTAATTTGGCTGTCTTTCATTTACTGAGTTGTAAGAGATTTTCTGTATTCTGACCCAAGTCTCTTACTAGGTAATAATGATTTGCAAAAAAATTTTCCGTTCTGTGGTTGTCTTTCACTTTCTGATTTTTTTTGGTGTCCTCGGAAGCACAGCAGTTTTTAATTTTGACAAGTCCAGTTAAATTTCTTTTCCTTTGGTTGCTTGAACTGTTGGCGCCATGTGATTGCATAATGCACGTCATGCAGTTTGTCTGCTTGTAAGGGCTCTGTGGCGTGAGGCCTTCACTCGGGGTCGCTTTGGTATTTGGCGCGAGGCAGGAGCACACTGTGCTTCTGCTGTGCGTGGCTCTCCAGCTGGCCCGCCGCTGGTGGTGGTGGTGGTGGCGGTGGCGGTGGCGGTGGCGGTGGCGGTGGTGGTGGTGGTGACTCTTCTCTCCCCACTGAGCTGTGGAGGCACCCTTGTTGACGGCCAGTTGACCGCAAGCGTGAGGTCCGTTTCTGGATTCTCAGGTCTAGTTTGTGTAGCTGTGTGTCTGTCCGGCTGCTGGTACCGCCTGGTTTTGACTTCTGTGCTCACGTCATAAGTGAAACAGATGGGGAGGGGCGAGTCCTCTGACCTAGTTCTTCTTTTTCAAGATCTTTTCGGGCTTATCCAGACTCCTGCTTCCTTATGAGTTTTAGGGGCAGGTTGATACCTGCAGAAGAGCCTTCTGGGACCGTGATCAGGATTGTGTTGACTGGAGATCAGTTTCGAGTGTGTCCCTCTGAAGGCTTCCAGTCCAGGGACTCGGGTGATGTTTCCATTTGCTGAGTCTCCAATTCCTTCTTTGTAGAGAAATGATTTTACTCGCTGCCTTTTCTGGCTGTGCCGGGTCTCTGTTGTTGCCGTGGCCTTTCTCTGGCCGTGGCAGTGGCGCTGCCCTGGGTTTGGCGTGCGGACTTCTCGGCGTGGAGCGCAGGCTCAGCGGTCGAGGCGCGCAAGATTGGTCGCTCTGAGGCTCGTGGGGTCTTCAGGACCAGGGAGGGGGCTCGTGTCCTGGGCCGCCGGGGAGTTCGCCCGCTTTCCTGCTTGATTTTAGTATTTGAGTCTTCTTGCTTTCTTGGTCAGTCTAGTCAGAGGTATGAGGTAAAGGTCCATCTAGTCAGGGCTATGGTTTTTCCTGTGGTCATGTATGGATGTGAGAGCTGGACTGTGAAGAAGGCTGAGCGCCGAAGAATTGATGCTTTTGAACTGTGGTGTTGGAGAAGACTCGAGAGCCCCTTGGACTGCAAGGAGATCCAACCAGTTCAACCCTGGGATTTCTTTGGAAGGAATGATGCTAAAGCTGAAACTCCAGTACTCTGGCCACCTCATGTGAAGAGTTGACTCACTGGAAAAGACTCTGATGCTGGGAGGGATTGGGGGCAGGAGGAGAAGGGGACGACCGAGGATGAGATGGCTGGATGGCATCATGGACTCGATGGCCGTGAGTCTGAGTGAACTCCGGGAGTTGGCGATGGACAGGGAGGCCTGGCGTGCTGCGATTCATGGGGTTGCGGAGAGTGGGACACGACTGAGCGCCTGAGCTGAACTGCACTGGCCGAGGTTGAGCCCTGAAGGCCTCCAGGTGTGGACGGGGGCCCTGTGCTCAGCCCCTTGCCCCTTTGGCTGTTTGTTTCTGCGGCAGGCGTCTTGTGGCCTCTGGTTGAGGGTCGGGGAGAACGAGCGTGGTGCCTTGTCTCTCTCCAGGTCCTTGAGTCCTAGTTTGAGAGAGTCTTGTGGTGACACACATTTATTGTCTTTATTAGCTTTAGTAGGCTGCTGTGAACGGAGAGAGAAGGCGTGGAAGCAGCCCTGAGGAGGTGCCTGCCTGTCGGAGCAGCTGGAGGAGGCTCCTGGCGCCCCTTCCTGCTGCTGGCGGAGACCCAGCTCCCCGAGGGCAGGAGGCAGGTGGAGTCTGCGGTGGGCTGGCTTCTGCACCTGTTCAGGCTGGAGTGAGAGGTGCCTGCCACTCCCCTCCATGAACCCCATGTGATGTCTGAACATCTGAAATTTGTCCACCCCAACTGAGGTGTCCTTTATGTGTGAAGTATACATTGGATTTTAGAGGCTTATTGAGACATCTTGTGCTTTTACAGGATACTTTTTTTTTAAAAAAATATTACAATAAACTGTGGAAAATTCTGAAAGAGATGGGAATACCAGACCACCTAACCTGCCTCTTGAGAATGCGTGCTGCGATTCATGGGGTTGCAAAGAGTCGGACACAACTGAGTGACTGAACTGAACTGAACTGAACGTGTTGAACTGGTAACATTTTGGATGTGTATTGGGTTAAATAACATTTATTTAAATTAACTACTCCTCTTTACACTTTTTAACAGGGCTGCTGGGGAATTTAAAGTCATCCTTGCCAGTCCTGCTGTGTTGCTGTGGCCAGTGTTGCCCGGGGCTGAAACCCTGTTAAGTTGTCTTGACTCTGGTCCACCTTGGAAGAGAATCCTGCAGCCTGTGGGAGAAAGACAGGCTCATTCTCCAGTGAGGGGGTCAGAAAGGAAGGGTTCCGAGTGGAAGGCGGGCCTGCGCATCTGCAGGTGAGGGGCCCAGTTTGGACAGGAGGTGGCAGCTGGGACGCGGGCTGGTACCGCCTGCCTGGGCTGGAACTTGAGAGCTGCGGGGTGTGTGAGACGCGCCTGTCTGTGTCTGCGGCCCTGCCCAGCGTGTGTGCTGGGGATGGCGGCTTTCGGCTCTGCTTTCTGACGCCAGCACAGAGGCCTTGGGACCGTAGGCATCTCAGCTGCTTTCCAGCCTGAACGTCCATCATCCTGGCTTTGAAAATGAGGGCGTTTGTGCACACGTGCTTCTTGTTTAGTGCTTAAGTCATGTCTGACTCTGCAGCCCCATGGACTGCGGCCCAGCAGGCTCCCCTGTCCTTCACTGTCTCCCAGAGTTTGCTCACATTCATGTCCGTTGAGTTTGTGATGCTATCTAGCCATCTTATCCTCTGTCAGTTCTTCTCTTTTTGCCTTCAATCTTTCCTAGCGTCAAGGTTTTTTCTGATGAGTCGACTTTTCGCATCAATCAGGTGGCCAAAATATTGGAGCTTCAGCTTCAGCATCAGTCCTTCTGATGAATATTCAGGGTTGATTTCCTTTAGGATTGGCTGGTTTGATCTCTGTGCTGTCCAGGGAACTCTCAAAAGTCTTCTCTAGCACCACAGTTCAAAAGCATTAATTCTTCGTTGCTCAGCCTTCTTCATGGTCCAACTCTCTTGACCTTCCTGTAAATGAAATCCCAGTTTCTTAGACTTCATTCCACCTTTGCTGTTTCCAGGACCTCCCAGACCTGCCCTTTGAGCCTGTTCAAGCAGGACACCATTGACCTGGGTGTTGCCAACCCCCCTGTTTGGTCCTCAGCCTTCTTTCCTGGCCTCTCAATAGCATTTGACGTTCACATTCAAGAAGGAAGGAGTGATTATGTTCAGTTGCTCAGTCATGTCCGACTCTTTGCAACCCCTTGGACTGAAGCATGCCAGGCCTCCCTGTCCTTCACAATCTCCTGGAGCTTGCCCAAACTCCTGTCCACTGAGTTGATGATGCCGTCCAACCATCTCATCCTCTGTCATCCCCTTTTCCTTCTGCCTTCAATCTTTCCCAACATCGGGGTCTTTTCCAGTGAGTCAGTCCTTCACATTAGGTCGCCAAAGTATTGGAGTTTCAGCTTCAGCATCAGTCAGGACTGATTTCCTTTAGGATGGACTGGTTGGATCTCCCTGCAGTCCAAGGGACTCGCAAGAGTCTTCTCCAGTGCCACAGTCCAAAGGCATCAGTTCTTCGGTGCTCAGCCCTCTCTATGATCCACCTCTCACGTCCATATTGGAGTTTCAGCTTCAGCATCAGTCAGGACTGATTTCCTTTAGGATGGACTGGTTGGATCTCCCTGCAGTCCAAGGGACTCGCAAGAGTCTTCTCCAGTGCCACAGTCCAAAGGCATCAGTTCTTCGGTGCTCAGCCCTCTCTATGATCCACCTCTCACGTCCATACATGACTACTGGAAAACCATAGCCTTGACTAGATGGACCTTTGTCAGCAAAGTGACGTCTCTGCTTTCTAATATGCTGTCCAGGTTGGTCATAGCTTTTCTTCTGAGGAGCAGGTGTCAGTTTCATGGCTGCTGTCTCTGTCCACAGTGATTTTGGAGCCCAAGAAAACAAAGTCTGTAACTGTTTCCACTGTTTCCCCACCTATTTCCCATGAAGTGATGGGACCAGGTGCCATGATCTTCGTTTTTCTGAATGTTGAGCTTTAAGCCAGCTTTGTCACTCTCCTCTTTCACTTTCATCAAGAGGCTCTTCAGTTCTTCACTTTCTGCCGTGAGGGTGGTGTCATCTGCACATCTGAGGTGATTGACACTTCTCCTGGCGATCTTGATTCCAGTTTGTGCTTCTTCCAGCCCAGTTTCTCATGATGTACTTTGCTGCTGCTGTTGCTGCTGCTAAGTCACTTCAGTCGTGTCTGACTCTGCTACCCCACAGACGGCAGCCCACCAGGCTCCCCCGTCCCTGGGATTCTCCAGGCAAGAACACTGGAGNTGTGCTTCTTCCAGCCCAGTTTCTCATGATGTACTTTGCTGCTGCTGTTGCTGCTGCTAAGTCACTTCAGTCGTGTCTGACTCTGCTACCCCACAGACGGCAGCCCACCAGGCTCCCCCGTCCCTGGGATTCTCCAGGCAAGAACACTGGAGTGGGTTGCCATTTCTTTCTCCAATGCATAAAGGTGAAAAGTGAAAGTGAAATTGTGGAGTTATGTCTGACTCTTAGCAACCCCATGGACTGCAGCCCACCAGGCTCCTCTGTAAGCAGGGTGACAATGTACAACTTTGACGTACTCTTTTCTCAATTTGGAACCAGTCCATTGATCCATGTCCGGTTCTTACTGTTGCTTCTTGATCTACATACAAGTTTTTAGTATTTTGTGTACATTACAGATGAACCCAAATTTAAATTTCTTATGAAATTTGGGGAAAAAAACAGATGGAACTATACCAATAGTTAGCGTGGGTATTTGAATTATGAGATTGGGATTGATAGTGGTTTTTAAAATATTTTTTGGAATATAAGTTTTTTAAAAAATAATGAGCATTTATTAGTTTCACAGTAGAAAAAAATTAATAGAAAGATGACCCTGAGCTGAATAATGCTCTGTGGAAACAGTTGCCCCAAGAGATGCATCAGGCCACCCCTGCAGTGTGTGGGCCCAGGCCTCTCCCTCAGCCCAGCCAGGCTGCACCAGCCACCCTTCCTTCACTGGCTCCTCAGTGCCAGCCCCACTCAGTCACCGTTCATCCATGCAGGGAGCACTGTCTGCACCCCTGTTCAGTGAGTGCAGAGCCCAGGGCCCGCCACAGCCTCAGGTCTACCATCACCTGCCTTCCCCTCTCGCCCGGTCCTGAGCACAGAACGCAGGTTCTGAGAGACGAGCGTGCGGGAGATGAGCTTGTAGAGGAGTCGAGTGTGCAGATGAGAGTGCAGGAGATGAGCGTGCAAGAGACGAGTGTGGAGATGAGTGTGCTGAGTAGACGAGTGTGCTGAGTAGATGAGTCTGCAGACGAGTGTGGAGGNAACGCAGGTTCTGAGAGACGAGCGTGCGGGAGATGAGCTTGTAGAGGAGTCGAGTGTGCAGATGAGAGTGCAGGAGATGAGCGTGCAAGAGACGAGTGTGGAGATGAGTGTGCTGAGTAGACGAGTGTGCTGAGTAGATGAGTCTGCAGACGAGTGTGGAGGAGATGAGTGCAAGACGAGTGTGCAGATGAGTGCTGAGTAGACGAGTGCAGACGAGTGTGCAGGAGATGAGCGTGCAAGAGACAAGCGTGCAGATGAGTGTGCTGAGTAGACGAGTGTGCAGGAGATGAGAGTGCAAGAGACGCGTGTGCAGGAGATGAGCTTGTAGAGGAGGCGAGTGTGCAGGAGGCGAGCGGTGCTCTGTGAAGCCGTAGGGCAGCTTGTAAACATGTATGTAAAGTAACACCGTTCTTCTCTACTTTTTTTTAAATAGCAAAATGGTTCAGTTGCTTATTCATTCTTCGATTCTTTTCCAGGTTATTACAAGATAGTCAAGTTCCCTGTGCTTTTGTTTTGAAAAGTGGTAGATTTCCCTAGCGTCTGCCTGCCATGCGCGAGACCCAGGTTCGATCCCCGGGTCAGGAAGATCCCCTTGGAGAAATAGTGGCAGCCCTCCAGTACACGTGCCTGGAAAATCCTGTGGGCGGAGGAGCCTGTTAGGCTACGGTCCGTGGGGTTGCAAAGAGTTGGACGCGACTGAGCCACCTCACTTTGTTTTTCATAAATATACTTTATGTTAATGTGGGTTTGTTGTTTTGAAAGAAGGTGGGGGACTGTCCCAGTTCTGATTTCTGATGTAGGAGGGAGTGGCTGTAACCGAGAGAGACAGGGAGAGACCCTCTGTGGCTGCTCCAAGCGTGTGTCAGCTGGTCTGGCAGTGGCCGAGAGAGCCCGCACAACCCGTCTCCGCCGGCGCTCATTCTGATGGGAGCGGGCTCTGTGTTGCGCTGCAGGTTGCTTTGGTTTACTGTCTCCCCTGTGCTCAATCGGGGAAGGCAATGGCACCCCACCCCAGTACTCTTGCCTGGAAAATCCAATGGACAGAGTAGCCTGGTGGGCTGCAGTCCATGGGGTTGCTAACAGTCGGACAGACTGAGCGACTTCACTTTCACTTTTCTCTTTCATGCATTGGAGAAGGAAATGGCAACCCACTCCAGTATTCTTGCCTGGAGAATCCCANGAGTAGCCTGGTGGGCTGCAGTCCATGGGGTCGCTAACAGTCGGACAGACTGAGCGACTTCACTTTCACTTTTCTCTTTCATGCATTGGAGAAGGAAATGGCAACCCACTCCAGTATTCTTGCCTGGAGAATCCCAGGGATGGGGGAGCCTGGTGGGCTGCTGTCTATGGGGTCACACAGAGTCGGACACGACTGAAGTGACTTAGCAGCAGCAGCAGCAGCTTAGCAGCTGTGCTCAATCCTTTTGTCAAATGGGGATTTTGAAGGAAATTCAGCTGTGAATGCATGTGTTTTTCCCATGTTATGTCAGTCCCGTTATAGAGCAGTGTTGTGGAAAGATTAGAAAAAAATCTCGAATCAGATCAGGAACATAGTCCTGCAAGAACCTTTCTGATTGGAAGGAAAGCGTAGCGAATTTCTCCGGTTCTGCACATAGCCTGCACTCCCGCTTCTCACCACCAGGTGGTGGCCCGTCCCGCCGAGCCGGGGCTGTGGCTGGCCCTCCGCCGCCCTTCTGTGGGTGGCGCGGGTCCTGGTCCCCGGCCCCCTGAGTCAGTGCTCAGCAGAGGCCGGCCCTCCTCCCAGGGAGCTCGGGGCTCTCCTGCCCGTCAGAGGCTCGGCCCACCTTCGTCTGCCTGCCGGCGCCTGGCGGCCCTGCAGGGCCCCCCCGGCGTGGACAGTGCCCCTCGCCTCCGGTCGTGGGAGGTGCTTCAGGTCTGCGGAGGGGAGCCGGTGTCTTCTCCTTCTTGATGTATCAGTTCCATTCAGCTTTGTTTTCCCTCCAGTGATCTGCAGGGAGTGTGGAGTGGGGAGCCCCGGCCCAGGGAGGTGGTCAGTTACTGCTTGCTGGTGCTGCCTGCCGTTCAGTGGATGAAAACTTTCTTCTCATCAAAACACTTGAGGGCCCTTCTTGTCACGTTAGTAACGGGGAGAAGCATGCACCAGTGAGAGGAGAGAAGATGACCCCGTTCCCGCGACTCGGGTTGTGCCTGTGGGAAGGACCATCTCTCGAGTGAGGTGGCGCTGCCCACCTGGTACCCGTGACAGACGTGGGGCGTGGGCCGACGCGGGTCCCTGGTGACTGTTCCCGGCAGTGCCGTCGGTCCAGCGTGAGACCTTCCTTGGGCTGCAAGAAGCAGTGGCCACAGAGAGGGCACCTGCTGGGAGAGTCCTGGCGTGCTGGGCCCCCCGAGCCCGTCCTGGGGCAGAGGCGCAGGCCCCGGAGGCAGCAGAGCTGGGGTGGACGGGAGAGTCCTGGCGCGCTGGGCTCCCCTGAGCCCGTCCTGGGGCAGATGCGCGGGCCCTGGAGGCAGCAGAGCCGGGGTGGACGGGCTTTGTGTGCTGTCTCTACAGTGCCGGTTTAGGAAGCAGCTTCTGAGTGTCTTCTGACACCAGGCAGGATTGCAGTCTGGACAGGTGTCTGTCAGAGAGCGTGTGGTGGAGTTGCTACCCTCCCAGCCCCGCCGGTCCAGTCCCCTCGCCGCTCCCCAGCTCCTCACGTCCAGTCCCCCTGCTGCTCACCCAGCCCCGCCGGTCCAGTCCCCCTGCTGCTCACCCAGCCCCGCCGGTCCAGTCCCCTCGCCGCTCCCCAGCTCCTCGCGTCCAGTCCCCCTGCTGCTCACCCAGCCCCACCGATCCAGTCCCCCTGCTGGTCACTCAGCTCCTCACCTCCAGTCCCCTCGCCGCTCACCAGCTCCTCACGTCCAGTCCCCCTGCTGCTCACCCAGCCTCGCCGGTCCAGTCCCCTCGCCGCTCACCAGCTCCTCACCTCCAGTCCCCTCGCCGCTCCCCAGCTCCTCGCGCCCAGTCCCCTGGTTGCACAGGATGCAGGGTCGTCCCTGAGCGAGAGCCCAGAGCGCTCCCTGCCCCCGTTGCAGAGCCTCCCCTTCTGCTCCCTGTCTCCCTGCTCCATCTAAAGGGCGGGGCCGGTCTCCGTGCCACTGCGTGACGTCCCTCTTGGTGTTGCAGGCCTGCACTTTGTGGTCCATCATCCCTTGAAGTGTGTTCATCAAACAGCCTTGGGGCACGTGGCATGGGACACATATCCCGGGGCATTGTTAGGCTGGGTGCTAGGGCTCACCTGGGGGAGTGAGCCCACCGCATTTCCCGGGGTCTCCCTGTCCCGCGAGCTTGGCAGAGTTGTAGCTCCTCGTGGGGCTCAGTGCAGAGCTGGACCTTCGGGGTGAAAGCTGAGTGAAGGGCGTGCAGCCCAAGACCAAGGCTCTGACCTGGGAGCGCTGAGTAGCTTGATGCCATAGGTTGGCACCCTGCGGTGTTGGGCAGGCTGATTTGGGCCTGAAAATTGTTGGGCTGGATTAGGGGTCAGCAGACTTCTGGAACGTCCCAGGGACGGAGGAGCCTGGTGGCTTCAGTCCATGGGGTCGCAGGGGGTCGGACGCGACTGAAGCGACTTCTTTCACTTCTCACTTGCCTGCACTGGGGAAGGAAATGGCTGCCCACTCCAGCGCTCTTGCCTGGAGAATCCCGGGACCGGGGGAGCCTGGTGGGCTGCCGTCTCTGGGGTCGCACAGGGTCGGACGCGACTGAAGCGACTCAGAAGCAGCAGCAGACGTCTTCTGGCAAGGCCGTCTGTGCCTGCTCCTCATGGCTTCTGATAGACACACTTTTTCACTTTTGCACGTTACACATACGAAAGCTACTCTTGGCTGCTGGACACACACAGATGGGCTGGGTCTGGAGTTGGCCAGTGGCTGCTTTGGGATTCTCCGTGCTGTTAGATGTGAGCCTGTGGACGGGGGGGCACTGGGTGTTCTGAGAAGATGCAGGGCGGCCACAGTTTTAGAAGGTGTCTTCAATTGAACGGCAGAGCAGACGTGAAGGTTGGAGGGGGCGCGACTGCAGTGAGGAAAGGAGCTGATGGACTGTTCTTGCTACTGGTGACCTCAGGGCTTGAAACAGGAAGGGAGCCGTGTCGCGTGTGCTTGGTGAGGAGGCGTCGGGCTTGCTGACGGTGCGCAGGAGTGAAGCCTGACCGAGACTCCTGTTTAGAGTGCCGCTCTGTCTGGCTGTGCTGGGCCTTAGCTGTGGCTGCAGGCTCTCGGGCTGTGTGCAGGGCACGCTTGCTGCCAGGTGTGTGCGCCTCAAGCCTGGGCTCCTGTGCTGGGGGTGTGGCTGCTGGCTGCTGTGCCTTCAGGCCCTCGTGGTGGCTGAGGCCCTTGGGGAGGGACTGGGTGTGTGTGGACAGGGCCGGGGGCTTTCTGAAGTGGACACGGGTGTGCAGCTCCAGGACAGTCTGAAGTTTGCGAGTCGGTGGCCTCAGCGGGGTGGGGTAGGGCCTGGCTCCGGCCTGCACGTGCCTTCAGGAATGGGGCCAGCCAGGGTGGGAGGGTGGCAGAAACGGGGTGGTCGCGAGAGGCGGAGGCAGTGGTGGCTGCCTGGGCTGGCCGCGGCTCGGGGCCAGGCGGTGGTGGGACCTCGCCTTTGGATGCCTGGATTTGGGGGTGACTGTCTGGCTGTGCTTTATTGACTATGCCAAAACCTTTGACTGTGTGGATCACAATAAACTGTGGAAAATTCTGAAAGACATGGGAATACCAGACCACCTGACCTGCCTTGTGAGAAACCTGTATGCAGATCAGGAAGCCACAGTTAGAACTGGGCATGGAACAACAGACTGGTTCCAAATAGGAAAAGGAGTACGTCAAGGCTGTATATTGTCACCCTGCTTATTTAACTTCTATGCAGAGTACATCATGAGAAACGCTGGGCTGGATGAAGCACAAGCTGGAATCAAGATTGTCGGGAGAAATACCAATAACCTTAGATGTGCAGATGACAGCACTCTTATGGCAGAAAGGGAAGAGGAACTAAAGAGCTTCTTGATGAAAGTGAAAGAGGAGAGCGAAAAAGTTAGCTTAAAGCTTAACATTCAGAAAACGAAGATCATGGCATCTTGTCCCGTCACTTCATGGCAAATAGATGGGGAAACAGTGGAAACAGTGGCAGACTTTATTTTGGGGCTCCAAAATCACTGCAGATGGTGATTGCAGCCATGAAATTAGAAGACGCTTACTCCTTGAAAGAAAAGTTACGACCACGCTAGACAGCATATTCAAAAGCAGAGACATTACTTTGCCAACAAAGGTCCATCTAGTCAAGGCTATGGTTTTTCCAGGAGTTGTGTATGGATGTCAGAGTTGGTCTGTAAAGCTGAGCACTGAAGAATTAATGTCTTTGAACTGTGGTGTTGGAGAAGACTCTTGAGAGTCCCTTGCAGGGAGATCTAGCCAGTCCATTTTAAAGGAGATCAGTCCTGGGTGTTTATGGGAAGAACTGATGTTGAAGATGAAACTCCAATACTTTGGCCACCTGATGCGAAGAACTGACTCATTGGAAAAGACCCTGATGCTGGGAAAGATTGAGGGCAGAAGGAGAAGGGGACGACAGAGGATGAGATGGCTGGATGGCATCACCGACTCAATGAACGTGGGTTTGGGTGGACTCCGGGAGTTGGTGGTGGACAGGGAGGCCTGGCGTGCTGCGGTTCATGGGGTCTCAGAGAGTCGGACACGACTGAGCACCTGGACTGAACTGTCTGTCTCACAACAGACTCTGCAGATGTGTCTGTGAAGCACTTGTGTGTGTTAAGCAGTGAGGCTGGCTGGGGTCCGCCAGGCACCGTGTCCCTGGCTGCAGGCGTGCTTCCGTCTCCTTGGGCTGGCGGAGGGTGTGGGCGATCCCACGGCACAGGGCCTGGGCAGGCCAGGACCCTATGTCGCTGGGGTGTCGCTGGACCCTATGAGGGGGCGCGTGAGGTTCTGCTTCCATGCGGGTCTCTGCTGTTGCCCCCGGACTCCCGTGAAGGGCGGGTTCCCACCTCTGACAGAAGTGACCTCACCACACGGCCTGTGTCTCCCTTGCTTTCTGTGGCTGGGCAGGTCTCGACAACATGCGTTACGGGTCATGAAATTTCCACCTTGGTACTTGGAGCGGGTTTTGTTCTTTTAAATGCAGACATTTTAAACGTGACTGTATGTCATTTACTGAAAGGCTGTGAAAGCATTGATTGGTCAGCCGTGTCTGACTCTTTGCGACCCCATGGACTCCTCCGTCCATGGGCTTCTCCAGGCTAGAACACGGGAGTGGGTAGCCATGCCCTCCTCCAGGGGATGTTCCCCACCCAGGGATTGAACCTGGGTCTCCCACATTGCAGGCAGGTTCTTTGCCGTCTGAGACCTAACAGAGTTCCAGTGATTGACGTCATTTAACCATTTTCAGATTTCCCTCCAGTCTTGTCGAGTGTCACTTTATGGTTGATTGGTTCAGATCAGCGTCCCAGCACAGCCTGCACTTGTCGCGCGGGTGGGGGTTCTCTTCAGTCCAAAGCGTCGGCCTGGGGAGGAGCCTGGGTCTGCGGCCTTGCGGGGCGCAGCGGACGGGTGAAGATGCACAGCAGGGAGGGTGGGCATTAGGAGAGCAGGCGTCTGGAAGAGCGGGCATAGGGAGAGCCGCAGCCGGGAGAGCGGGCATCGGGAGAGCGGGCAGCCGGGAGAGCGGGCATCGGGAGAGCCGCAGCCGGGAGAGCGGGCATCGGGAGAGCGGGCATCGGGAGAGCCGCAGCCGGGAGAGCGGGCATCGGGAGAGCGGGCATCGGGAGAGCGAGCAGCCGGGAGAGCGGGCATCGGGAGAGCCGCAGCCGGGAGAGCGGGCATCGGGAGAGCGGGCA
>SJYX01023864.1:326095-369276 GCA_006410675.1 Oreotragus oreotragus | reverse complement strand
GAAGGGGACGACCGAGGATGAGATGGCTGGATGGCATCACGGACTCGATGGACGTGAGTCTGAGTGAACTCCGGGAGATGGTGATGGATAGGGAGGCCTGGCGTGCTGCGATTCATGGGGTCGCAAAGAGTCGGACGCGACTGAGCGACTGAACTGAACTGAATAGTTTAAAATTAGGGGGTGCGGGTGGGTGGGTGGCCCAGCTGGCGTTGGCGCCTGCATGGTTCTCGGGGCAGAGACCGCCGCTGGGCCGGACCCTGGGCAGAGGCCTCGGCCTGGGCCTGCTCTCTGCTTCCCGCAAGAGTGCCTGCAGGCCTTAGCGTAGGACTTCACGATTGTTTTTTTTCCTCTGAATTTTATTTTTTTCTGTGTTCTGTTCTCTTATGAAGAAATTATTTGTTTAATATTTCTCTTTTTGTTTCAGGAGTATGATTTCATAGGGCAGAGAATATTGCCTTTTGAAAATGTAAACCATCATCTCAAAATAGCAGAAATCCAGGGTCCTTCTGTCTCTTGCTGATTTTCACAGACTCAGGGCAGGGTTGCCAGGTTCAGGAAGTCAGGATACAGGGTGCCCAGTTGCGTTGGAAGCTCAGGTACACTTACTGATGCTGAAACATGACTTGTCATTTATCCAAGTTTCCGATAGCGCTATATGTCCCCGTGTTGGGCAGCTGGTAGTGCCTGTTGCCCTGGTGGCTGGACCTGCAGTTGGCTTTACACATCAAGCATGGAATCGGATTCTGTCTCACCTTCTGGGATGCTTTTTTCCCCTTAGGGTTTGGTTTTTCCAGTAGTCGTGTATGGATGTGAGAGTTGGACCATAAAGAAGGCTGAGCGCCAAAGAATTGATGCTTTTGAGCTGTGGTGTTGGAGAAGACTCTTGAGAGTCCCTTGGACTGCAAGGAGATCCAACCAGTCCATCCTAAAGGAAATCAGTCCTGAATATTCATTGGAAAGACTGATGCTGGGGCTGAAGCTCTCATACTTTGGCCACCTGATGCGAAGAACTGACTCACTGGAAAAGACCCTGAAGGGAAAGATTGAAGACAGGAGGAGAAGGGTGACACAGGATGAGATGGTTGGGTGGCATCACCGACTCGATGGACATGAGCTTGAGCAAACCCTGGGAGACAGTAAGGACAGGGAAGCCTGCTGCGCTGTGGTCCACGGGGCTGCAGAGTCGGACATGACTTACCGATCGAAATCTGCCCGCTGGCGTCTAAGTGAGAAACTTCACAGAGCTTTCTGTCTTTTCTTCTCCAGGCACGTGAGTGCCTTAGATGGGATGTGACGCGGATGTTCTGAAGGGTGGAGTGTGGCCTCCTGGGAGAGGATGTCAGGCCCAGCGCGGGGCTGGCGTGTGTGGGCTGGCTCTGCGCCCTCCGTCTGCGCCGGTCCCTCCGGGGCAGACTTTGTCCCCCTCCCCAGTGCCTTTCAGCCAGGTCTGATAGGGGCTGTGTTGGCGGCGTGAAGAGGTTGAATGAGGGGGCTCTTCCTTGGGCAGTTCAGGCACCGTGGGCGCCAGCCCTAGTTTCACTGTCAGAAGCGGCGGCCAGCTGCGGGGCTGAGCCTGCAGCGCTTGACCGAGCATGAGGCCGGGGCCCGCCTGCTCTCCTGAGGCCCAGAGGCAGCGCGCTCGTTGCGGAGTCAGGGGCTCTGACGGTGGACAGAGGGCTGCGCCTCAGGGCTCCGGAGACCCGGCCTCTGAACGCCGCGTTGGTGCACCCTGCCCTCAGGACCCCTGGCGCCCTTTCAGGCTCTCCGCTGCTTCCGCCCCTTGGCTCTCTGGAAGTTCGTGTGTAAAAGGCTCTTTGACTGAACGAAGCCCCAGGCCCTGAGAAGATCCTGTTTTCAGTCTGGGTTTGGGAATTAGAGGTGAGGTCTGCTGGCCGAGCTCCTGGGGTCTGGGCAGGGTGCTGCAGGTAGCGGGGAGCAGACCTTGGGGGAGCTGTCCTTCTGGAGCTGCTGGGTCTTGGCGGCGTGCTGCACGAGAGCCGAGCGGCAGGCGTGCCGAGCGCACGCCTGCGGGCTCACGGCCACCTGCCCCTGCTGCGCGCGGCACACTCCCACCTGGGCTCGGGCTTGTGCCTCTGCCAGCCGGAAGATCTGACGCTGCGGACGCGCCACAGGCCTGCTTTCCTGGTGGCTGTGCGGGTTGGGCTCTGGGTTGTGTCTGTCTCCCAGGATGGGGGGAAGGAGCCAGGGCCCCTCTTTCTTGGGACACGTGGGTCTTGGCTGGAGGTGGGACTGGTGAGCAAGTGCGGAAGGAGGGGAGGAGAGTGGAGGGCTTGTCCACAGTGGGGGCGCCTCTCCTCCCGAGGCTGGGGCACGGGTTCTGGGCCCATGGGGCCAGGGTCACAGGCTGTAGGGAAGCTGTGACCTGTCAGTGACGAGGCCTGAGGGAGACTTTAGAGGAAATCGGTCAGGCTTTAACTGCCGGCAGGCCCTCCCGTGTGGCCTCCGCGGCCTGTGCGTGGAGGGAGCGGCCCGGCGCGCTCTGGCGTCCGCGGCTGCCTTGATCTGGCCGCAGCCCGCACCGCTGTGCGGTTGCTCGTGTGTGCGAGCGTGTTTCACTCTCACAACCAGGTTAGTCAGTGCAGTCGCTCAGTCATGTCCGACTCTTCCTGACCCCTTGGACTGCAGCAGGCGAGGCCTCCCTGTCCATCATCTTCCAGAGTCTGCTCAAACCACGTCCATTGAGTTGGTGATGCCTTCCAACCATCTCACCCTGTGTTGCCCCCTTCCCTTGCCCTCAGTCTTTTCCAGCATCAGGGTCTTTTTCAGCGAGTCAGCTCTTCACATGAGGTGGCCAAAGGATTGTAGCTTCAGCATCAGTCCTTCCAATGAACATTCAGGGCTGATTTCCTTTAGGATGGACTGGTTGGATCTTGCAGTCCAAGGGACTCTCAAGAGTCTTCTCCAACACCACAGTTCAAAAGCATCAATTCTTTGGCACTCAGCCTTCTTTATGGTCCAACTCTCCCATCCACAGAGAAGGAAATGGCAACCCACTCCAGTATTCCTGCCTGGAGAATCCCATGGACAGAGCAGCCCAGCGGGCTGTAGTCCATGGGGTCGCAGAGAGTCAGGTATGACTGAGAGATAACACCTCACATCCATGCATGACTACTGGAAAGACCGTAGCTTTGAGTAGACGGACTTTTGTCGACAAAGTAATGTTTCTGCTTTTTATGGTCATAGCTTTTCTTCTAAGGAGGAAGCATCTTTTAATTTCATGGCTGCATTCGCCATCTGCAGTGATTTTGGAGCCCGAGAAAGTAAAGTCTGTCACATTGTTGCCCTATCTGTTTGCATGAAGTGATGGGACTGGATGCCATGATCTTAGTTTTTTGAATGTTGAGTTTTAAGCTAGCTTTTTCACTCTTTTCTTTCACTTTCATCAAGAGGCTCTTTAGTTCCTCTTCGCTTTCTGCCATAAGGGTGGTGTTGTCTTCATATCTGAGGTTATTGATATTTTTATCAGCAATCTTGATTCCAGCTCCTGCTTCATCCAGCCCAGCGTTTTGCACGATATTCTCTGTATGTAAGTTAAAAAAGCAGGGTGACATTACACAGTCTTGACATACTGTTTTCTCAGTTTGGAACCAGTTCATTGTTCCATGTCTGATTCTAACTGTTGCTTCTTGACCTGCATACAGATTTCTTAGGAGGTTGGTGTAAGGTGGTTTGGTATTCCCATCTCTTTAAGAATTTTCCACAGTTTGTTGTGATCCACACAGTCAAAGGCTTTGGTATAGTCAAGAAAGCAGAAGCAGATGTTTTTCTGGAACTCTCTTGCTTTTTTGATGATCCAGCGGATGTTGGCAGTTTGATCTCTGGTTCCTCTGCCTTTTCTAAATCCAGCTTGAACATCGGGAAGTTCTCGGTTCATGTACTGTTGAAGCCTCGCTTGGAGAATTCTGAGCATTACTTTGCTAGAATGTGAGATGAGTGCATTTGTGTGGCAGTTTGAACATTCTTTGGCACTGTCTTTTTTTTTTGGGATTGGAGTGAAAACTGACCTTTTTTAGTCCTGTGGCCACTGTTGAATTTTCCAAATTTGCTGGCATATTGAGTGCAGCACTTTCACAGAATGACCTTTTAGGATTTGAAATAGCTTAAGTGGAATTCCATCACCTCCACTAGCTTTGTTTACAGTGATTCTTTCTAAGGCCCACTTGACTGCACTCCAGGATGTCTGGGTCTGTGAGTGATCATGCCTTCGTGGTTATCTGGATCATTAAGATCTTTTTTGTATAGTTCTTCTGTATATTCTTGCCACCTCTTCTTAAAATCTTCTGCTTCTGTTAGGTCCAGTCAGGTAGGTGATTATAAGCGGAGAAGTCCTAATTTAAAGTCAGACCAGAGCTGAAAACTTTGTTTTAGCCCATCATTTTGTTTTGCTTCGATCTGGGACAGAGGATAACCTGCCAGGCTAGACAAGGTTGAGAGAAGCGAAGTCATTTCTTTTCTGTGAGCTTTCCTTTTTATGCAAAACTGGCTGCTGGCGGCTTGAGTTTTAAAGGCACAGCTGCATTAGAGGAGAGGCTCGGAACAGGCTTTGTTAGGTAGAGGCTTGTGCAGACATTTCAGGCCCAGAGAGTATTTGTTTTCTCTGGAGCGTCTCTTTCTGTTCATCTGATGAGCTAGTTTGTCCTTCACTGGAGGCCCGCTAGCACCTCAGGCTCCAGCCCCTTGAGGACCCTCCCTCTCGTAGCCATGTCTTGCCCCCCTGCCTGTCCGTCCTCTCCCCCTCCCCCGTGCGTGCCCCGTCTGCCCTGTGCCCCCAGCAGCAGTGCTTGGCCTTCAAGTGGGGACAGGGGTGTAGCTGAGATCCGCACTTGCCCAGGCCTGGCACGTCGTGTGTGTCAGTGGTTCCTGCGTGCCCGTGGGTAGATGTAGGATAAAACGGGCTCACTCTCGCATTATTAGAAGGTATGTTAGATGATACTCTTAAAACAGACCTTTTTTCGGGGGAGTTATAAACCCTAATTTTGTGGGCAGACGTGGCTGGTGGTGGTGGCCGGAGGTGGGTGGTTTGTGCTGAGCTCGTGGGAGTGCTGGGCCGTGCAGCTGCGCCCGCTCTGGTTCGTCTCCAGACGGCCTGTTCTCGCCAGCGAGGACCCGGGGCCCAGAGGTGGCGTCGGTGGTGGGACTGCAGTGGGGATGAGCTCGGTCCTTAAATCGCTCGGTGCCACCGTCCTGATTCCTGCTCAGGTGCCGACAGCACAGCTCTGGCACCGTCGGTGAAACTGCCGGGTGATGTCCCGGAAGGGCCTCTTAGAAGGGCCTTGGGCCCCCGAGGCCTCCTGTTTCAGGGAGGGTTGACGAGTGTGGGTAGTGGGCGGTGGGGTGCAGCTGTGATGGGCTGAGGGATGCCGGGGTCCATCCACGTGAGGCCACGGTTGGCGACGAGGCATGGTCACACCCCGCCCTCAGTGGACACTGGGACTTTGGGGTTCTGGGCTGAGGCAGCTGGCCCCCCTGCCCTACCTGGTGGGGCGGGTCATGGTGGCGTTAGTGAGGGGGCAGCCAAGGACATTCCCGGGAGGTGACACTCCTGGGAGGTGATGTTCCCGGGAGGTGACCCTGAAGTCAGGTGCCGACGTTGGGGCAGGCGGGTGAGCTGTGTGAGCGTTGCTCATGGCCCAGACCTTGCAGGTCGGGACCCACGTGCGGCCTCAGTGCTGGTCCTGGGTGTCCGGAGGCCAGCTCCCCCCGGGGGCCTGACCGGGCGCCACCTCTCCCAGCCTAGGGTCACCCAGCTTCTCGTCTTCCCGACTCCGGAAAGGCAAACTTTGAGACCCCCGTGCTGACTGAGGTGGAGCCAGCCGTGGCTCCTGGCTCCTGGGCCCGCTGCCCCCTCGGTCCCAGCCCCACCCGTGTCTCTACGTCTTGTTCCTTCGCTTCCCGGGTCCCTCAGCCGCGCTGGGGCCTGTGTGTGTCCCGGCCCCCGTCCACACGGGGTGCGACGCAGAAGCCAGAGGAGCCCCCGTGCACGCGGGCGTGGTGGGAGCGCTGAGCACCCTGGGCTGTGGGCTCCGCGGCCGGCGCTAGGCCCTTACCCCAGCCGCCTGGGGCGAGCCCCGCCCTCAGCCACAGGAGCCGCTGCCCAGCGTGCTGGGGTCCTGGGGACAGAGCCTGCGCTGCCACCTCCGTCCGCGCTGCCGCCTCCGCCCTCGTGCTCGGCTTTGGCCTCTGAGCCTGCAGCGCGCAGCCTGCTTCTCGTCTGAAGGCTTCTCGCTGCTTTTTCAACAGTTTATTTTGAAATAATTTCAAACATACAGAAAAGTTCCAAGGTTAGCACAGTGATGCCCGTCTGTCTTCACCAGCCTCCACTCTGCCCTTCACATGTGCCCCCGTGTGACGTGTGCAGTGTGCCTCCTCTGCACTGCTCAGAGTCGGGTCCACCTCTTAACTCAGACAAGGACCATCCTCCTGAGGGACCCTCAGAATATGACGGTGCAGCTG
The DNA here is from genome assembly GCA_006410675.1 of Oreotragus oreotragus. Taxonomy (NCBI): domain Eukaryota; kingdom Metazoa; phylum Chordata; class Mammalia; order Artiodactyla; family Bovidae; genus Oreotragus; species Oreotragus oreotragus. Next base: position 362,802 of record SJYX01023864.1, on the reverse strand, counting down.
TCTGGTCTGTACACAGCTGCCATGCTGATCACACAGGGGCCCAGCACCCGTCACTGTGCACAGCTGTGTGGTCACGCGAGGACACCTTCACGGTGCCCGGTTGTTACTGTGCTTACAATCCTCTCGTGGTCACACGTGGTTACTTGTGGACACGACGCTGGTCTCTCTGTGTATATTCAGTCATCTTGTCACATGTGGTCACACGTGGACACAGCCCCCAGTCACAGTTGTTACGTCGTCACACGTGCTTACACGTGGATGGGGCACCCAGTCACTGTGTGTATAGTCTCGTGGTCACACGTGGTTACTTGTGAACACGGCACGTGGTCACTGTACAATTGTGTTGCCACATGGACACAGTGCCTGTCACTGTATGTACAGACATCAGTGGTTACATGTGGTCACCCCCTGGACATGGCACCCCAGTCATCGCACACACGGTGGTCATGTGGACACGGCGTCTGGTCCCCTTGTGCACCTTGTGCATCTCTCGCGTGGTCACGCGGAGATGGTGCCAGTTGCCGGGTGTGCCCGGCCATCGTGTGGTCACGCAGAGATGGTGCCCGGTCGCCGGGTATGCACGGCTGGTCATGCAGAGACGGTGCCCGGTCGCCGGGTGTGCCAGGTGTGCATGGCCGTCACGTGGTCACGCAGAGATGGTGCCCGGTTGCTGGGTGTGCAGTCGTCATGGTAACCTCTCAGGGTGCTTTCACACTCTGCCTGGGGACTTGCAGGGACTCCTGGCTCCTCTGGTTTCCAGCTCCCTGTCTTCCTTACCCAAGGGCCTGCGCTGCTTTCCAGAAGCCTAGGGTAGGGTGTCAGGAGACCAGAGACCTGCCGCTTTGTCCGTGACGACCCAGCATGGGAGAGCCTGCAGGTGTCCCTGGTACCTGAGGACAGTCTTGCGGGAGATACTGGGAGATTCTGTAAAGGTAGTGTTTCTCGTGAATGTCCTCTACGAATTGTAGTGACGGCTTCCACCCACAGCGTGCTCTGCCATCAGTGGGTGGAATCTCGGGTAAGGACAGTCCGACCCTGTTGGATTGTCAGCTGCTACTCCTGTGGCTCACTTGATGGATACGAGTCTGAGCGAGCTCCACGGCTCGGCGATGGGCATGGAGGCCCGGTGTGCTGCGATCCATGGGGTCGCAGAGTCGGACTCGGCTGAGCTGACTCGTTTGTCCACGCTGGTGTTCACGCACCATCGTTCCCATCGATACTCTGAGGCTCAGACGACTAATGCCCAGGAGCTGCATCTCGCCGGTCTCGGCGCTTCCTTCTCGGGTTAGCCCGAGGTTCTGAGCTGCTCTGTGCCCCGGCTGCCCCAGCCGCTCCTCTCTCCCGTGAGCCTCGTCCTCCCCGTGGAGGCAGCACATGGGACGGTTTCTGTGTGGAGCCACAGGGCCCTGTGCTGCTGGAGCAGCCCTCTGGAGGCGGCCCAGGCGCGCCCGGGGCGGGCTGAGGCTCCTGCAGAGCAGGGCCGGGCTTACCTGCCAGCTCACCCCGTGGGGATTGTCAGCCTCTGTCTGGAGGGGAGCTGGCAGGCCTCAGGTCTCGGCCCGCGTTCTGCGTGGTTCGGGTTCTGTTACGGTTTGGGCTGGGTGTCCCCTGAGTACACGCGCTGGGGGCAGAGGGCTGGGGTGTGCCAGCCGGGGACCGTCGGGGAACAGGTGTGGCTGCCTGAGGGGGTGTGGCTGGGCCTCCCGAAGTAGCAGGTTGCGGGGGCGTGGCCTCAGGGTGCGGAGCAGGGCCTTGTTTGCTGGCCGGAGGCTGGTTCTCCTAATGAGGAGGGCATGTCAGGCCTGCCCGTCAGGATGTGCTCCTGCCTCCTGGGGCCTCTGGCTCTTCTTGCTGCCTGGCCATGCTCTGGCTTCCTAACTGTGGCCGGGCCGTGCGGCTGCCCAGCGACAGCAGACCAGGCTGTCGTCCAGGGCCCGAATGAGGGAAATGCAGGCTATTGAGAAGGCTGGGGAAGACACCCACAGCTGTGCCCCCCTGCTTGAGTCCTCACAGCCTCCCGACTGTCACACCCTCACATCCCCCATCACACCCTCAGAGCCCCCCCCGTCACACCCTCACATCCCCTGCCCATCACACCCTCACATCCCCCATCACACCCTCAGAGCCCCCCCCGTCACACCCTCACATCCCCCACCTGTCACACCCTCACATCCCCCATCACACCTACCCCCCGTCGCACCCTCACGGCCCCCCACACTCTTGCTGAAGATCTCATGTCTGTCTCTTCACCAGACTGGAGCACAGCTCCCAGGACTTTGCTGAGAAGGCCCCTGTGGCTCCGAGCACAGAGGTCTCTGTGCCGTCTCGCCTGTTGCTGTTGGCTGGCTCCTGGGGTCATCACACCCGCTGTCACCTGGGTCCTGTCACCTGGGCCCTGCCGTGCTCTGCGCCCCCTGGACTGGCTTCCCCGGCACAGGACAGGCGCTCAGGATCGGGGCTGGCCTGCAGGCCCCTGAGCCTGTGGCCTGAGTGCGCCCCAGTAGTGGGGCACCCCGCGGGAGCGGCTGACCACCCCGGGGCCAGCAGCTGTGGTCTGCGGGCCTGGGCTGGGCAGTGCGACTGACGACTGCTTCTCTTCCGCAGGCGGTTCCGGCGAAGGGGGAGACCAAGCAGAACTGCAGCCTGGGAGCCGAGCTGCCGAGTGAAGGTAAGGGCGCCGGGGCCGCAGGCCTGCAGGGTGGTCCGGGAGCGGGGCCCCGGTCCCCCGGCCTGCTGGGAGGCAGAGGTCCCAGTCCCCAGGGCGCCGGGGCCAGCAGGGGCAGCTGCACCAGCTCTCCAGACTTGGAAGCCCCCCCGAGTCACCCGGCGGTGGAGGGAGGCTGGCGAGGGCCTGGTGCCCAGGGAGCCTCTGGCCGCCCTGCATGGGGCTGCGCTGGGACCGACCATGTCCCACCCGAGCCTGCTGGTGGCCCTCCTGAGAGCAGCGTCCCGGCTGGACGGCACCTCCCGGGGCCCGCTACACTCCGGCCCCGGGCGTCTGCCCGCCTCTCGGCTGGGGCCAAGACCAGGTGGGGGCCGAGGTCAGCCGAGCTCACGGCTGTGGCTGCCCAGCTGGTCCCTGGCCTTGGCGCGCAGACGCCGGGCCGAGCCTGCTGTGTGCGGGCAGCCGCTCCGCTAGGCGCAGGCTGGGCCATCTTGGCAGACATGCAGGGAGATGGGGGCCGTTGTCCTGAGGGGCCGGGGTGCCCCGTCCGGTGACTGAGCTTCCCGGGATGAGGCCTCAGGTGGCCTGCTGGCGGGAAACACCTTGTACCCCAGGCTGGCGGCCGCGTGCATGTGCGTCCTGAGCTGTGACGGGAACTCCGGTGGCCCTGCTCCCTCCCGGGCAGCATCTCTGTCACCTTTCACCTTTCACATCCACGGGGTCCTCTTTTGTGACCGCGCGTACACGCCCGAAGGTGCCTGTTGGGTATGCAGAGTGTGGGCCCTGGGCCGGGGCTGGCAGCAGGCAGGCTCATGCTGGGAGGAAGGACTCGGGGCCCAGATTTGGTTTCCTCGGGGTCTGTGATTAGGAGTGGGGTTGCTGGGTCCTATGGTGGGTTATTGATTTTTATTGATGAATTGTCAGAGGTTTTTCACAATACATTTGAGATACAAGTTCCTTATCAAATGCATGATTTGCAAATACTGCCTTCCAATCTGTACTTTGGCCACCTGATGCACAGAGGATAAAATGGTTAGATAGCATCATCAGCTCAGTGGGCGTGAGTTTGGGCAAACTCTGGGAGACAGTGAAGGACAGGGGAGCCTGGTGTGCTGTAGTCCTTGAGGTCGCGGAGGCTCAGACCCGACTGAGTGACTGAAGGGCAGTATGCGGGTTGTCTTTTCACTTCTGTGCCTGTTCTGGAGGCGCAGGGTGGAGTCCAGCTTGTCTTTCTTCCGTGCCTGTTCCTGGAGGCGCAGGGTGGAGTCCAGCTTGTCTTTCTTCCGTGCCTGTTCCCGGAGGCGCAGGGTGGAGTCCAGCTTGTCTGGCTTTCTCTGGTCGCCTGTGCTTCTGTCACAGCGTCTGAGAAACCACTGCTTCATAGAAAGTCTTAAAGACTTACATCTGTGTTTTCATCTTAGACTTAGATCTTGGCTCCGTTTTCAGTCAATTTTTGTATGTCGTGTGAGTCAAGGGTTCAACTTCCTTCTTTACGTTACTTTCCCTGCGCATTTTAAAGTGAGGTTATGGAGTTCCTCGATATACTGATTGGAGCTTCAGCTAGGGCACCACTGAACTTAGAGAGTTAATTTGCGGTGACACGCGTCTCTGTATTTTTGCCATCTCCGTAGAGGCTTTGCATGCTCTTGGTTAAGTTTTATATCCTATTTTATAGCTTTCTGCTTTTGTGAATGCTATCTTATTTTTTCTCTTGTTTTCTTGCCCAAAGTTAAGGCTGGTGTAGGAAAATGTCCTTGTTATTTGCACTTGATTTCAGGTCTGGCAGCCTCTCTGCACCCCTGTTTGACGTGTGTGCGGGGGAGCTCGCCCCTTGTTGCCAGGCTCTCACTTCATTCTCTGCTCTTGTGGGGCCGCCTGGGACCCCACTCTTGTGTGAACCTTAGTGGTGTTTCTAGACGTCCTGACGCTGTTTCTGATCTTACGGGGAGTTCAGGCAGCGTTTCTGAATAAGGCTAGGTTTGCGGTGGATCGGCACCTGGGCTTCTCCAGGCTGAGTAGGTTTTCCACCTACTCTGTTTTGCTGAGGCTTTAAAAAAATTAATAGCCATCTATCCACGGTGATTGTACTTACTGCACTTAGGCTTCTGTGCTCAGGCTGTAGTAGTGAATGCAGCCTCGCCCCCGGGGCCGGTGCTGCTGTGATGGCCTTGCGGGGACTGGGCTGGTGGGTGGTGAGCTCCTGGACATGACCGCTGTCCCCTGCACCCAGTGCTGGAACTGTGGGCTTTCTCCTGCTGGTGGCAAGTGAGTTTCTTTTTTGTTGATCAAGTTGTGGAGGAGATGAGCTTCAGAGACCAGAGGCCTGTTAAGCTCCTGACTCACAAGATTGAACGCGTCCTGTTTTCTTGAGGTCTGTTCTTGGGCAGCCGCTCCGGAAACCTTGTTTTCTGTCTGACGCCTCCCAGTTTTGTTTGCTAGCAGTGACTTTGTTCCTGGAGGATACTAAATCTGTGTCACGTGTTTGAAGCCTTTTAAGAAGTAATTCACAGACAAGCGGGTGTTTGTTTCGAGGACCGTGGCACCGCCCCCTCCTCGGTTGGGGCTCGGGGCAGACTGCCCTCCCTCCTAGGGACAGGTCAGCGCCCACTCCATCATCCCACTGTTGAGACAGTGACTGTGCTGTGCTTTGTAAGTAGCCCGTCTGAAGTCAGACGTTTGCCCCTGAAGTCGGCAGTCTCGCGTGAGCGCAGCAGTGGGACTCCGTTGGGGTCGCAGGTGCTACCCCTGACTCTTGCTCTCTTTCTGCAGGGCCACCCATGGCTGCTGATGACGGCTCAGCGGAACAGCAGGGAGGGGAGGCCCCGCTGGCTGCAGACGGGGAGACCAATGGGTCCTGTGCCCAGAGCAGCGCCAGCGGCCACGCGGCTGCCGTGAAGCACGCGCAGGAGAGCATGCGGGGCAGCCCGCAGGCGGGGGCTGGCCCGGGGGCCCGGATCGCGGAGAATGGGATTCTGGACGGAGAGCCCGAGCCGGGGAGGCAGAACCACCTCTGCGCTGGCGGCTTCCCCCAGAGCCCTGTCGCTGGGAGCAACGGCTACTTCCTTGGCAAGGCCCCCTCGTCTGAGCCGCCACTGCGGGTGGCCAGCGCCCTGGCCTCCTCCCTGCCTGGCCACGCGGCGAAGACCCTTCCTGGCGGGGCTGGCAGAGGGAGGACTCCCGGTGCTTTCCCCCAGCCTCCGGCTGCTGTGCCAGCCAAGCCTGGGGAGGGCAGCAAGGACACAGAGGACAAGAGGGCCCCGGCCCCGGGCGCCGACGTCAAGGTCCACAGGGCTCGGAAGACCATGCCGAAGCCCACCCCCGGCCTGGTAACGCGGCCCTGTTGGGAGGGCCTCTCCTGTCTGTCTGCTGTTGGTTTCGTGGAGGGGAGAGGCCGGGAAGAGGGGGTCATTCGCCAGGGTTGCCAGCTGGGTCCTGGCCGGGGATTGCCAGCCGGTCTGCGGGGCTTCTCTTGGTGTGCCCAGCCCACGGGTTGCTCCTCCCCCTCTTTGGGAGTCACTTTCTTGGGAGGCTCAGCACCCACCCGTCTCACTGGGGAGCAGGCAGTGGGGAGGGCAGTTAGGCCTGGAGCTGCTGAGCTGTCTGTTCCCAGGTGTGCAGTTACACCCCGGAGTTTCTTGGGCATGTCACCTGCTGGAGCCCGAGGGCCTTCCTTGGGCCTCTGCAGCTTGATGCACACCTGAGGCTGAGGGTTCTGTGAGGTTCCCAGCGCCTCCTCCCCGAACCACCCCCCCCCCCCAACCCCGCACAANTTGGCCACCTCATGCGAAGAGTTGACTCATTGGAAAAGACTCAGATTCTGGGAGGGATTGGGGGCAGGAGCAGAAGGGGACAAGAGAGGATGAGATGGCTGGATGGCATCCCCCATTCGATGGACGTGAGTCTGAGTGAACTCCAGGAGATGGTGATGGACAGGGAGGCCTGGCGTGCTGATTCATGGGGTCGCAGAGAGTCAGACGCGACTAAGCGACTGAACTGAACTGAACATATAATTTACCATCGTAGCCACGTGCCCAGCCATCACCCTGTCGTCCCAGAGCTTGCTCATCTCCCCAAACTGACCCTCTGTCCCTGCTAGACTCACTTCCCTCCCCTCCTCTCCTCCAGTTCTGTCTCTGCGCGCCCCGCCCCACACACAGACACAGACACAGACACAGACACAGACACACACCTCTATCGACTCTGTCTCAGATTGACAGAATCAGTGCTTGGTCCTTCATACAAGCAAGTTCAAGTTCAGTCGCTCAGTCGTGTCCGACTCGTTGCGACCCCATGGACTGCAGCATGCCAGGCCTCCCTGTCCATCACCAACNTGCGCGCCCCGCCCCACACACAGACACAGACACAGACACAGACACAGACACACACCTCTATCGACTCTGTCTCAGATTGACAGAATCAGTGCTTGGTCCTTCATACAAGCAAGTTCAAGTTCAGTCGCTCAGTCGTGTCCGACTCGTTGCGACCCCATGGACTGCAGCATGCCAGGCCTCCCTGTCCATCACCAACTCCCAGAGCTTGCTCAAACTCATGCCCATCGAGTCGGTGATGCCATACAACCATCTCATCCTCTGTCATCTCCTTCTCCTCTAGCCTTCAGTCTTTCCCAGCATCAGAATCTTTTCCAATGAGTCAGCTCTTGTTATCAGGTGGCCAAAGTATTAGAGTTTCAGCTTCAGGATTACTTGTTCCAGTGAACATTCAGGACTGGTTTCCTTTAGGATTGACTGGTTGGATCTCCTTGCAGTCCAGGGGACTCTCAGGAGTCTTCTCCACCAGCACAGCTCAAAAGCATCAGTTCTTTGGTGCTCAGCTTTCTTTATGGTCCAACTCTCACATCCACACATGACTACATGACTCCTGGAAAAAACATAGCTTTTGTTGACAAAGTAATGTCTCTGCTTTTTAATATGCTGTCTAGGTTGGTCATAGCTTTTCTTGTAAGGAGCAAGCGTCTTTTCATTCCATGGCTGCAGTCACCATCTGCAGTGGTTTTGGAGCCCGAGAAAAGTCTGTCCCTGTTTGTATTGTTTCCCCATCTGTTTGCCAGGAAGCGATGGGACAAAGATCCTTCGTACAGGCATCTGTCCTTTTGTGTCCGGCTTATTCACGCCGCACAGGGTCTTCGAGAGTCGTCTGCACTATCTCGGCGCATCCCTCCTTTTCAAGGCTGAGTGATAGTCCACTGCACACGTGTCCGTGTACACAGCACACACCCGCTTGGTTTGCCCACTCTGCCTCGTCGGGCGCGTGGGCTGCCGCCTCCTCATCTGCTGTGCGAAGAGCTCTTCTGGCCTCTGCTTTCGGCCCCTGAGAGTGTGCGCCCAGAAGTGGGATCGCAGGGTCGTGTGGCAGCCCCGTCCCCTCCGGAGGAGCGGCCACGCTGCCGTGCGTGGCGTCTGCGCTCTGCCCCTCCCCCCTCCCGCAGCGCGTGGCGGTCCTTGCCGGCACGTGGTGCGCCCTGTCACTCGAGAGACGCCATCCCGGGAGCGCGAGGTGGTCCCGCTGCAGTTCTGAGCTGGCTTCCTGATGGTCAGTGATGCCGAGCGTCGTTCCATGTGCTTTTTGGCCCTGTGTCTTCTTTGGAGAAATCTCTCTTCGTATGCTCTGCCCCTTTTTAAGTTGAGTTCTTTATTGGAATGTAGAGTTACTATATATTCTAGATGTGACTCCTTTATCAGATATATGCTTTGGAAATGTTTTCTCCCATTCTGTAGGTTGTCTTTTCATTTTGTTGGTTGTCTTTTGAGGCACAGAAATTAAAAATGTCTTAATTGAAGAATAATTCAGCTACAGTATTATATTAGTTTCAAGTATACAGCATAGTGATTAAATCTCTTTATATATTACAAAACGATCACCAGGATAAGTCTTGTCGCAGTCAGTCACCGTGCTGCTGACTACACTCTGCATGCCGTGCATTAGGCCTCCGTGGTTGACCGACTGTGTGACTGGAGGCTCGTGCCTCGCAGTGCCCTTGGTCGGCTCTGCCCGCCCTCGCTGCCTCTGCCCTCTGCCTGTGGTCTGCGTCTGTGAGTGTGTTTCTTGTCGTGTCTGTTGATGCTTTTTGCTCTCGGATTCTCCGTGTGCGTGGCGGCGTGTGTTCGCCTCCCGCCTCATCTGGCGGCGTGCCTCTGGACCCAGCGCTGTCACCAGCAGCGAGGCTTTGTCCTTTCTCGTGGCCGGGAGGTGTCCCCCATGCGTGCTGGACCCCGCGTCCCCTCGCCTGTCTGTCTGTGGATGGCGCCCGGGCTGCCTGTGCGTCGAGGCTGGAGTCAGATGGCTCTGCGGTGAGCGTGCGGCGCGGTCACCTTTGTGGCTGGTGCTTTGGGGTTTTTGGACGAATACCCAGGAGTGGGGTTCCTGGATCATGCGGTAGTTCTGTTTTTAATTTCCTGAGGAATCCCCGTTGTGACGCTCCCGCCTTGTTTCTTCCTACACGTTTCCTCGTTGAGGCCTTTGATGCGTTCAGTTCATCTCTGTCAGTTTACACAGGCTCACACAGGCACACAAGTGTGAGGTGGTGTGAGGCGAGGGTCCTCCTGTGCCCCCGCTTCTGCAGGCAGCTGCCCCGTTTCCCAGCCCTGTATGTTGAGGGAGTGCGCCTGCTGCATGTGCAGGCACATGCCGTTCAGCCATGTCGGGTTGAGGTCGGGCCGTCCGAAGGCTGTTGGTGACTCGGGGAGCGTGCGGTGGGGGCGCGTGTGTGGCGTCTGGAGCGAAGGTGGCGGTGCCGGTCGGTGCCAGCGCTGACCGCGCCCGGGAATGCTGAGGCCAGGACACGGAGGAAGTGGGTAAAACTCAGCAAAAGAGCCTTAGAGGCGCGGCGTGGTGATGCCCTGGCCTGAAACCCTCTGGTGGGGGAGCGCTTCCTCAGTGCGTCCGGGGTGTCTCTCGCGAGTCACATGCGCTGCCCGGGCCACAGGCTGGCCAGCTCCCTGCCGCTTCCCCTGGAGACGCAGACCCTGCTCTCCCCCGCGCCACCACCGCACTCCCCCTCGGCCGGCCCGCCCTCGTGGGGGCTGGGGGACGGAGGCGGCTGGTTCTGTGCCGCCGGCAGCCGCCGCCTGTGCGTCTGCCGCCTGTGCGCCTGCCGGTTGTGTGTCAGTGTCGGTCGTGTGTTGGGGCCGCCTGTGCGTCTGCCGGTTGTGTGTTGGGGCCACCTGTGTGTCTTATCAGTCGCATGTGCCAGTGTCGGTTGTGTGTCTGTGTCGATTGTGTTTTGGGGCCGCCTGTACGTCTGTCGGTTGTATGTCTGTGTTGGTTGTGTGTTGGGGCCACCTGTGTGTCTGCCGGTTGTGTGTTGGGACCGCCTGTGTGTCTTGTCAGTCGCATGTGTCAGTGTCGGTTGTGTGTGTGTGTCGGTTGTGTTGGGGCCGCCTGTGCGTCTGCCGGTTGTGTGTCTGTGTCGGTTGTGTGTCTGTGTCGGTTGTGTGTTGGGGCTGCCTGTGTGTCTGTCGGTTGTGTGTTGGGGCCGCCTGTGCGTCTGCCGGTTGTGTGTCTGTGTCGGTTGTGTGTCTGTGTCAGTTGTGTGTTGGGGCCGCCTGTGTGTCTGTCGGTTGTGTGTGTCGGTTGTGTGTTGGGGCCACCTGTGTGTCTGTCGATTGTGTGTTGGGGCCGCCTGTGCGTCTCCCGGTTGTGTGTCTGTGTTGGTTGTGTGTTGGGGCTGCTTGAGATGTGTATAAGAGACAGTCCCTGAGCCCCGCCCCAGCCCCTCCTCCCTGAGCCCCGCCCCAGCTCCTCCTCCCTGAGCCCCGCCCCAGCTCCTCCTCCCTGAGCCCCGCCTCTGCAGCCGCTCATTACCCTGTCCATCTCCCTCCTGTGTCCCTAGCGCTTGCATCTTGCTGATCCTTTCACGCGTTGGTGTTTTCCATTTCGACAGTTTTTTTCATATCCAGTGTATATGATTAGATTTTAAGTTAAGAATATCTGTGTTCTCAGTTACATTTTTGTTTATCCTTCAAAAGATAGTACAAATCTTTTGTAGTCTTGGCTGAAACTGCCGCTTCCTCACGCAGGGCTCTGTCTGGACTCGGGTGACTCTCCTCTGAAATGCCTCTCCGCTAGGCGCGTGCTTGTCTTTGTCCTGTGGCTCCCTGTCGCCTGACCCATCCCCGGCCTTCTGAGGCTGGGCCAGAGGTGCTGGGAGCTGGGCCACTGCCCATGCAGGGGCTGGCTTCTGCTCTTGGCAGGTGCCAAAACTTAAAAACCTTTAAAATAACTATTCACAGGGAGCCACACAGAGGGTGCAGAGAGGCCCCGGGACCCTACCCAGGGCACAATATCATGGGTTTATGTGCCTACCTGGCACCACGAGGCGTCCTCTGTGGTCACCCCACCATCCCCATCCTGCATGTCTGTTGAGCATCATTTCAGATGTTCCATAACACGGGATTATGGAACTCTCTTTTCTCTGCACCCCCGACCTCGGCAGGCTGTGTCTGCAGGGCCCTCCTTTGCACGTTGACAAGTTGTGTGTGTTTTGTGACGCTCGCCCATCCATGGGTATTTGGGAGGCCCTCGGTTTGGGGCTGCTCCATTAGAGCCTCACTGCATGCGCGTGCACGTTGCGTCTGGGCCGGTGTCCTTGCTCTGGGGGTTTCGGCTGCTCCGTTACAGCCTCGCTGCACGCGCGTGCACGTTGCGTCTGGGCCGGCGTCCTTGCTCTGGGGGTTTCGGCTGCTCCGTTACAGCCTCGCTGCACGCGCGTGCACGTTGCGTCTGGGCTGGTGTCCTTATTCTGCGGGTGTCGGGTGTGTTCCCTTGTCAGTTGCTGGCTTGCAGCCGGGCTTCATCCTTGCGCTTCTGAAGACCTACAGTCTCTTTAAGGAAAAGTTGTTCATTTTGATGAAGTTCAACTTACACAATCCCTAACCCTAACCCTAACCCTCCATGGACTCCCTGTTCATCACCAACTCCGGAGTTCACTCAGACTCGTGTCCATTGGGTTGGTGATGCCGTCCAACCATCTCATTCTCTGCCGTCCCCTTTTCCTCCTCCCTTCAATCTTTCCCAGCATCTGGGTCTTTTCCGATGAGTCAGCTCTTCGCATCAAGTGGCCAAAGTAGTGGAGTTTCAGCTTCAACATCATTCTTTCCAATGAACAACCAGGACTGATCTCCTTTAGGATGGACTGGCTGGATCTCCTTGCAGTCCGAGGGACACTCAAGAGTCTTTTCCAACACCACAGCTGAAAAGCGTCAATTCTTCAGCGCTCAGCTTTCTTTATAGTCCAACTCTCACATCCATACATGACCACTGGAAAAACCATAGCCTTGACTAGATGGACCTTTGTTGGCAAAGTAATGTCTCTGCTTTTAATATGCTGTCTAGGTTGGTCATAACTTTCCTTCCAAGGAGTAAGCGTCTTCTAATTTCATGGCGGTGGTAATTTTGGAGCCCCCCAAAATAAAGTCTGCTGCTGTTTCCACTGTTTCCCATTTATTTGCCATGAAATGATAGAACTGGATGACATGACCTTAGTTTTCTGAATGTTGAGCTTTAAGCCAACTTTTTCATTCTCCTTTCACTTTCATCAAGAGGCTCTTTAGTTCCTCTTCACTTTCTGTCATAAGGGTGGTGTCACCTGCATATCTGAGGTTATTGATATTTCTCCCGGCAATCTTGATTCCAGCTTGTGCTTCACCCAGCCCGGTGTTTCTCATGATGTACGCTGCATATAAGTTAAATAAGCAGGGTGACAATATACAGCCTCGACGTCCTCCTTTTCCTATTTGGAAACAGTCTGTTTTTCGATGTCCAGTTCTAACTGTTGCTTCCTGACCTGCACACAGGTTTCTCAAGAGGCAGGTCAGGTGGTCTGGTATGTCCATCTCTTTCAGAATTTTCCACAGTTTATTGTGATCCACACAGTGAAAGGCTTTGGCACAATCAGTAAAGCAGACACAGAACTCATACAGTATTTTTCTGTTAAGACTGTGCTTCTGGCGTCATGCCTAAAAGCCCCGAATCCTGAGGATTTTCTCTTAGTTCTCACAGCTTTTTAGTTGTGTGTGTGCGTTAGTCACTCAGTCGTGTCTGCCTCTTTGTGGCCCCATGGACTTTAGCCCGCCAGGCTTCCATGTCCATGGGATTCCCTTTTCCAGGGGAATCTTCCCAACCCAGGGATAGAACCTGGGTCTCCCGAATTGCAGACAGATTCTTTTCCACTGAGCCACTGGGGAAGCCTTAAACTTGTGACCTGTGGTGAGTTAATTTTGTGTTAGACTTGAGGCTTAAGGTGAAGTTTTATTTATTTGCCTACCTTTTTTGGACCACCATTATCGATTTTAAAATGCATGTCGGAAGATTCTACATTATTTGTGTATCTCATTGAAATTACGCTCTGACCCCATTCCCACTTCTAGAATTCTGCTCTATTGCAGGCTATTCCCGAAAGTGTTGACTGTTGCTGTCGCCTTCCTTCAGGGAGAAAAGCGATTTGAAATTCAGTTTCTAGAAAGGTCTCTGACCGTGGCAGTCGCCTGCGGGTTCGCTCTGCTCCGGCGGAGTCGCTGCATTGTCACCAGCACACAGTCAGTTGCAGTGCTCATCATTCTGTTGGCAGTTGCTGAGCACACTCAGGCTGCTGCAGGGAAAGGAAAGAGAAGGGTTTTGGGGCTTCAGAAGCTGATTTGCTGCAGGCCATGCTCGCCTCCTTCGCACACTGGTAACTCATCTGCTTCCCAGACCCCTGCGAGAGGAGGGGACTGGAGATGTGGAGACTGGGGGCCCTCCTGGCTCCCAGACCCATACCTGGCCTCTCCTGACTGCTGGCTTTTCTCCTCTCCAGACCCTGCTCAGTCTTGTTCGATTTTCTCAGGAAAGCATGTTTTATTGAAAATTGAGTTTTGAAAACAAACATGTTGCGTGTTTATGACAAGAAATCTATCTTCCATTAAAAGTTTAAAAATGCAGGGTTTTTCACAGCCGGGCGGCCTCATGTCCCCACGCGAGGCAGAACCAGTTTCCTCTTGGGTGGTGGTGCGGCCTCATGTCCCCACGCGAGGCAGAACCAATTTCCTCTTGGGTGGTGGCGTCCACACCATCAGACTCACCAGCTCAGGGTTACGTTAGCCCCTGTTCACACACAGGAGGTGAGGGAGGCCCTTGTGTCCCGTGCCGGCACGCTGTGTAGTCCGGCTCCCTGACTCGAGTTCGCTCTTGAACTGTGGTGTTGGAGAAGACTCTTGAGAGTCCGTTGGACTGCAAGGAGATCCAACCAGTCCATTCTGAAGATCAGCCCTCAGTGTTCTTTGGAAGGAGTGATGCTAAAGCTGAATCTCCAGTATTTTGGCCACCTCATGCGAAGAGTTGACTCATTGGAAAAGACTCAGATTCTGGGAGGGATTGGGGGCAGGAGCAGAAGGGGACAAGAGAGGATGAGATGGCTGGATGGCATCCCCCATTCGATGGACGTGAGTCTGAGTGAACTCCAGGAGATGGTGATGGACAGGGAGGCCTGGCGTGCTGATTCATGGGGTCGCAGAGAGTCAGACGCGACTAAGCGACTGAACTGAACTGAACATATAATTTACCATCGTAGCCACGTGCCCAGCCATCACCCTGTCGTCCCAGAGCTTGCTCATCTCCCCAAACTGACCCTCTGTCCCTGCTAGACTCACTTCCCTCCCCTCCTCTCCTCCAGTTCTGTCTCTGCGCGCCCCGCCCCACACACAGACACAGACACAGACACAGACACAGACACACACCTCTATCGACTCTGTCTCAGATTGACAGAATCAGTGCTTGGTCCTTCATACAAGCAAGTTCAAGTTCAGTCGCTCAGTCGTGTCCGACTCGTTGCGACCCCATGGACTGCAGCATGCCAGGCCTCCCTGTCCATCACCAACTCCCAGAGCTTGCTCAAACTCATGCCCATCGAGTCGGTGATGCCATACAACCATCTCATCCTCTGTCATCTCCTTCTCCTCTAGCCTTCAGTCTTTCCCAGCATCAGAATCTTTTCCAATGAGTCAGCTCTTGTTATCAGGTGGCCAAAGTATTAGAGTTTCAGCTTCAGGATTACTTGTTCCAGTGAACATTCAGGACTGGTTTCCTTTAGGATTGACTGGTTGGATCTCCTTGCAGTCCAGGGGACTCTCAGGAGTCTTCTCCACCAGCACAGCTCAAAAGCATCAGTTCTTTGGTGCTCAGCTTTCTTTATGGTCCAACTCTCACATCCACACATGACTACATGACTCCTGGAAAAAACATAGCTTTTGTTGACAAAGTAATGTCTCTGCTTTTTAATATGCTGTCTAGGTTGGTCATAGCTTTTCTTGTAAGGAGCAAGCGTCTTTTCATTCCATGGCTGCAGTCACCATCTGCAGTGGTTTTGGAGCCCGAGAAAAGTCTGTCCCTGTTTGTATTGTTTCCCCATCTGTTTGCCAGGAAGCGATGGGACAAAGATCCTTCGTACAGGCATCTGTCCTTTTGTGTCCGGCTTATTCACGCCGCACAGGGTCTTCGAGAGTCGTCTGCACTATCTCGGCGCATCCCTCCTTTTCAAGGCTGAGTGATAGTCCACTGCACACGTGTCCGTGTACACAGCACACACCCGCTTGGTTTGCCCACTCTGCCTCGTCGGGCGCGTGGGCTGCCGCCTCCTCATCTGCTGTGCGAAGAGCTCTTCTGGCCTCTGCTTTCGGCCCCTGAGAGTGTGCGCCCAGAAGTGGGATCGCAGGGTCGTGTGGCAGCCCCGTCCCCTCCGGAGGAGCGGCCACGCTGCCGTGCGTGGCGTCTGCGCTCTGCCCCTCCCCCCTCCCGCGGCGCGTGGCGGTCCTTGCCGGCACGTGGTGCGCCCTGTCACTCGAGAGACGCCATCCCGGGAGCGCGAGGTGGTCCCGCTGCAGTTCTGAGCTGGCTTCCTGATGGTCAGTGATGCCGAGCGTCGTTCCATGTGCTTTTTGGCCCTGTGTCTTCTTTGGAGAAATCTCTCTTCGTATGCTCTGCCCCTTTTTAAGTTGAGTTCTTTATTGGAATGTAGAGTTACTATATATTCTAGATGTGACTCCTTTATCAGATATATGCTTTGGAAATGTTTTCTCCCATTCTGTAGGTTGTCTTTTCATTTTGTTGGTTGTCTTTTGAGGCACAGAAATTAAAAATGTCTTAATTGAAGAATAATTCAGCTACAGTATTATATTAGTTTCAAGTATACAGCATAGTGATTAAATCTCTTTATATATTACAAAACGATCACCAGGATAAGTCTTGTCGCAGTCAGTCACCGTGCTGCTGACTACACTCTGCATGCCGTGCATTAGGCCTCCGTGGTTGACCGACTGTGTGACTGGAGGCTCGTGCCTCGCAGTGCCCTTGGTCGGCTCTGCCCGCCCTCGCTGCCTCTGCCCTCTGCCTGTGGTCTGCGTCTGTGAGTGTGTTTCTTGTCGTGTCTGTTGATGCTTTTTGCTCTCGGATTCTCCGTGTGCGTGGCGGCGTGTGTTCGCCTCCCGCCTCATCTGGCGGCGTGCCTCTGGACCCAGCGCTGTCACCAGCAGCGAGGCTTTGTCCTTTCTCGTGGCCGGGAGGTGTCCCCCATGCGTGCTGGACCCCGCGTCCCCTCGCCTGTCTGTCTGTGGATGGCGCCCGGGCTGCCTGTGCGTCGAGGCTGGAGTCAGATGGCTCTGCGGTGAGCGTGCGGCGCGGTCACCTTTGTGGCTGGTGCTTTGGGGTTTTTGGACGAATACCCAGGAGTGGGGTTCCTGGATCATGCGGTAGTTCTGTTTTTAATTTCCTGAGGAATCCCCGTTGTGACGCTCCCGCCTTGTTTCTTCCTACACGTTTCCTCGTTGAGGCCTTTGATGCGTTCAGTTCATCTCTGTCAGTTTACACAGGCTCACACAGGCACACAAGTGTGAGGTGGTGTGAGGCGAGGGTCCTCCTGTGCCCCCGCTTCTGCAGGCAGCTGCCCCGTTTCCCAGCCCTGTATGTTGAGGGAGTGCGCCTGCTGCATGTGCAGGCACATGCCGTTCAGCCATGTCGGGTTGAGGTCGGGCCGTCCGAAGGCTGTTGGTGACTCGGGGAGCGTGCGGTGGGGGCGCGTGTGTGGCGTCTGGAGCGAAGGTGGCGGTGCCGGTCGGTGCCAGCGCTGACCGCGCCCGGGAATGCTGAGGCCAGGACACGGAGGAAGTGGGTAAAACTCAGCAAAAGAGCCTTAGAGGCGCGGCGTGGTGATGCCCTGGCCTGAAACCCTCTGGTGGGGGAGCGCTTCCTCAGTGCGTCCGGGGTGTCTCTCGCGAGTCACATGCGCTGCCCGGGCCACAGGCTGGCCAGCTCCCTGCCGCTTCCCCTGGAGACGCAGACCCTGCTCTCCCCCGCGCCACCACCGCACTCCCCCTCGGCCGGCCCGCCCTCGTGGGGGCTGGGGGACGGAGGCGGCTGGTTCTGTGCCGCCGGCAGCCGCCGCCTGTGCGTCTGCCGCCTGTGCGCCTGCCGGTTGTGTGTCAGTGTCGGTCGTGTGTTGGGGCCGCCTGTGCGTCTGCCGGTTGTGTGTTGGGGCCACCTGTGTGTCTTATCAGTCGCATGTGCCAGTGTCGGTTGTGTGTCTGTGTCGATTGTGTTTTGGGGCCGCCTGTACGTCTGTCGGTTGTATGTCTGTGTTGGTTGTGTGTTGGGGCCACCTGTGTGTCTGCCGGTTGTGTGTTGGGACCGCCTGTGTGTCTTGTCAGTCGCATGTGTCAGTGTCGGTTGTGTGTGTGTGTCGGTTGTGTTGGGGCCGCCTGTGCGTCTGCCGGTTGTGAGACTGTGTCGGTTGTGTGTCTGTGTCGGTTGTGTGTTGGGGCTGCCTGTGTGTCTGTCGGTTGTGTGTTGGGGCCGCCTGTGCGTCTGCCGGTTGTGTGTCTGTGTCGGTTGTGTGTCTGTGTCAGTTGTGTGTTGGGGCCGCCTGTGTGTCTGTCGGTTGTGTGTGTCGGTTGTGTGTTGGGGCCACCTGTGTGTCTGTCGATTGTGTGTTGGGGCCGCCTGTGCGTCTCCCGGTTGTGTGTCTGTGTTGGTTGTGTGTTGGGGCTGCTTGTGGCAGGTCAGGTGGTCTGGTATGTCCATCTCTTTCAGAATTTTCCACAGTTTATTGTGATCCACACAGTGAAAGGCTTTGGCACAATCAGTAAAGCAGACACAGAACTCATACAGTATTTTTCTGTTAAGACTGTGCTTCTGGCGTCATGCCTAAAAGCCCCGAATCCTGAGGATTTTCTCTTAGTTCTCACAGCTTTTTAGTTGTGTGTGTGCGTTAGTCACTCAGTCGTGTCTGCCTCTTTGTGGCCCCATGGACTTTAGCCCGCCAGGCTTCCATGTCCATGGGATTCCCTTTTCCAGGGGAATCTTCCCAACCCAGGGATAGAACCTGGGTCTCCCGAATTGCAGACAGATTCTTTTCCACTGAGCCACTGGGGAAGCCTTAAACTTGTGACCTGTGGTGAGTTAATTTTGTGTTAGACTTGAGGCTTAAGGTGAAGTTTTATTTATTTGCCTACCTTTTTTGGACCACCATTATCGATTTTAAAATGCATGTCGGAAGATTCTACATTATTTGTGTATCTCATTGAAATTACGCTCTGACCCCATTCCCACTTCTAGAATTCTGCTCTATTGCAGGCTATTCCCGAAAGTGTTGACTGTTGCTGTCGCCTTCCTTCAGGGAGAAAAGCGATTTGAAATTCAGTTTCTAGAAAGGTCTCTGACCGTGGCAGTCGCCTGCGGGTTCGCTCTGCTCCGGCGGAGTCGCTGCATTGTCACCAGCACACAGTCAGTTGCAGTGCTCATCATTCTGTTGGCAGTTGCTGAGCACACTCAGGCTGCTGCAGGGAAAGGAAAGAGAAGGGTTTTGGGGCTTCAGAAGCTGATTTGCTGCAGGCCATGCTCGCCTCCTTCGCACACTGGTAACTCATCTGCTTCCCAGACCCCTGCGAGAGGAGGGGACTGGAGATGTGGAGACTGGGGGCCCTCCTGGCTCCCAGACCCATACCTGGCCTCTCCTGACTGCTGGCTTTTCTCCTCTCCAGACCCTGCTCAGTCTTGTTCGATTTTCTCAGGAAAGCATGTTTTATTGAAAATTGAGTTTTGAAAACAAACATGTTGCGTGTTTATGACAAGAAATCTATCTTCCATTAAAAGTTTAAAAATGCAGGGTTTTTCACAGCCGGGCGGCCTCATGTCCCCACGCGAGGCAGAACCAGTTTCCTCTTGGGTGGTGGTGCGGCCTCATGTCCCCACGCGAGGCAGAACCAATTTCCTCTTGGGTGGTGGCGTCCACACCATCAGACTCACCAGCTCAGGGTTACGTTAGCCCCTGTTCACACACAGGAGGTGAGGGAGGCCCTTGTGTCCCGTGCCGGCACGCTGTGTAGTCCGGCTCCCTGACTCGAGTTCGCTCTTGAACTGTGGTGTTGGAGAAGACTCTTGAGAGTCCGTTGGACTGCAAGGAGATCCAACCAGTCCATTCTTATGACAAGAAATCTATCTTCCATTAAAAGTTTAAAAATGCAGGGTTTTTCACAGCCGGGCGGCCTCATGTCCCCACGCGAGGCAGAACCAGTTTCCTCTTGGGTGGTGGTGCGGCCTCATGTCCCCACGCGAGGCAGAACCAATTTCCTCTTGGGTGGTGGCGTCCACACCATCAGACTCACCAGCTCAGGGTTACGTTAGCCCCTGTTCACACACAGGAGGTGAGGGAGGCCCTTGTGTCCCGTGCCGGCACGCTGTGTAGTCCGGCTCCCTGACTCGAGTTCGCTCTTGAACTGTGGTGTTGGAGAAGACTCTTGAGAGTCCGTTGGACTGCAAGGAGATCCAACCAGTCCATTCTGAAGATCAGCCCTCAGTGTTCTTTGGAAGGAGTGATGCTAAAGCTGAATCTCCAGTATTTTGGCCACCTCATGCGAAGAGTTGACTCATTGGAAAAGACTCAGATTCTGGGAGGGATTGGGGGCAGGAGCAGAAGGGGACAAGAGAGGATGAGATGGCTGGATGGCATCCCCCATTCGATGGACGTGAGTCTGAGTGAACTCCAGGAGATGGTGATGGACAGGGAGGCCTGGCGTGCTGATTCATGGGGTCGCAGAGAGTCAGACGCGACTAAGCGACTGAACTGAACTGAACATATAATTTACCATCGTAGCCACGTGCCCAGCCATCACCCTGTCGTCCCAGAGCTTGCTCATCTCCCCAAACTGACCCTCTGTCCCTGCTAGACTCACTTCCCTCCCCTCCTCTCCTCCAGTTCTGTCTCTGCGCGCCCCGCCCCACACACAGACACAGACACAGACACAGACACAGACACACACCTCTATCGACTCTGTCTCAGATTGACAGAATCAGTGCTTGGTCCTTCATACAAGCAAGTTCAAGTTCAGTCGCTCAGTCGTGTCCGACTCGTTGCGACCCCATGGACTGCAGCATGCCAGGCCTCCCTGTCCATCACCAACTCCCAGAGCTTGCTCAAACTCATGCCCATCGAGTCGGTGATGCCATACAACCATCTCATCCTCTGTCATCTCCTTCTCCTCTAGCCTTCAGTCTTTCCCAGCATCAGAATCTTTTCCAATGAGTCAGCTCTTGTTATCAGGTGGCCAAAGTATTAGAGTTTCAGCTTCAGGATTACTTGTTCCAGTGAACATTCAGGACTGGTTTCCTTTAGGATTGACTGGTTGGATCTCCTTGCAGTCCAGGGGACTCTCAGGAGTCTTCTCCACCAGCACAGCTCAAAAGCATCAGTTCTTTGGTGCTCAGCTTTCTTTATGGTCCAACTCTCACATCCACACATGACTACATGACTCCTGGAAAAAACATAGCTTTTGTTGACAAAGTAATGTCTCTGCTTTTTAATATGCTGTCTAGGTTGGTCATAGCTTTTCTTGTAAGGAGCAAGCGTCTTTTCATTCCATGGCTGCAGTCACCATCTGCAGTGGTTTTGGAGCCCGAGAAAAGTCTGTCCCTGTTTGTATTGTTTCCCCATCTGTTTGCCAGGAAGCGATGGGACAAAGATCCTTCGTACAGGCATCTGTCCTTTTGTGTCCGGCTTATTCACGCCGCACAGGGTCTTCGAGAGTCGTCTGCACTATCTCGGCGCATCCCTCCTTTTCAAGGCTGAGTGATAGTCCACTGCACACGTGTCCGTGTACACAGCACACACCCGCTTGGTTTGCCCACTCTGCCTCGTCGGGCGCGTGGGCTGCCGCCTCCTCATCTGCTGTGCGAAGAGCTCTTCTGGCCTCTGCTTTCGGCCCCTGAGAGTGTGCGCCCAGAAGTGGGATCGCAGGGTCGTGTGGCAGCCCCGTCCCCTCCGGAGGAGCGGCCACGCTGCCGTGCGTGGCGTCTGCGCTCTGCCCCTCCCCCCTCCCGCAGCGCGTGGCGGTCCTTGCCGGCACGTGGTGCGCCCTGTCACTCGAGAGACGCCATCCCGGGAGCGCGAGGTGGTCCCGCTGCAGTTCTGAGCTGGCTTCCTGATGGTCAGTGATGCCGAGCGTCGTTCCATGTGCTTTTTGGCCCTGTGTCTTCTTTGGAGAAATCTCTCTTCGTATGCTCTGCCCCTTTTTAAGTTGAGTTCTTTATTGGAATGTAGAGTTACTATATATTCTAGATGTGACTCCTTTATCAGATATATGCTTTGGAAATGTTTTCTCCCATTCTGTAGGTTGTCTTTTCATTTTGTTGGTTGTCTTTTGAGGCACAGAAATTAAAAATGTCTTAATTGAAGAATAATTCAGCTACAGTATTATATTAGTTTCAAGTATACAGCATAGTGATTAAATCTCTTTATATATTACAAAACGATCACCAGGATAAGTCTTGTCGCAGTCAGTCACCGTGCTGCTGACTACACTCTGCATGCCGTGCATTAGGCCTCCGTGGTTGACCGACTGTGTGACTGGAGGCTCGTGCCTCGCAGTGCCCTTGGTCGGCTCTGCCCGCCCTCGCTGCCTCTGCCCTCTGCCTGTGGTCTGCGTCTGTGAGTGTGTTTCTTGTCGTGTCTGTTGATGCTTTTTGCTCTCGGATTCTCCGTGTGCGTGGCGGCGTGTGTTCGCCTCCCGCCTCATCTGGCGGCGTGCCTCTGGACCCAGCGCTGTCACCAGCAGCGAGGCTTTGTCCTTTCTCGTGGCCGGGAGGTGTCCCCCATGCGTGCTGGACCCCGCGTCCCCTCGCCTGTCTGTCTGTGGATGGCGCCCGGGCTGCCTGTGCGTCGAGGCTGGAGTCAGATGGCTCTGCGGTGAGCGTGCGGCGCGGTCACCTTTGTGGCTGGTGCTTTGGGGTTTTTGGACGAATACCCAGGAGTGGGGTTCCTGGATCATGCGGTAGTTCTGTTTTTAATTTCCTGAGGAATCCCCGTTGTGACGCTCCCGCCTTGTTTCTTCCTACACGTTTCCTCGTTGAGGCCTTTGATGCGTTCAGTTCATCTCTGTCAGTTTACACAGGCTCACACAGGCACACAAGTGTGAGGTGGTGTGAGGCGAGGGTCCTCCTGTGCCCCCGCTTCTGCAGGCAGCTGCCCCGTTTCCCAGCCCTGTATGTTGAGGGAGTGCGCCTGCTGCATGTGCAGGCACATGCCGTTCAGCCATGTCGGGTTGAGGTCGGGCCGTCCGAAGGCTGTTGGTGACTCGGGGAGCGTGCGGTGGGGGCGCGTGTGTGGCGTCTGGAGCGAAGGTGGCGGTGCCGGTCGGTGCCAGCGCTGACCGCGCCCGGGAATGCTGAGGCCAGGACACGGAGGAAGTGGGTAAAACTCAGCAAAAGAGCCTTAGAGGCGCGGCGTGGTGATGCCCTGGCCTGAAACCCTCTGGTGGGGGAGCGCTTCCTCAGTGCGTCCGGGGTGTCTCTCGCGAGTCACATGCGCTGCCCGGGCCACAGGCTGGCCAGCTCCCTGCCGCTTCCCCTGGAGACGCAGACCCTGCTCTCCCCCGCGCCACCACCGCACTCCCCCTCGGCCGGCCCGCCCTCGTGGGGGCTGGGGGACGGAGGCGGCTGGTTCTGTGCCGCCGGCAGCCGCCGCCTGTGCGTCTGCCGCCTGTGCGCCTGCCGGTTGTGTGTCAGTGTCGGTCGTGTGTTGGGGCCGCCTGTGCGTCTGCCGGTTGTGTGTTGGGGCCACCTGTGTGTCTTATCAGTCGCATGTGCCAGTGTCGGTTGTGTGTCTGTGTCGATTGTGTTTTGGGGCCGCCTGTACGTCTGTCGGTTGTATGTCTGTGTTGGTTGTGTGTTGGGGCCACCTGTGTGTCTGCCGGTTGTGTGTTGGGACCGCCTGTGTGTCTTGTCAGTCGCATGTGTCAGTGTCGGTTGTGTGTGTGTGTCGGTTGTGTTGGGGCCGCCTGTGCGTCTGCCGGTTGTGTGTCTGTGTCGGTTGTGTGTCTGTGTCGGTTGTGTGTTGGGGCTGCCTGTGTGTCTGTCGGTTGTGTGTTGGGGCCGCCTGTGCGTCTGCCGGTTGTGTGTCTGTGTCGGTTGTGTGTCTGTGTCAGTTGTGTGTTGGGGCCGCCTGTGTGTCTGTCGGTTGTGTGTGTCGGTTGTGTGTTGGGGCCACCTGTGTGTCTGTCGATTGTGTGTTGGGGCCGCCTGTGCGTCTCCCGGTTGTGTGTCTGTGTTGGTTGTGTGTTGGGGCTGCTTGTGCGTCTGCCGGTTGTGTGTCTGTGTCGGTCATGTGTTGGGGCTGCCTGTGCGTCTGCCGGTTGTGTGTTGAGGCCGCCTGTGCATCTTGTCAGTCACATGTGCCAGTGTCGGTCGTGTGTGTCTGTGTCGGTTGTGTGTTGGGGTCACCTGTGTGTCTGCCGGTTGTGTGTCAGTGTCGGTTGTGTGTCTGTGTCGGTTGTGTGTTGGGGCTGCCTGTGCGTCGTCGGTCGTGTGTGTCTGTTGGTTGTGTGTCATTGCTGCCTGTGTGTCATTGTCGGCTGTCTCTATTTTGAAGCACGCGGCGAGTAAGGACCCCAGGGAAGGCCGGGACGCCCGTGACCGCGAGGAGCCGAAAGAGGAGCTGGGCAGGGGCGCCTCGGAGTCCGCACGCCAGCAGCTTTCACCCCCCTTCCCGTCCCTTCACCAGTCGCTACCTCAGAACCAATGCTACGTGGCCACCGCGAAGGCCCAGACAGGTAAAAGGGGCCCGCCGCGCTCTGGGGTGTCCACCACGCCACCCTCGCCCGGCCCATGTCGCTGCCTCCACTGCCCTCCAGCTCCCAGACGAAGGTCTCTTTCAGGCTGACGGTCTGCGGCCGTGGTTCGGTGGGGTGGGCGCTCTAGGTCTGGGGTGGCGGTCAGTTCAGGGGCTGAGTGCTGGGGCCCGGCGCATGGGATGGCCCCTCCTGCATCGGAGGGGGCCACACCAGGTCCCTGGTGGGCCTTTCTGGAGAGGGGATGGCTCCTGGGGGGCTGCAGGGGGAGAGCCGTGGAGCCCGCTCCCTCTGGAGACTGGACTTCTTGGGACAGAAGGGCTCTCCGCCAGGCCCTGGGCTTGCGGGCGAGGGTGCACTCATACTGCGAGGGGCCCCCGGTGTGGGGCATGGGCATTCTCTTGTTGCTTGTCGGTAGTTTGATTCCAGACCTGGGTCTCTGTGGCGGCCCCCCGTTTCACCACGGGCACAGTCACCTAGCGAGGGGCGCTCGCCTCCGCCGTCATGGCGGCTGCAGACCCCGGCCCCTTGGTGTGTGCTTGCCACGCATGGTGCCCTCTCACACGGCCGCCTGGGAGGTGCTTCTGGCCAGGTGTTTCCTGCCGTCCCCTGGAGCATGTGGTCAGTCTGGAGCGTCCCTGGGGTCTCAGCTGTCTTCTGGACCGCCCCCGAGGCCCATGTCCTTGCTGCATCCCCCTTGGGGTAGGGACCCTCGGGTCACCGTCCTGTGTGTCTCAGGAGGTGGGGCCTAAAGGACTGCGTGGTCCGCTCCTCCCGCTTGGCGGCGTGGGCGTCTGGGGACATCCTCCGGGACTGACTGCCCAGCATGGCTTCCCCTTCTGTCGTCCCTTTCCGTCTTCCCGTGGAGCTTCTGGTGCAGTCAAGGGCTTCCCTCTCCAGCTGTGCCTCTTGTCTCAGCTCGTGGGCCCTCCTGTGCGTCTCCCGTCCATCACTGTCATGCCTGCGTTGTCCCTGGTCTGCCTTTCAGGCTGGTTTCTGAGTCCTCTGACATGACCACCTCGCTTCTGAGGACTTCCTGCCTTCTCTAGGTGGACCCGGCCCATCTTGTCCTTCCTGGTCCTGGGCCCAGCCTTGTCTCAAGGGAGCTCATGTTCTGTTTGTTGAAATGCAGTGGTTGGTTAGAAAACAGGGTCAGTCTGTCTTCCCACCACCCCTTGGTATTAGTGTTAAATAATAATAGTCTCAGCCAGGTAGACCACAGCTCTCTGTGAAATGGCACCCGTGTGTGTGTCGGGCTTCGCGACAGTGTCAGGAGCGGGTGCTTCTTCTGTTGAAAAGAAGATCGGGGACCTCCTTGAGGTCCAGTGGTTAGGGTCTGATGCTCTCACTGCTGAGGGCATGGGGCCATCTCTGGTCAGGGGAGTGAGATCCTGCAGGCCCGGTGGGGCTGCTGGGCAGGGCCAGAGCGGTAGGGGTGGGAAGCGCTCAGATTGTCCCGTTTGAGCTCTGTCACTTCCTCATTCGTCCAGGACAAGTTCTCTCAGCAGAAACACCTAGACTGTAGTAGCTTCTCTGCAGGCTGAAGACGGGGCCCCACAGACTCAGGACTGTGAATATGTCTTGGTGCCCAGACCCTCCCGCAGCCTGCAGCCCTGCTCCTCGGGGGGCACAGTCTCCCCTGCTCTGCCCGTGGCCTTTCTGCTGCGTGGCCATGGCTGATTTTGATGGTGTCCGTGTGGCCTGGGAGCAGGCGATCTCCGTCCACCTGATCCTTCTAACCCGCCTCCCCTCCTTCTTCCGTGCTACCTCCTGTCCGTGTTAGACTTGCCTCGGGACAGTCACGATTTCAAGTCGTCCCTTCTTGTTCCCACTTTAAGTCACGGTGGTGAGAACCCAGAACGGCCTGTGTGTGCCGTTCACCCTCAGCACAGGCTGGACAAACTCCAGATTTGCATGAAGCTCACAACCCGCCTGCCTGCCAAGATCGCCAGGAGGCCTGCTCGGGGCTCGCCTGTGCCCGTTGCTCACGTGGATGGCATCGTGTCTCTGCGTGCTCCCCTGCAGCCCGCGTGCCGACGGCTCTCATGTCCTGGCACCCATGTGCACAGCTGTCTTTTTCTCTAGTGTCCCCTTCCCGTGTTTCATAGAACTTAAACGTAAGGCGTTTCTCTCAGTCCTTTGGAGGAGTTCCTCCATGTGAAAGCAATGGTTTTCAGATTTTTTTTAAAAACAATTCTTGAAACTTCTTACAAAAAGAAAACGGTGTAGGAACCCTCGTTCCAAAGCAGTGAACCCGGGGCTGCCTTGCCCAGAACAGCGTCAGTGGCCACAGGCCCTCCGCGCCCCTGCTTGGTTCTGTGACCGCTGTGCTTGCCTGGAAGCCTTGCTCCCAGCCCGCCCACCCGCCCTCGTGTGCAGGGACAGGGCGCTGAGCAGTCGTGGGGCTCTGACCGAGGACGGAGGGTCCTGGTGGAGGATCCCGGTGACCAGGGGCTGTCCGGCACGGCCGGCTCGCGTGCACCCTCTGCACAGCTCGGTGTTCCCTTGCGAACAGATCGCATGGTCCATGGTGGGTTTTCTGCTTTCCCTGTGCAACTTACGACACTGTTGTGGGTGCTGATGGTGCTGTGGTGATCAGCCTGCCTTTAAAAACGTTTGAATGGCATTTCTTTTCTTCTCTTGTCCCCTTTTGACTTTTTTTTCTTTTTAGCTTGCTTGCCTTTTGTTTTAGCAGCTGCAGTATCTCGGAAGAAAAAGCGAAGGATGGGAACCTATAGCCTGGTTCCTAAGAAAAAGACCAAAGTGTTAAAGCAGAGGACGGTGATTGAGATGTTTAAGAGCATGACTCATTCCACGGGGGGCTCCAAGGTAAGGGGTGTGCCAGGCTGTGGGGGGCCCTCTGCCTCTCTGCTCTGTTCCAGGGCAGCCCCTGCCATGCCCACTGGGAGGGGAGTCAGGGGGTCCCGACGCTGCATCTGCCCTCTTCCAGAGTGAGAAGGATCTGAGTGATGGCTCCCTCCATGTGAACGGTGAGAGCCTGGACCTGGACTCGGAGGAGGACGACTCGGAGGAGCTGGACGAGGATGAGGACCAGGGCGGCCCGCCAGCAGCTGCGTTCCCCACTGAGGATGGCAGGGCCTCCAAGGACGGCGTGCTGGCGCCTGACCGCAGCCAGAAGGTAGGGTGGCACGCACAGCCGACCTCAGTCCTGGGTGAGGGGCTAGAGGCCGTCTGCACTTCGGGGCCTTAAGAAAGCCCTGCTTGCTTCTAGCTGCGATTCTTGGGTTTCGTCTCTCTTGGGTCTTTGGACAGTCTGTTTTCATCAGAGCACTGCTTGTCTTTCTGGGCGGTGTTCCCGGGAGTAAGTGTCTTGTCTCTAGGCACTGGAGTAACAGGAACAGTGTCATAAAGAGCTACTCTGCCAGCTGTGCTGACCCAGCGCCTGTATAGCCTGCCCTTGGCCCTGGCTTGGTGTCCTGGGCACCCGCCCTGGGTGCGGTCTTCCTGTAGGCGAGGACTCCGCTCTCCCGGAGGGGCGAGTGCCCAGCTGTGACAGGCCTGTGGGGCGGTTACGTGTGCGTGCTTGACAAGCTCGGGTGTGCAGAGTGGTGGTCCTGCCGGTGCACTGTCCGGGGTGGTGCGGGGGTCCCCACGGAGGCAGCGGGAGCAGACCTGGGCAGAGCGGCTCTTGGTGTTAGGGCCTTCCAGTCGGGGGACGGAGGAGTTGGAGGAGGAGCGGCAGCTGTGGCTGGGAGTCAGGCAGATGCGGAGCCACAGTTTTCCCGCCGCCGCCGTGGGTCAGATCGTCTGAGGAGACCCTGGGCCTCTTTGTGTGAAACAGGCGCCATATCTGACGAGTTAATCTGAACTAAGGGTGGGCAGAGACGACGTGGGGAGTTTCTTGCAGCAGTGACTTTTTGGAAGTGTACGATTTTGTTGACTGGTCTTTTGCATTTTGCAGTAGCCCCGTGGGTATAGATTTTGATGTGTGTGAAGGGTTTTCTTTCAGCCTCTGGAGTTCGGGAGTGCCCTAGTGTTCAGACACTCAGTCAAGTCCGATTCTTGCGACTTCATTGACCGCTGCGAGCCAGGCTCCTGTCCTCCACTGTCTGCCAGGGTTGGTTCGTAGTCACGTCCATGGCGTTGATGGTGGCGTTGATGGCGCCGCCCAACCGCCTCATCCTCTGTTGCCTGCTTCTCGGGCTGCGCTCAGTCTTTCCCAGCATCGGGGTCTTTCCCAGCGTGTCGGCTCTTTGCATCAGGTGGAGCTTCAGCTTCAGCATCAATCGTTCCAACGAATATTTGGGATTGCTTTCCTTTAGGACTGACTGACCATACTCACAGAAAACTAGTCAATCTAATCACACTAGGACCACGGCCTTGTCTAACTCAATGAAACCAAGCCATGCCTGCAGGGCAACCCAAGGCAGGCGGGTCATGGTGGAGAGGTCTAACAGAACGTGGTCCACTGGAGAAGGGAATGGCAAGCCACTTCAGTATTCTTGCCTTGAGAACCCCACGAACAGTATGAAAAGGCAAAATGATAGGATATCAAAAGAAAATCTACCCAGGTCGTTAGGTGCCCAATATGCTGCTGGAGGTCAGTGGAGAAATAACTCCAGAAAGAATGAAGGGATGGAGCCAAAGCAACAACAGTGCCCAGTTGTGCATGTGACTGGTGACAGAAGCAAGATCCGATGCTGTGAAGAACAATATTGCACAGGAACCTGGAATGTCAGGTCCATGAATCAAGGCAAATTGGAAGTGGTCACACAAGACATGGCAAGGGTGAACGTCGACGTTCTAGGAATCAGCGAACTAAAATGGACTGGAATGGGTGAATTTAACTCAGATGACCATTATATCTACTACTGCGGGAATCCCTCAGAAGAAATGGGGTAGCCGTCATGGTCAACAAAAGAGTCCGAAATGCAGTACTTGGATGCAGTCTCAAAAACGACAGAATGATCTCTGTTCGTTTCCAAGGCAAACCATTCAATATCACAGTTATCCAAGTCTATGCCCCAACCAGTAATGCTGAAGAAGCTGAAGTTGAACGGTTTTATGAAGACCTACAAGACCCTGTAGAACTAACACCCAAAAAAGATGTCCTTTTCATTATAGGGGACTGGAAGACTAAAGTAGGAGGTCAAGAAACACCAGGAGTAACAGGCAAATTTGGCCTTGGAATGCGGAATGAAGCAGGGCAAAGACTAATAGAGTTTTGCCAAGAAAATGCACTGGTCATAGCAAACACCCTCTTCCAGCAACACAAGAGAAGACTCTACACATGGACATCACCAGATGGTCAACACCGAAATCAGATTGATTATATTCTTTGCAGCCAAAGATGGAGAAGCTCTATACAGTCAACAAAAACAAGACCAGGAGCTGACTGTGGCTCAGATCATGAACTCCTTATTTCCAAATTCAGACTTAAATTGAAGAAAGTAGGGAAAACCGCTAGACCATTCAGGTATGACCTAAATCAAATCCCTTATGATTATACAGTGGAAGTGAGAAATAGATTTAAGGGCCTAGATCTGATAGACAGAGTTCCTGATGAACTATGGAATGAGGTTCGTGACATTGTACAGGAGACAGGGATCAAGACCATCCCCATGGAAAAGAAATGCAAAAAAGCAAAATGGCTGTCTGGAGAAGCCTTACAAATAGCACTGAAAAGAAGAGAGGCGAAAAGCAAAGGAGAAAAGAAAAGATATAAGCATCTGAATGCAGAGTTCCAAAGAATAGCAAGAAGAGATAAGAAAGCCTTCTTCAGCAATCAATGCAAAGAGATAGAGGAAAACAACAGAATGGGAAAGACTAGAGATCTCTTCAAGAGAATTGGAGATACCAAGGGAACATTTCATGCAAAGATGGGCTCGATAAAGGATAGAAATGGTATGGACCTAACAGAAGCAGAAGATATTAAGAAGAGGTGGCAAGAATACACAGAAGAACTGTACAGAAAAGATCTTCACGACCCAGATAATCATGAGGATGTGATCACTAATCTAGAGCCAGACATCTTGGAATGTGAAGTCAAGTGGGCCTTAGAAAGCATCACTAAGAACAAAGCTAGTGGAGGTGATGGAATTCCAGTTGAGCTGTTTCAAATCCTGGAAGATGATGCTGTGAAAGTGCTGCACTCAATATGCCAGCAAATTTGGAAAACTCAGCAGTGGCCACAGGACTGGAAAAGGTCAGTTTTCATTCCAATTCCAAAGAAAGGCAATGCCAAAGAATGCTCAAACTACCGCACAATTGCACTCATCTCACACGCTAGTAAAGTAATGCTCAAAATTCTCCAAGCCAGGCTTCAGCAATATGTGAACCGTGAACTCCCTGATGTTCAAGCTGGTTTTAGAACAGGCAGAGGAACCAGAGATCAAATTGCCAACATCCGCTGGATCATGGAAAAAGCAAGAGAGTTCCAGAAAAACATCTATTTCTGCTTTATTGACTATGCCAAAGCCTTTGACTGTGTGGATCACAATAAACTGTGGAAAATTCTGAAAGAGATGGGAATACCAGACCACCTAACCTGCCTCTTGAGAAATCTGTATGCAGGTCAGGAAGCAACAGTTAGAACTGGACATGGAACAACAGACTGGTTCCAAATAGGAAAAGGAGTACGTCAAGGCTGTATATTGTCTCCCTGCTTATTTAACTTATATGCAGAGTACATCATGAGAAACGCTGGACTGGAAGAAACACAAGCTGGAATCAAGATTGCCGGGAGAAATATCAATAACCTCAGATATGCTGATGACACCACCCTTATGGCAGAAAGTGAGGAGGAGCTAAAAAGCCTCTTGATGAAAGTGAAGGAGGAGAGCGAAAAAGTTGGCTTAAAGCTCAACATTCAGAAAACGAAGATCATGGCATCCGGTCCCATCACTTCATGGGAAATAGATGGGGAAACAGTGGAAACAGTGTCAGACTTTATTTTTTTGGGCTCCAAAATCACTGCAGATGGTGACTGCAGCCATGAAATTAAAAGACGCTTACTCCTTGGAAGAAAAGTTATGACCAACCTGGATAGTATATTCAAAAGCAGAGACATTACTTTGCCGACTAAGGTCCGCCTAGTCAAGGCTATGGTTTTTCCTGTGGTCATGTATGGATGTGAAAGTTGGACTGTGAAGAAAGCTGAGCGCCGAAGAATCGATGCTTTTGAACTGTGGTGTTGGAGAAGACTCTTGAGAGTCCCTTGGACTGCAAGGAGATCCAACCAGTCCATTCTGAAGGAGATCAACCCTGGGATTTCTTTGGAAGGAATGATGCTAAAGCTGAAACTCCAGAACTTTGGCCACCTCATGCGAAGAGTTGACTCATTGGAAAAGACTCTGATGCTGGGAGGGATTGGGGGCGGGAGGAGAAGGGGACGACCGAGGATGAGATGGCTGATGGCATCACGGACTCGATGGACGTGAGTCTGAGTGAACTCCGGGAGATGGTGATGGACAGGGAGGCCTGGGCGTGCTGCGATTGATGGGGTCGCAAAGAGTCGGACACGACTGAGCAACTGAACTGAACTGCTCTCCTTGCAGTCTGAGGGACTCTCAAGAGTCTTCTCCAGCACCACCGTTCGAAAGCATCAGTTCTTCAGCACTCAGCCTTCTTGTGGTCCAGCGCTCATATCAGTACATGGCTACGGGAAAAGCCATACCTTTGACTTCACGGACCTTTGCTGGCAAAATGATGCCGCTGCTTTTTAATACTCAATCTAGATCTGCCATAGCTTTTCTTCCAAGGAGCAAGCGTCTTTTATGCAGTCACCATCCACAGTGATTTGGGAGTTCAAGAAAATAAAGTCTGCCACTGTCTCCACTTTCGCCATCTATTTGCTGTGGAGTGACGGGATCCGCTGCCTTGATCTTGGCTTTAAGCCACGTTTTTAGTCTCGCCTTTTACCCTCATCAGGAGACCCTTTAGATCCTCTTTGCTTTCTGCCATTTGAGTGGTATCATCTGCATATCTGAGGTTGTTGCTATTTTTCCCAGCATGCTTGGTTCTGTCTTGCGAGTCATCTAGCCAGCCATGATGTGCTGTGCATATAACTTAAATAAGCAGGATGACAGTGCACAGCCTTGACGCACTCCTTTCCCAGCTTTGAGCCAGTCCACTGTCCCATGTCCCCTTCTGACTGCCGCTGCTTGACCTGCTCCACGTTTCTCAGGAGGCAGCTCAGGTGGTCTGGTGTGCCCATTTCTTAAAGGGTGTTTTGGCTTGTTGTGATCCAGACAGTCAAAGGCCTTAGTGTAGTGAGTGAAGCAGAGATGTTCCCTTGTCTTTTTCTGGTGTTGCTTAACTCTCAGAATCATTGTAACCACTTAGGCCAGTTCTACTTGTCCAGGAGGTTTGGGGGCAAAATTTTAAATGTTGTCCCAGCCCCTGAGATGTAATTATTCAAAAGTAAATTGGTAGAAAATGCTAACACTAGTGATTTAAGGAAAATTTTAAAACCATTTAAGATACCATTTCTTATTTTTCCCAGTCATGGAGTTCTCCAGGCCAGAACAGTGGAGTGGGCAGCCTTTCCCTTCTCCAGGGGATCTTCCTGACCCAGGGATTGAACCCAGGTCTCCCGCATTGCAGGCGGATTCTTGACCGGCTGAGCCACCAGGGAAGCCCCTCCTGGCCCCTAGAATGGTACTTGGAGGGTGCGCTCTCAGACCTGCGCTCGCCGCTGCCAGCAGTGGGATCGGACCCTGGGTGCCCAGGCTCCTCCTCATGGCACCGTGCGCCACTCTGGGCCCCTCAGCAGGTGTTGTCTGCCCCCTGCTCCCTCCTCCCCGAGCCATTTCCTGTCGTCGCAGGGGCCACTCGGGGCGTGGTCGCCCCTCTGGTGGGACGTGGACGTCACCAGGGCTCTGGCCGAGGGAAGGCGCAGAGTGGCGTCTGCATGTCCCTGCAACCCCGTGTTTTGTTCCGGTGGGCCAGGCAGCCCCTCCCGCTTACTAGGCATCAGGATTTGTTGTGTGACCCCCTCTCTGCTGGCCTGTGGCCAGGGCAGTGTGGGGTGAGCGCGTTGCTGCCCAGTGGCTCGAAGGACTAGGATGTCAGCCTTGGCTTTGATACCAGAGCTCAGGGACACTAGGCTGCTTCTGCGTGATTTCTGGGTTCTGGATTCTAATTACGACGTACAGGCCTTTGTCCTTGGCGATTTTGAATAAATTGATGTAAGCTATCTCTTGTTTTTTCTTTGGCTTAATATCTTATGTGTTAAGTGTTTGATTCATACTGAACTTGTGATAAAACGTGAGGTAGAGCCAAGGTGGGTGGATGCATGGTGAGGGGTCACGCCTCAATGAAGCCGGCTTGGCCGGCTGTGAGGCCGGGCTCTGGGGCTGCGAGGCCGCGGACAGTCGTCGCTCCCCTGGCGACGAGACCGCCTGTGCCACTCACACGCGGCGCTTGAATTCAAGTCTGTCTCTGGATTCTCAGTGTTGATGGGAGTTCTCCTCCTCCAGAAAGAATCTAGACACTCAGTAACACTGTCTAGATATTAGTACAAAGGGGGAAAAATCAAATGAGTAACACCCTAACAGAAGAATCAGGAAGACAAATAAAAGCAGAATCAAGAAGAAAATGTGGAAAATGAAGTAAGATGGTGGGAGCAGGTCTACACAGGTCAGTGATGGTAACAGACTGCGGTGGGTTTACGTGAGGCTCTTCAGAGATGGGGAGACGAGAGGCACACGGGCCGGGCCTGAGACGGAACGTGCTTAAACGCCGAGTTCAGTGTCTGTATGCCAGTCACAGCCATGCCTCAGTGGGACGGGGTGGGGGCCCTTCCCAGGACCTGCTGGAGGCCGTGACCTGGGGTCTGGCCTGCTGCTGCATGGACGGGTCAAGGCACAGGTCAGCCTGCAGGGCGGGGCCGCCTCGGCCCAGCACCGCCTCGGCCCAGCAAGAGGCGCCCCTGTTTCTGAGTGGAGCCAGTTAACTCAGGTGTGACTGTGGGATTTACTCATGCTGTTGGTTCCTTTTTATTGTTGTGTGATGGTATTTGAAGGTAGCCCGGGGTCCCCGAGCCCCTGTGGGCCCGTTACGGCTCTGGCTGGGGCTTACCAAGGTCCTCGAGCCCCTGTGGGCCCGTCACGGCTCTGGCTGGGGCTTACCCGGGTCCCTGAGCCCCTGCCGGCCCGTCACGGCACTGGCTGGGGCTTACCAAGGTCCTCGAGCCCCTGCCGACCTGTCACAGCTCTGGCTGGGGTTTACCGGGGTCCCTGAGCCCCTGAGGGGCCGTCACAGCTCTGCGGCTTACTGGGGTCCCCGAGCCCCTGTGGGGCCGTCACGCCTCTGGCTGGGGTTTACCCGGGTCCGTCACGGCTCTGGGGCTTACCCGGGTCCCTGAGCCCCTGTGAGCCGTCACGCCTCTGGCTGGGGCTTACCCGGGTCCCCGAGCCCCTGTGGGGCCGTCACGCCTCTGGCTGGGGTTTACCCGGGTCCGTCACGGCTCTGGGGCTTACCCGGGTCCCTGAGCCCCTGTGAGCCGTCACGCCTCTGGCTGGGGCTTACCCGGGTCCCCGAGCCCCTGTGGGGCCGTCACGCCTCTGGCTGGGGTTTACCCGGGTCCGTCACGGCTCTGGGGCTTACCCGGGTCCCTGAGCCCCTGTGAGCCGTCACGCCTCTGGCTGGGGCTTACCCGGGTCCCCGAGCCCCTGTGGGGCCGTCACGCCTCTGGCTGGGGTTTACCCGGGTCCGTCACGGCTCTGGGGCTTACCCGGGTCCCTGAGCCCCTGTGAGCCGTCACGCCTCTGGCTGGGGCTTACCCGGGTCCCCGAGCCCCTGTGGGGCCGTCACGCCTCTGGCTGGGGTTTACCCGGGTCCGTCACGGCTCTGGGGCTTACCCGGGTCCCTGAGCCCCTGTGAGCCGTCACGCCTCTGGCTGGGGCTTACCCGGGTCCCCGAGCCCCTGTGGGGCCGTCACGCCTCTGGCTGGGGCTTACCCGGGTCTCTGAGCCCCTGCGGGACCGTCACACCTCTGGCTGGGGTTTACTGGGGTCCCCGAGCCCCTGTGGGGCCGTCACTGCTCTGGGGCTTACTTGGGTCCCCGAGCCCCTGCGGGGCCGTCACGGCTCTGGGGCTTACCCGGGTCCCTGAGCCCCTGTGGAGCCGTCACGCCTCTGGCTGGGGCTTACCCGGGTCTCTGAGCCCCTGCGGGACCGTCACGGCTCTGAGGCTTACTTGGGTCCCCGAGCCCCTGCGGGGCCGTCACAGCTCTGGGACTTGCTTGCCTTTTTCATTCTCCTCTGCGGAAGCCTTGCTGCGCGTGTGTCCCCAAGCCCTTGGCTGTTCTGAGGAGCCTCTGGGGGAGGAGGGGCTCTGGGGGCGATGTGGGGCTGCCCCCTCCAGCCCGGCTGTCACTGTGCTCTGCACCCGCCGGGGGCCGCACGCGTCATGTGGGCCTCGGGCCGAGCACATCCACGCCGCAGCTCTGGCTCTTGTCTCCTGGCTTCTGAAAAGGTTGGGGGCGTCCTGGAGCGTTTGCCGTGTGGACGCCTTCTCTTGTGAAATGCCTGCTGGGAACTCAGCTGTTCATCTGTGTGGTTGGTCTTCTTACAAGAGCGATCTGTAGGAAAGGAGCCCCTGTGCCCGCAGCCAGCACGCTGCGCCCTGCTCCTCACTGGTGACCGGCGCTCGGCATCCTGGTCTCGGCACGGGGTAGACGGGGCGGGAGGTGCGCTGTCCCCGGTACTCTGGCCTGCTGGCTGGGCCCCTGCCCCGTGTGGCCTCTGCCTGCTGCGGCCCCGCGGGTGCCCGCTGGACGCCGCCACGCTGCTGCCCTCCCCGCCCTTCTCCAGGCCTCAGCCGGGCCCTGTGGCTGCCATGTGCATTCTTGTCCACTGACCCCTACTCCTCCCTTGACAGCCTGCGGCAGGCGTTTCAGAAGCTGTTACTGCCTATTTTAGTGGGTAGTTCCATTGCTCACTGTTTTTAAAATAAAAAACTATCCAGTGAAATTTAAAGCTATTTAAATAAAGCTGACTAAGATACCAGGAGAAAGTGGTATGTGGCGGTGGAAGTTTTAAACCGTCACAAACGCGAGTGAAGGGAAGATTTCGGGTAGCCACTGTCAGGCCGCCCCTGGCGGCTCAGCGATGAAGGGACCCACCTGCTGATGCAGCAGGCCCCAGTGTGGCCCCCAGGTCGGGGGATCCCCGGAGAAGGGCATGGCAGCCTACTCCAGCGTTCCTGCCTGGGAAATCCCACGGCTAGAGGAGCCTGGTGGGCTACAGTCCACGGGGTCGCAGAGAGTCAAGCATGACTCAGTGGCGAAACAGCGGCAGTGGCCCCCATCCCCCAACACGAACCCTCCGAGTCTCGGTCATTCTTGCTGCAAAGCTGTGAGGTGAAAGCCAGAAGGGAGCATTGATATTCAGAAGGACAGAGGAGAGAGTTTGCTGAGAATATAATCCTCATCTAAAATGTCCGAGGAAACCAGCTGAGCAGGCGCTGTAGCCGGTTAGCCGAGGGTGGGCGGTCCTGCCAGTCGGAGATCGTGCGGACAGCCTGTCAGCAGGATGCCCAGGACGCCGGCTGGCGTTTACGACCGGGGAGGCCAGGACGGCGTGGCCGGGGGGCCCGGGATGGCGCCGCCGGGCCTCTGCGCGGGGGCTGCTGCTCGCCTGATGGTCCTGGGGCGGTCTCAGCAGCTGAGGACTCGGAACACAGAGGCAGTGTCACCCCCAGAGTGAGCTGTCATCCTGTAACACCGCCAGAGTGCCTAGCAGTAAACTTAACAAGAGATGTCTGTGACCTATAAGGGGAAGGTTGTACAACTTTGCTGAGAGAGGTTTAAAGAAACGTAAGTTCATGGAATGACCCATAGTTTGTCCGAATGAGGAGATCCCTTGTGTAATTTCTCTTGTCCTGTGTTATTCCTAAACTCATCAGAATCCTCACAGGACCTTCGGTGGGGCCAGCTGATGGGGTGTCATGGTGGGAGGAGGGGCGGGGTTGGCAGG
>SJYX01023864.1:285422-309083 GCA_006410675.1 Oreotragus oreotragus | reverse complement strand
GCCTGCAGGCCGCCGGGCCCCCAGCTCCCCCACCGCCCCCGGGCCTGCCCCGCAGGGCCGCCTGCCCCCGGGCCGTTGCCTACAGGGCCCCAGGCCGTCTTCCTCGGCGGCTCGGCCACAGAAGCTCCCAGGCCCTCTCTTGGGCTCACGGGCTCCGCGTGGCCCTTCGTGCTTCCGGCCGAGAGCCTTTCTCCTGGGGCTTCTCCGGATGCCACAGCTCTGTGTACCCCCTGTCCTCCACATCCTTTCATGCCTCTGCTGAAAGGTGACCCCGGGTCCCGCTTTCTACCCCAGAATGCAGCCTGCGGCTGGGTGGGCTCTGCTGAGGGCTGCTGCCGGCTCTCAGGGCTGTGAGTCTGCTTCCCGGGTGTGACCTCCATGGGTCTCAACACGGCTCACCCCCTGAGCTGCGCGCGGAGCGAGGCGCAGGGTGGGGATGCCCTCTGCTTCCAGCAGGGCGCTAGTGGACGCGCCTCGGGAGGGTGCAGGGCCGCAGGCTGTCTCCCCTCTGCACGCCAGCCTCCTGCCCTGCGTGTGCCTGTGCCTCGGGTTCACTTGCTTTTCTGCATTTTAGTCCCAGTTAGAATGACTTGTTGCCCCCACCCCCACCCTTTTTAGGGTAATTTTATGGAATGTCAGCCTGAGAGCAGCATTTCTCATCGTTTCCACAAAGCCTGTGCCTCTCGAGTCAATAATGCCAGCTACTGTCCCCACTGTGGAGAGGAGACCTCCAAGGCCAAAGAGGTGACCATCGCAAAGGCAGACACGACGTCCACGGCGACCCTGGTGCCTGGGCAGGAGCAGAGCTGTGCAGCGGAGGGCAGGGCCGACACCACCACGGGCAGGTATGCGCCCCCGGCCGCCAGGGGCCTCCCTGCTGGCGCCGCGCCGTGAGCGCTGACCCGTGAGGCTGGGAGACGCGGTGGCTTGTCTGCCCACGGCGCTGTGCGCGCCTCTGCACACTCACTCGCCTGTGTGTGGGCCTGTGTCACACCGTCCTTGGTGATGCGTGTCAGCGCTCTGTGTTGAGGCACAGTGCCCCCTGAGACAGCGGCGCCTGGGCGTGCCTGTCCCTGTCTGTGTGTGCCTGTGTGCGTGTGCGACCTGGAACGCTAGCACCAGCTGCTCCGTAGTCTGCGTTTCCTGTGTCACGTTTTGGACACCCTAGCTGAACACACAAGAAACAGTCTACAAGAGAAGGATTTGTATTGCAAACATGTAGTTTTCTTCCTAAAAGAATTAGGTGGAAATACTGAAGAACTCAGAGAGCTAATTGGAGTCAGTCGGCCAGATGATCAGTTAAGAAAAGGTGTCAGCAGCCCTGTCCTCACCAGCCTGTCCAGCTGGAAGCCAGGGTGAAGGAGAGCCTTCCGAACAGCAGCAAACTCGTGGCCTCTCCTAACCTGTGACTGAAGATCCGCTGAAGGCTAAGAGGCTCAAACTGTAAACACTCAGGACTTAGTATTGTGGTGGTGTTGGTGCCATCATATTTTTGTGGATCAATCATGTTAGCCTATAGGTTTAATGCTCTTTAAGTCAAAATTCCAAGGTGTTCCTTGTGCTGGTCAGGCGTGGGCTAGAGATCCAACCTGGAGCTCGTTCCCTAACGCAAATTGGAGCATTTGTCCGGAAGTCCGGGAAAGGCTGCCCTCACCGCTGAGTGTCCTCTGTTTCCTGGGGGTTTGGTCTGTGTCAGGGCGCCTCCCTCCGGCCTGGAGCAGACGGTCGGTGAGCCCAAGGTCACCTGCTGTCTCGGAGGAGCAGCACAGTTGGGGGTCTGAGGGGGTCCTGTTTTGTGTGCTCATCGGTTTCCGTAAGGGGGGAAGCTTGCGTGTCTCTAAAACTCAGAGTTCCACTTATTTCCTCCTCCCCTAAGCGCTGCTGGCCCCCTGCTCTCAGAGGAGGACAAGTCGCAGAGCCTGGCCCCCCAGGTGCCGGAGGGCTTCGACCCCACAGGGCCGGCCGGGCTGGGGAGGCCGGTGCCGGGCCTCTCCCAGGGGCCTGGGAAGGAGACCCTGGAGAGCGCGCTCATCGCCCTGGACTCCGAGAAGTAAGCCCTTCCTGCGGCCTCCATCCCCCCGGTCCTCCTACACGGGGCCCCTGCTGTGTTGCTGGGTGTCCCCGGCCGCCAGCGTCTAGTGCGCACAGAGGCCACACATCCCCGCTGTGTGCACCTTCGGGGCGCAGCGCTCCCAGGAGTCGCTGAAGCCGCCCTGAGGGCTGTTGACGCACCTCCTCGTTACTCTGGAAACCATGGAAACCAGTCGCAGCGTGTCATGGCACACCCCCTGAAGGTGTGGTGAGGGCAGTCCCGGAGGCCGGTGAGGCTTCCCAGACACTGCCGGCCGGAGCTCTGACCTCAGGACCGGAGGGCCGCCACTGCTCTGAGGCTGCTCGTCTGTGAGGGCGGGTCTGGAGCAGGCGCCCTTTTGGTCTTGCCTGTGGCTCCCAACTCCTGCAGCCCACCTGCGTGTCTGCAGGAGGGCCTGGCACCCCCAACCCATGGCTGCATGGGTGACCCCACAGGTGGCCCCGGGCTCAGGGCCTGGTGGTCAGGGCTGCAGCCGGGCTGTGTGGCTCCTCCCTGGAGCATGAGGGTCCTGTCTTGTCCTTGGGTGGTTGTGTCGTGGGACACGGTCCCGAGTCCCCTCGGCTCCCTGTCTGCGTCCAGCCTGTCCGCCTCCAGCCTGGTGTCTGGCCCTGGTCTCACAGTGACTGTTTGGTGCCCTGCCCCCTCACCATGCCCCCCCTCACCATGCCCAGACTCTACTTGAGCAGGGGGGGTGTAGCTGGGTGGGCTACTCTGCCCCACCACCCCAGGGGTCCTTCGACCTCATGCTGCAGAGCAGCAGCCTGCTCTGTGCCCCGTGTGGAACGCCGAGGCCTCAGGGACCGTTCCCACGCGTAGGTGAAGGAGATGGTCACACGCTTTTAGGGTTTCTATCGTGAGATGCCTGGTAGATGTGGCATCCTTCACCTTGAAGGCTGGGCATAAGGGCCTCACCCAGACCTCCCCAGCCTGCAGGTGGGGTGTGTGGGTGCGTGCGTGCGTGTGTCCCCGCTTGCACGTGTGTGGTGGGGAGCTGTGCTCAACGCTGACCCATGTTCGCTCCACAGACCCAAGAAGCTCCGCTTCCACCCGAAGCAGCTGTACTTCTCGGCGCGGCAAGGGGAGCTGCAGAAGGTGCTGCTCATGTTGGGTAGGTGGGCGAGTGTGCCTCTGTCCTCGCGGGCCCGCCGTGTCCCACCCTGTCCCACTGCTCTGGTCGGTGTACACGGGCTGCCCCCCAGGGTTCAGCGTGTCCGCCGTGTTCCTGCTCAGTCAGTCACGGCGGTGGGAGTGTTTGCCTGGAATTAGCAGGAATGAGGCGTGTGATTGTTAAGAAGTGCTGTGGAGTCCATAGGGGCTGTGTGGACGCGCCTGCGTCTCCTGTGCAGCGGCCAGCCTGGGACACCCGTGCTGTCAGCGACCTCCTGCCGCTGTGGTTCTGACCCGCCAGGTGCTGAGGAGCAGGCACTGCTTTGCTTCTGAGTTCACGGCTTAGGCTTGACTTTTGGGCCGGAGAAGGTGGATGCAGAATCTCTTTACTTGATAGGAAGTCAAGAAACAAGTGTAGCAGTTTGTTCTAGGGGAGAAAAGGTTTTATTTTATGTTGACCAAAGTGGCAATTTTTATCATTTTCCTGTTGGACCTTGTGTAGTACTGAGGTCGCTTCCCTGTTCTGGGGTTAATTAACCTCATGGCCCATGTCCATGCCAGGGTGGGAGCTGCGCTCAGCAATCGCCTCCCCTTAGGGCCTGGCCTGGGGGT
The DNA here is from genome assembly GCA_006410675.1 of Oreotragus oreotragus. Classification (NCBI taxonomy): domain Eukaryota; kingdom Metazoa; phylum Chordata; class Mammalia; order Artiodactyla; family Bovidae; genus Oreotragus; species Oreotragus oreotragus. Next base: position 305,272 of record SJYX01023864.1, on the reverse strand, counting down.
CCTGCTCCCATGGAGCGTCCATCCTGGGGCCCCTCCAGCCTCATGTTGAGGCAGAGGCCAGCGAGGGACACGGGAGAGCCAGGGGCCCAGAGTTAGGCGTGGTGCTGGGGCCTTTGACCGCAGCCTGCCTGCCGTCCCCCGGGACCTCCCCACCCTGGACCGGCCCGCCTGGGTGCTGGGGTTGTGCCTGAGGGGTGACTGGCACGTCTTGTTTGTTTGTAGTTGACGGGATCGACCCCAACTTCAAGATGGAGCATCAGAACAAGCGCTCTCCCCTGCACGCCGCGGCGGAGGCTGGCCACGTGGACATCTGCCACATGCTGATCCAGGTTGGCTGCGGGTCGCGGCGGCAGCCAGGGCCTGGGGCCTGGGGCCTGGGCGCTGCTGTGCTGAGGGCCGTGTGTCTCTCGGTGTTTCCCGACTGGTTCTCGCTTGCTTTGGGGCTTCATGTCGCCGACTTCCCAGGCTGGGGGTTCAGCCAAGGCGTGCACACATGCCACTCTGCCCACCTCCTACAGTGAGAGCTTGCATCCTGTGGTCCCGTGAATATTCCATGGTTGTATGAGGGGCACCCCCCAACCCAGCAGGCACACTGGCCTCTGTGTTATCTGGCAGTGCGTTGCCCACTCTCGGCGCTGTCTCTCTGGGAGGTCCCCCCAACCCAGGCCCCCGTGGGACCTCTGTTCCCTGGAGGCCACCTTTCAGCTGGTTCTTCATCTCTGGATCCTTGAGGACATTTCCTTTCGCTCATGGGTCTAGACTCGCCGCTCAGCTCCCAGCTCAGTCTGGGGTCTTTCTGTCTGGGCTTTGGGGCCCTCCCTGCGTGCCCACACTGCAGTTGCCTGGCACGCCTCTTCTCCAGCCCTGTGCCCTCCGAGCCCGCCTTCTTGGCGCTGCTTCACAGGGCCCTCAGCTCCTCTGGGGGTTCCCCTTTGCTGCTGCATGTGAACCCCTGGCTTTCCTCTTGCTCCCCGAGAGTCCATGCTCAGTGACCTCTGGGTCTCCCTGAGCGCCCACACTGCATTTGCCTGGCACGCCTCTTCTCCAGCTCTGCGCCCTTCGAGCCCGCTTTCTTGGCGCTGCTCCACGGGGCCCTCAGCTCCTCTGGAGGTTCCCCTGTGCTGCTGCATGTGAACCCCTGGCTTTCCTCTTGCTCCCCGAGAGACCCTGCTCAGTGACCTCTGTGTCTCCCTGAGTGCCCACGCTGCATTTGCCTGGCGCGCCTCCTCTCCAGCCCTGCGCCCTTCGAGCCCACTTTCTTGGCGCTGCTCCACGGGGCCGTTGGCTCCTTTGGGGGTTCCCCTGTGCTGCTGCGTGTGAACCCCTGGGTCTCCTCTTGCTCCCTGAGAGACCCTTCTCAGTGACCTCTGGGTCTCCCTGCAATGTTGGAAACTCTCAGGTTTTACCCAAATGCCTGGTGCCGGCTTGTTTATGTGAAAAGGAAAGGGCTGAAATGTTGGAGGTGGGCTCTTGGTTAGGCCTGTCAGCTGGCAGTTTTTGTGTTGGGGGCCCCAGGAGAGCTCTGGGTCTGGGCGCACGGTGTGCCTCCTCCGGGGCCTCGGGGCCCCTGTCGCCGCCCGCTGGCCTCTGTGAGTGGTCACGGCGGCTCCGTCCTGTCCCCGTCTCCTCACCTGCACTGCGAACACAGGATAGGGTTGCGTGTCAGTGTGGAGCCTGCTTTTGCATTGATGTTTACAGTAGGTTTACCTGTTGGTTTAGGTTTCTGACGCCTGAGACCCGCTTGTCAGACCCCTGTCAGCTTTGGCTTGGGCATGCCAGAGGCTCGTTTGGACAGACCTGTTTCTGCCGCCTCTTCTGACTTCCTTCTCCCTTTAGAGGAGGCGGCTCTGCACTCCTTTGAAAGGACCTATTTCCCCCAACCTTTTTGAAAGAGAAGAAAGTGAATTTGCTCAGTTGTGTCCGACTCTTTGTGACCCCAGGGACTTTAGCCCAACCAGGCTTCTCTGTCCATGGGGATTTGCCAAGCAAGAATACTAGAGTGGGTTGCCATTTCCTCCTCCAAGGGATCTTTCCGACCCAGGGATCAAACTCGGGTCTCCCACACTGCAGGCAGATGCTTTACCGTTTGAGCCACCAGGGAAATTCCACCTTCTTGAAAAAGTTTATCTATCTTTTTTTTTTTTGGCAGTACCAACTCAATGGATGTGAGTTTGAGTAAGCTCTGGGGGTTGGTGATGGACAGGGAGGCCTGGCGTGCTGCAGTCCACGGGGTTGCAAAGAGTCGGGCACGACTGAGTGAGACTGCACTGAGCTGAGCTGGATTTTCACTGCCACTCGGGCTTTTCTCTAGTTGTGGCGCTCGGGCGTCTCTGCGGGGGCCTCTTTTGCTGTGGTGCGCGAGTGCCGAGGGTGTGGGCCTCGGTAGCTGAGGTGCTCAGCCCCCGGGCCCTTGAGCTCAGGCTCGGGAGCTGCGGCATGCGGGCTGAGTGGCTGAGAGTTTGGGCCTCGGTAGCTGAGGTGCTCAGCCCCGGGCCCTTGAGCTCAGGCTCGGGAGCTGCAGCATGCGGGCTGAGTGGCTGAGAGTTTGGGCCTCGGTAGCTGAGGTGCTCAGCCCTGGGCCCTCGAGCTCAGGCTCGGGAGCTGCGGCATGCGGGCTGAGTGGCTCCGGGGTGCACAGTGTCTCCCAGGTCAGGGAGTGAGCCTGTGTCTCCTGCATCAGCAGATGGGCTCGTTACCACCCAGCCGCCAGGGGAGGCCTCGCTGTTTTGACGCTAAGAGGCGTGCGTGTGGGCATGTTTGTTGGTGTGTACTTGCCAAGTCACGTCTTGCTCTCTCTGACCCTGTGGTCTGCAGCCCGCCAGGCCTTTCTGTCCACGAGACTTCGCAGGCATGGATACTGGAGTGGGTTGCCATTTTCTTCTCCAAGGCATCTTTCTGACCCAGGGTGTAAAGGGTCCTGCACTGGCAGGCGGAGTCTTTACCGCCGAGCCTCCAGGAAAGCCTGTGTGATTAATAAAGAAGAGTCTGAAGCGTGAGCGTCGCGGTCCATCGTAATGGCTCTAGAGGGGGCCGGCCTGCGCCGCTTCTCCCCTGAAGCCCTGTGTCCCCTCCCTGGGCAGCCCTGAGGCTGGTGTCATCGTGACCACCTGTGTGGCTGTGGGCTCACTGCCCTGCAGGCATCTTCGGCCACACGGCTGAGCTCTGTCCACCTCTGAACTCCACATGGTGTGACTTGTTTGCCTTTTTTCGTTCAAAGAGCAACAACCTAAGGGGTCGTTGAGACCCTGGGGGCCGCTCGCTGACCCCCTGCCCATTCCTGCTTCTGCCCACAGGCCGTGATCCAGGAAGTCGTCCTGGGAGGGAGCGCAGGAGTGCTGTGCTCTGTTTTGCGGCTTCTCTTGAGTTGTAAACTGTTGCAGAATGAAACATGACGCGTTGCTTTAGAAAAAACAACGCTTCACACGTTAGCGAGCTTTACAACTCTGCACTGTCTGTCGAGCCCGGGGGTGTGACGGCCGGGCACCTCTCAGGTGAGGTTCTCAAGCGCGCAGTTGAGTGGTGTCCGGGGCCGCGCACTCCCAAGGCGGGCCGCCCTTCCCCGGAGCCCCGGCGGGCGCGGTGGGCGGGCTCACTCTGCTTCGCCCTGGACCCCACGGCGCTGCTTCTTGGAGGCCCTGCTCCTGCTTCCTGTGCCCTCCTCCCGGCGGCCCCGGCCCCGGCCCCGTGCCCTCTTTTGGCCCCAGGCAGCCAGGGAGCGCCCTTACTCACGCTGTGGTCAGGGTAGGGGGCCGCCTGTGAAGAGCGCTTTTGGTCATTCCTGGCCTCACTCGTTTTCATGCTGAGGTCTCAGTGGAAGCAGCTCCAACTAGGCGGCTTCAGCACTGTGGCCATTGAGCTAGAGAGACCCAAGCAGGGGCCGCCTCCCACGCGCTGCCGTGGGCCGGGCCAGTCCCAGCCTCTGGCCACGCCTGCCCATCCACACGCCGGCCCCGGCTCTGGCCTCTCCTGCTGGCCGTCCGTCCCTCCTGCACGTCCGTCTGTCCTGGCTCTGTCCCCGTCCGTCCCTCCGGGAGGTTTGATCAGGTCCTCCCACCTGCTCTGCTGTGCCCTGGTGCCGGCTGTGAGCCGGGAGTCTTCAGATTAGAAAGGCGCCCGTCCTCGCAGCCTCAGGGCCCAGGGAAGGGGAGAGCAGCGGCTGCCGCCCTGTTCCCTGGAGGCTCACCCTCCGTCCCCCTCCTCCCGTGGCCTAGGTGGCGTGGCACCGTCTCCCGGGCGCCCCGCCTCTCCCTGGGATGGGTGGTCCCTCCCCCTCGGGCTGGCTTCCCTGCTGTGGTCCTCGGGTGGGGCTTCACTGACTGGCTCGGGATTCAGACAAGCGCGTGGAGCGCCAGGCCTTGCAGGCCCGGGGTCCTGGTCCCTCTGACCCTGACCCTCTGCAGCGCAGCCCCTGCCTCCACCTTTGGCCATCAGCCTGTGCAGCCCTCTCGGACCTGGGCCCTTCTTTTGGGGCTGCCCACCCCCTGAGGGCTCAGGATGGCTAGGGGTCTGGGGGAGTCTTGCCAGGTGTGTGCCCCAGTCACAGGCACTGCCTGGCCTTCCGCCGGCAGAGGCTTATCCTGCCTGTGCACCCAGGCAGAGTGGCTGGCCTCATGCTGGCCTTCTGGGCCCCGTGCAGCCTCCGCCCTGCCGGCCCCTCACCTGTGTGCTCTTCCAGGTTGCTGTGGGGTCCTGGCTCCGCCTCACCCTCAGGTGGGCTCGGACCGGTGTCCCGCGCGTGTAACACACGCTTACCACCCACTGCCCCTTTCCGCCTGTGTCTCCTGGAGGCCAGCGGGTCTCCTTCCAGCCCCCGCTGCTCAGCCCCTGGCTTCTGTGCTCCCTTTTCTGTCTGCTCTTTAAGTTTCTCGGTAAACTGTTAATAATAGAAACAGCCTTGCAGGTGTTAGCTCTTTGCCTGTTGGTCTAGTTTCTCCCCCACACAGAAAAGGTTCATCTGCCAAATAGTCTCTTTGCTCTCAGTGGACAACTCACCTCAGGCATCTGCAGTTTCAGGCAGAATTTACCCAAGGACTCCTGCTCGCTCATTAGTTTTTAAGTACACCCATTACTAGAAAATACATGCTGGAGATGAATTTTTGTTCAGTTTATTTCAGCGAGCATTAGAACAGTCCAGAAGGAGCTCCGAGGTCACTGCCAGCTGGTCCCCTCACCTCCTGGCCCCACCTTGCGGAGACCCTCTCCTCACCTCTTCTTTGTCTGCGCTGGGGTCTGGCTTTCTTATTTCTGAGAGCTTGTCAGTGATTTGCTATCTTTACCAAGTTAACTGAGAAGTGAGATGCTCTTCTTGACAGAAAATAGAACAGTCACTTTGGAGCCTCAGGCTTAGATGGCAGAGAGACCGAATGTAGCCCCTGTGCGCCCGGGGGCGTTCCCTGCCCGGGTGTGGCTGCGGGCTGAGTGTCTGTCCCTCTTCTCACCAGGCGGGCGCCAACATTGACACCTGCTCCGAGGACCAGAGGACCCCGCTGATGGAGGCCGCGGAGAACAACCACTTGGACGCGGTGAAGTACCTCATCAAGGCCGGGGCCCTCGTGGATCCCAAGGTACTTGGCGCACACAGCCTGCTCTCTGCAATGCTCCTTGTGAGGAGGAGCAGGGCCGCTTCCCTGGGGCGCCTTGAGGGACTGGCGGCCACTGGGCCCCACAGGTGTCTAGAAGCAGGCAGTGCAGCTTGCCCGGCGGCAGTTTACTTGTGGGAAGTACTGTGAGCCCTGGCTCCAGGGAGCCTGCCGCAGACCAGCACCCACGAGGGTTCTCCTCCCTTCACGGTGGGCACCTCCCCTCTTCCATCTGCTGTTTGGAGCCCTTACTTAGGAAAGCTGTCATCGTGCAGAGTGCCAGGCTGGACGGAGCACAGGCTGGAATCGAGATTGACAGGACAAACATCAGCAACCTCGAGTTATGCAGATGACACCGCTGTAAGGGCAGAAAGTGAAAAGGAGCTAAACAGCCTTTTAATGAGGGTGAAAGGAGCGTGAGAAAGCTGGCTTAAAACTCAATGTTAAAAAAACTAAGATCATGGCCTGTGGTCCCGTCAGTGCATGGCAAATAGGAGGAGAAAAGGCGGGAGCAGCGGCAGATCCCCTCTTCTTGGGCTCCAGAACCACTGTGGTTGGTGACTGCAGCCTTGAAATTAGAGGATGACTGCTTCTTGGAAGGAAAGCTATAACCCGCTGCTTGCTGCTAAGTCACTTCAGTCGTGTCCGACTCCGTGCGACCCCATGGACGGCAGCCCACCAGGCTCCCCCATCCCTGGGATTCTCCAGGCAAGAACACTGGAGTGGGTTGCCATTGCCTTCTCCAATGCATGAAAGTGAAGTCGCTCAGTCGTGTCCAGTTCATAGTGACCCCATGGACTGCAGCCTACCAGGCTCCTCCATCCATGGGATTTTCCAGGCAAGAGCACTGGAGTGGGATTCCATTGCCTATAACAAACCTAGACAGTGTATTAAAAGGCAAAGACATCACTTTGCCAACAAAGGCCCGTATAGTTAAGGCTGTGGTCTTTCCAGTGGTCATGCATGGATGTGAGAGTTGGACCATAAAGAGGGCTGAGTGCAGAAGAACTGATGCTTTAGAATTGTGATACTGGAGAAGACTCTTGAGAGTCCTTGGACAACAAGGAGATCAAACCAGTCAATCTTAAAGGATATCAACCCTGAATATTCACTGGAAGGACTGATGCTGAAACTCTAATGCTTTGGCAACCTGATGCAAAGAACCAACTCATTGGAAAAGACCCTGATGCTGGGAAAGATTGAAGGCAGGACGAGAAGGGGACGGCAGAAGATGAGATGGTTGGATGACATCACTGATTCAATGGACGTGAACTTGGACAGACTCTGGGAGATGGTGGGGCAGGGCCTGGTGTGCTGCCATCCATGGGGTCACAAAGAATCGGACGTGCCTTGGCAACTGAACAACGCCAACAGCTGGAGAAGGAGAAGAAGGCCTCCATGTTGGAAAAGGAAAGAAAAATAATCTCTGTGCACAGGCAGCACATAGAAAGTCATGAAGAGTCCACACGGAGACTTGTCAGTGCTGGTAAGTATGTTTGAGAAAGTTTAATATATCAAGTCAGTACATAAGTGTCAGTTGTATTTCTACGCTCGTGAACAATTCAAAAATCAAATGAAGAACACATCCATTCACGGTAGCATCAAGAAGGAAAAAATACTTTGGAATAAGCTTAACCAAGGAGGTAAAAGATTTGTGCACTAAAAGAATGCTGAAAGAAATTTAAAAAGGCACCGATAAATGGACATTATCCTTACCCTGTGTTCATGGAGTGGAAGCAGGCAGCGCTTTGATCCCTTGTTATCTGCAGAGGGTGGGTTCCAGGACCCCCACAGATCCCAGCCCACCAGTGCTCCAGTCCCCTGATGAGACAGTGCGCCCTTCAGCCCTCCGTATTGTGGTTCTGCATCTGTGGGCGCTGAGTGCTGACTGTGTTGCTAGAAAGTCTTACTGCCCAGAACCACCTACAGATCAGTGCAGTTCCTGTCAGAGTCCCAGCACTGTTCTCTATAGGGAAACCCTGAACATCTTGCCAAAGAGCAACGCTGGAGGCCTCACACTTTCTGACTTCAAAACTTAGGACAGAGCTGCAGTAATCCAAAGAGTGTGGTACCTGCCTCGAGACGGGAGTGCGGAGCAGCGGACGGAGAGCCGCGCAGAGACGGCCGCGCGGGGCAGCGGACGGAGAGCCACGCAGAGATGGCTGCGCAGAGACGGCTGCGCGAGGCAGCGGACGGAGAGCTCGCAGAGAAGGCCGCGCGGGGCAGCGGACGGAGAGCCGCGCAGAGACGGCCGCGTGGGGTGGCACAGGGGAGTGCCCAGCAGGCACGATCAGGGGATTCCTGTTGCGGCCCAGACCATCCAGTGGCAGGAAGGGGTGTCCTTCACCACACGTGCTGGGGCATCTGGACTCCGCACACAGGCGAATGAGGCTGGGCCCCTTCCTCCCTGAGCATTCACAAGCTAACCCAGGGGGTTCAGAGACCTACGTTCAAGAGCTAGAACTGTGAAGCACTTGGCGGAAAAGGGGGAGACCCATGTGACGCTGGACTTGAGTGCCTTCTTCGACATGACACCGAAGCACAGACCATAAGAGGAAAATGGGCAGCTTAGACATCATCAGAATTAGGACTGTGGTCCATCAGGGGAGAATGGAGAGACCACCCTGCAGGGGAGGGAAACATTCATCAGTTCTGTGTCTGCTGGGCCTCACTCTCCAAGTCATACAGACGTGTCCTGCTACTAGACTGTAGCCCAGCTCAGAAATGGGCAGAGTTTGAGCAGACATTTCTGCAGAGAAGATACTTACATTTGAATGGCCAGTTGGCACATAAAAAGATGCTCAACATCATTAGTCATTAGGGAAGTGCATTCAAAGCTGCAGCAAGACCCCACAGGACAACTGTTGTCTAAATATCAGAGAACAAGTGCCAGCAAAGCTGTGGGCAGGTTGGAATTCTCATACATTGTTGGTGGAAATGTGGAACGATGCGGAAACTGTGGGAAACAGTCTGGCGGTTCCTCAAAAAGTCAAGGATTTGGTTTTACCTGTATGATCCGGTGATTCCAGTCCAGGGTGTGTCTCCAAGGAAACAGGAAGCAAGGACACAGACAGGTGCGTGCACACCTGCTTCTCCGTGTTGTTCACAGTTTCCAAAGGGTGGACGCAGCCCAGGGTCCAGCGACGTGTGGTGGATAAGCCAGGGATGTGATCCATCCCTGAGGCACAGCGCTGTTCAGTCTTCAGAAGGGAAGGAGAGTCCAGCACAGGCGCGCTTGAGAACGCGACGCTGAGAGAAGGGAGCTGACGCAGGACAGGTGTTGTGTGGCCCCACTTGCGTGAGGAAGCTGACCAGGCAGATTTGGAGACGAGGCACCCCGGGCTGAGGGCAGGGACAGGCTGAGCGGTGCTGCCCGAGCTCCTGCCTGGGCTGCTGAGAGGTCCTGAGAACAGAGTGGTGATGGTTGTGTGGCCCGCAGAGCAATTAACGAGGCCATGGAGTGGCTTGAAAATGGTTAGAATGGCGAGTTTTAGGTCAGACACACACACAGTGACAATGAAAGTGTTAAATCTTAGGGCTTTTCACATCAGTACAAATTTTTCCACTGAAAATGTCATCCTGCAGTTCATACTAATCTATCAACTCCTTTTCCATCAGATTCTGTTTTTCTGTGTCATTAAATGTTATTCTATAACATTATTTCAAGTGGCTTTGTTATATTTCATGATATGATTTGTATCATTTTTGCCAGATTCACTAGTTGAGTATGTGGATGATCAATTTTTATTATACACAATGCTTCAACAGGCATTTCATAGCTAGGTCTTTTCACATGTTTGTTTTAAGACAGATTTTTCTGGACAAGGATTTTGGGGATCAAGATATATAATGATTTTTTTTAAGGCTTTTGGTCTCTCTTTCTTAAATGCATCTGGAAGTTTGTGAGACCTCATTTCCCTGCACTCTTACCAACACCAACCATTACAGTTAAAAAAATACTCATAGTTCGATTGCAAAAATGGTTTTTTTTTACTATTTTAATTTGCTTCTGTCAAAGTAAACAGTTTTTTGTATATAGTTATTTACATATGCAGAGTATACCATGTGAAATGCTGAGCTGGATGAATCACAAGCTGGAATCAAGATTACTGGGAAAAATGTCAGTAACTTGAGATATGCAGGTGATACCACAGTGAAGACAAACTAAAGAGCCTTTTGACGAAGGTGAAGGAGGAGAGTGAAAGATGTGGCTTGAAACGCGACATTCAGAAAACTAAGATCATGGCATCTGGTCGTCTCACTGCATGGCAAATAGAAGGGGAAACAGTGGGAGCTGTGGCAGGTTTTATCTTCTTGGACTCCAAAGTCACTGTGGAGGACGACTGCAGTCAGGAGATTAGACGACACTTGGTCCTTGGAAGGAAAGCTATGACAAACCTGGAGACCATATTAAAAAGCAGAGACATCCCTTTGCCAACAAAAGTCTGAATAGTCAAAGCTATGGTTTTTCCAGTAGTCATGTACGGATGTGAGAGTTGAACTATAAAGAAGGCTGAGTGCTGAAGAATTGATGCTTTCAAACTGTGGTGTTGGAGAAGACTCTTGGGAGTCCTTGGACAGCAAGGAGATCACACCAGTCACTCAACTCTGAATATTCATCGCAAGGACTGATGTTGAAGCTGAAGCCGCAATACTTTGGCCACTTTATGTGAAGAGCTGACTTGTTGGAAAAGACCCTGATGCTGGGAAAGATTAAGGGCAAGAGGAGAAGGGGACGACAGAGAACGAGACGGTTGGATGGCATCACTGAAGCAATGGAGATGAATTTGAGCGTGCTCCGGGAGACAGTGGAGGACAGGGAGGCCTGGCGTGCTGTGGCTTATGGGGCCACAGAGTTGGAGACGGCTCCACAGCTGAACAGCAGCAGCACAGTTGCGTGGGTCGTGGTTGTGGGTTCAAGGCAGCATCTAGTCCTGTGCTTGGCTGGGTTGAGGTCTGGCGCCCTGTAGCTGCTCTGTGAGCACCTGCAGGTGAGTGTTGGTCCCCGTCAGGGCGGGCGCGTGAGTTCTGCCTCGTGCTTGGCTGGGGGGCAATTTCCTGGCCCCGCCACCAGAGCCAGTGCCCAAGCAAAGGCAGGTCAGGGTTGAGGGCTTCGCAGGAGTAACTGTACCAGCAGAACAAGTGGTTGGTGCAGGTCTGGAGTGGGCGGTTCACCAGGGAGCCTAGAAAGGAGGGCCCTTGAACCCAAGACCAGTCACAGAAGACACTCTGTCTGAGAAACAGACTGTAGGATGACACTGAGCTGTCTGTGTGGTTAGAGTCCCAGAGAGGAGGGAGACCCGGTGGAAGGAAATATGCTGAAGGAAAAGTGGTCATAAATTTTCCAAATTTGAAGAAAAATAACCTCCAGGTTCAAGAATCTCAGCAAACCCCAAGCTGGACAGATGCACAGGCTGCTTTGCCAGAATTCGCCGTGAAGCTGTGGAAAGCCTTAATGCGGCCCAAGAAGAGCAGCCTCGCACAGCACGTGTGAGTGACGCTGCGTGGGCCCACCAGCTCCCCATCTGAAGCCACAGGGGCCGGGAGCCCGATGGGCCCACCAGCTCCCCATCTGAAGCCACAGGGGCCGGGAGCCCGATGGGCCCACCAGCTCCCCATCTGAAGCCACAGGGGCTGGGAGCCCGTAGAGTGATTTTCTTACTGTGCTGAAAGGGGGGAAAACTCCAAAAACATGTCCGCCCAGAATGCTGCAGCCAATAAAAGTGTCCTTCAGAAGCAATTGTGAAATAAAACATTTTCAGGCATACAGACACGGACAGAACTTAATAGCAGATTTACAGTAAAGCCAGGAGGAAAATCTCATCCTTGGAAATAATGAAAATACCAGAAATGGTGAATTAGAAAAACTTGTTTTCTGTAAATTTATTAAAAGGTGAAGGCTGTTTTAAGGAAGAATATTGTGAGATGGAGTTTACACAGACGGGCACTTCGACACGACAGCGGGAGCTGGGGGCGGCGGAGGGGCGTGAGCACTGCCCTCAGGGTCAGTCCTGGGAGGGGTCAGTACTGCTCTGAGCTGTGGACAGTCGAAAGCCGTGATCCTGCAGAATACTGAGGAGTAACTTAAAAGAGGCATAGCTTTAAGGAAGAAATTTTTAAAGGTAGTAGAGGAAGTAAAATGGAATCTTAGAAAGTAGATTTGTGACTGGAGAGCAGGAAGGAGGAGTAAAAGCAGGTGGGGCCGCAGCAAGATGGCCGTCAGGCCCGCGTCGCGGTTCCGTCCAGCATCGGAGGGCGAAGCCCGCAGCCCGAGGAGACGCTGAGCCGGTGAACAGACGAGCGCCAGCCCTGCTTCCACAGAGAGCACACGTGAACACACAGAAAACACACGAGAGGGCACACGTGAATACACGGAGAGCTCACAGGAATACGGAATCCACGAACACATGCAGAGCACACCCTGACACAGCTCAGTGACCATGTAGGCCACACACTGACATGGGGCGTGCGCACTGACACACACGGAGAGCACACGTGGACACACAGAGCACACATGAACACACGGAGAGCATGTAGGCCACACACTGACGTGGGGTGTGCACACCGACACATGGAGAGCATACGTGAACACAGCACATGTGAACACATGGATAGCACACGTGAACACGCGGAGAGCACACAGGAATACAGAATCCACGAACACATGCAGAGCACACCCTGACACAGCTCAGTGACCATGTAGGCCACACACTGACATGGGGCGCGCACACTGACACACACGGAGAGCACACGTGGACACACAGAGCACACAGGAATACAGAATCCACAAACACATGCAGAGAACACCCTGACACAGCTCAGTTACCATGTAGGCCACACACTGACATGGGGCGTGCACACTGACACACGGAGAGCACACGTGAACACAGAGCACACGTGAACACACAGCACACAGGAATACAGAATCCACGAACACATGGAGAGCACCCTGACACAGCTCAGTGACCATGTAGGCCACACACTGACATGGGGCGCGCACACTGACACACACGGAGAGCACACGTGGACACACAGAGCACACATGAACACACGGAGAGCATGTAGGCCACACACTGACGTGGGGTGTGCACACCGACACATGGAGAGCATACGTGAACACAGCACATGTGAACACATGGATAGCACACGTGAACACGCGGAGAGCACACAGGAATACAGAATCCACGAACACATGCAGAGCACACCCTGACACAGCTCAGTGACCATGTAGGCCACACACTGACATGGGGCGCGCACACTGACACACACGGAGAGCACATGTGAACACACAGCACATGTGAACACATGGAGAGCACACAACACGGAGAGCACGTGAACACACGGAGGGCACATGCTAACGCGTGGATAGAACACGCTAACAGCATGCTAATGCAGAGGACGCTCCCACAGGCACCAGGCGGGAGCGAGCAGGGTGAGGGTACGTCAGGCGCGTGGTGAACGGGAGGCAGGCGAGGGCGCAGAGCACTTGGGCCAAGAGGGAAGGTTACCTTTGCTTCCAGCGTCGGGAACAGTTTCTTCAGCAGGACACAAAAAAGTACAAAAGAGACTGATGCTGCTGAGAGCGTTAGAAATCAGGATTTCTAGGCCTTCCCTGGAGGTGTGGTGGTGCAGATCCAGCCCCTGGTCAGGGAGCTGAGATCCCACATACCTCAGCACCAAGAGACGGTAACACAGAGGCAGTGTTGCAGTGAATTCAATGAGAACTTTTTAAAATGGTCTGTAGCAAAAAAAGAAAAAGACTTTTCCACGTTTCTGTTGAAGATGCACGGAGGTGGGAGGGGCCACACAGTGTGGAGGGCCTCCTGCAGGTGGAGGGCAGCCAGGCACCCCCTGCCCCCGGGAGGAGGTGTGGGCCCCCTGCCCCCAGCTGTGGCGTCCTGTGAAGCCCACAGCTGGGCCCCCCGGGGAGGAGTGCATGCCATGCTGCGGGGCGGGGGTCTCCGGGTCAGGGTCACAGGGCACCCGGGAAACACGTTGCAGCTGAGCCACGCAGAACGTGTTGTCCTTCAGGATCGTCGGGTCAGGAGGGAGTGGTCGCTGTGGTCGGGCACTTGCATTCGCTCGTCCACACGGGCAGCCTCGGGAGTCCTACACCCTGACTCACACCTAACGTCTTTCCACAGACAGATGTGCAATGTCGAATCGTGCGCTTCAGCAAAGACCTGTGCACATCACTTTCGGAACCCACCGAGGGTGGACGCTCGCATCTACTCCGGCCGCGAGGGGGACAAGACCGGAGCTGAGCCCCCAACCCCACCCCACCCCACGGGGGTGGGCGGTGGCCCTGGTGCTGGCTGTTCCGTGGCTGAGGTCGGTTTAGGTTCTCGGGAGGTGGAGACAAAGGCCAGCCAGCAGCCACGCCGGCTGACGTGTCCTGGGCTCGGTCGCCGTGGGGCGTCAGGCGGGGTGAGCTCAGCGCCCTGGGGCTCCTGGGACCTCAGAAGCTCTCGTGTTACAGGACGCAGAGGGTTCGACCTGTTTGCACCTGGCTGCCAAGAAAGGCCACTACGACGTGGTTCAGTACCTGCTCTCAAACGGACAGATGGATGTCAACTGCCAGGTACGCACCCCGTCCGCTCGTGATGCCGCCTCGTGGGCCCGGCCCCGGGACCCTAGACGAGTCCTTGCCGTGGGCCCAGCCCCGCCTGTCCTCCGGGGTCACCTCCGCAGGGCCTGGAGACCTGGCCTCTGCTCCCCAGCCCCGTCCACCTCCTGGCTGGCTCGCTGGCTTGCTGGCTGCCTAGAGGCCTGTCTTCAGGCACTGCCGCTCGGGCAGGGCCCCAGCCTCCGTGGGCCGAGCTGCCCTGTGGCTTCCTGCCTTCCCTCCCAGTGCTGGCTGTGGTCAGACACTTTCTGTCTCCCCGTGTGTTTGCGTCTGCCTGTCCAGCTGTTGTCAGGACCCTGGGGTGTCCCGCAGTGCCCAGCACAGAGCAGGCCCCGTGTACGTCTCCTGACCTGTGAGGGGCTGGGGGAGAAGGTGAGGGTGCAAGGAAGGGTCCTCTCAACTCTTCAGGGACCTGTTCCTGCCCCCGGGACCCTGCACGTGGGCTCCCTTCAGTGAGGTGTGTGCCCCTGCGGGCCCCCTTCCGTGGTTCAGGTCCATCTCTCGCCTGGGCAGGCTGGGCTGTGCTGCCCTGCCGTGTCCCCAGTCCCGCAGCAGGCCTGTGGGCACCGTCTCACCTCAGTTGTGGAGGCCGAGTGCGTCCACGGGAAGACGCAGTGGCTGGAGCAGGCAGCAAGTTGTGCTGGCAGGGACTGAGCCTCTGGCTGCCAGAGGAGGAATTGGCCACATGGTTCTTGTTGGCTCAGAGCTGCTCCTGGTTTCAATAAACCCCCAGGACCACTGAGTGGGGTGGGGGCAGGGTAGAGGGGCAGCCGGCTGGGCAGGACCGTGGCCTCGCCGGTGGGCAGGGTCAGCTGGGTGGGCCTCTGCCCCCTGCTCTCCTCACGGCCTCCCAGTCTCTGATCTGGCGTCTGTAGTTCATGCCTCATGCGTGGTCTGTCCTGGGACCACTGGGTGGGCAGGTATGTGGCCTGCCTGCGCTCACCAGGGTCCCTGGGCAGTGCTGTGAGCCTCGGTTTCCTTTAGCAGGACGGGGCCTTGCCCCACTCCTGCCCCCTCCCTGGGGCCACTTCTCAGGTCCTGAGTGATGGCTTTGTGTCTCCTCACACATACAGGGGCTGTGATAGGTTTTTCTTCTTTGAAACTAGGATGATGGCGGCTGGACACCCATGATCTGGGCCACTGAGTACAAGCACGTGGACCTCGTGAAGCTGTTGCTCTCCAAGGGGTCCGACATCAACATCCGGGACAACGTGAGTCTCCCTGGCGGAGGCCCTGGAGGAGGGGCGGACGCAGGGTGGCTGCAGGCACTTTGGTTGTAGAGGCCGCGTCCTAGCGCCTGCCCTGACCCCTTCCCGTCCAGTCGCCAGCGTGCACTGACCCGGCGCGGCCTCCTGTGTCGGCCCGGAGTTGGGTGTGACCCGAGTGGCACAGGCCCTGAGACTCACCCCGGGTGGAGCCGTGTTTCCAGAGGTGTAGAGAAACTGACTCTGTGTCTGTGGTGGGGACGGCGGGCTGAGGCACGCCACCCCTGAGCCGAGGTGCTAAGGTGCCGGGCGCTCTGGGAGCAGCCTTGGGCTGTGTGTTGCTGGGGCTGTGTGCTTGCGGGCAGCACCGGGCACTTCTGATGAAGTTGAAGGGGATTCTCATCTCGGGAAGGCTTCGGGGGTCCTGGGAGCAGTGAGTGGTGGGGCTGGCGGAGCTGGGTGGCTGCTCTGGCATGAACCTGTGTGCTGCCTCCCAGGCGAGGGTCAGGCTTCCCGGGACCCGGACGGGCTGTACTCGTGGGGCTGTGTCCACCTTTGCAGAGTTACCAGAGCTGTCAGTAGGAAGCTGGCCACAAGCTCACGGCGTTGATGATGGAGTAAGGCAGGAAGGCACACCCACCCCTCTGCTTGGAGCCCCGAGTGGACCATGTGAAGACAGGATGGGAGCGGTGGCTGCTTTGCAAGAAGATCCCCCCCCCACCCCGACAGAGACTGGGAACAGTAACCCCCCTCAAGGGCACTGCCGGCTGAGGGCATCTGCCAGCTCCACAGAGCTGGGCCCCGGGGCCAGAGATAACGCCTTTAACTGGAAATACCCAGCATGCCTTACGCGGACAGAACTGGCGCTTCTTAACCAGATGTGCCAGATACCTGGGAAGCAGCCGTCTTGAACAGACATGACTGGTCTTCCTTAACCAGACGTGCCAGCCCCCACACGGGCACAGCCAGCTTCTGCCTTCTGTCGCCGAGTGGGCCTCTCAGCCTTGCTCCTCGCAGCTCCGCCCGGGTGCTGCCTAGCTGCCTCTCTGGCTGCATGGCGCCGCCTGCTCGTCCGTCCTGCGTGTGGGCCACGGCCGGGCTCCTGGTGGGCTGTGGCCTCTCTCCGACGCTGCAGCCCTGGAGGGGGAGTGTTTCCCGCTGGGCGGGTCTGCCGGCTCCCCGCTCTCCTCACCATGCTTGGCCTTTCTCTTCTTTTCAGGTCTTCTGATCATTTTTTACTGGATTGTTGATCTTGTTCTCAAGTTGGGAGAGCTTCTGTGTATCCTAGGTGGCAGTCCTTTATCGGCTAGCGTGTTTTCTCTCTCCATTCAGTTTATCAGTTATTTTCTCTATGTGTGCTGCTGCTGAGTCGCTTCAGTCGTGTCCGACTCTGTGCGACCCCATGGACGGCAGCCCACCAGGCTCCCCCGTCCCTGGGATTCTCCAGGCAAGAACACTGGAGTGGGCTGCCATTGCCTTCTCCAGTGCATGAAAGTGAAAAGCGAAAGTGAAGTCGCTCAGTCGTGTCCGACTCTTCGCGACCCCATGGACGGCAGCCCACCAGGCTCCTCCGTTCATGGGACTTTCCAGGCAAGGGTACTGGAGTGGGCTGCCATCGCCTTCTCCAGGGGATCTTCCCTTGCCAGGGATGGAACCTGCGTTGGCGGGTGGGTTCTTCGTCACGTGTGAAATCCCTGCCCCTCCCGGCCACTCCGCGTCTCTTGTCGTGGTCCGGAGGGGTCGGTGTTGCTGCTCGGGCACAGTGGGGGGAGGATTGGGCTCGCTTTCCTTGGCATGTGGGCCTCTCCCTGTTGCCGGCAGTGTGTGTAGGAGCGGCCTTTCCTCCTCCATGGGCTCTGCCCGGTGGCTGCGCTGGACCCTCCGGGCCTGGGCCCTGTCCGTGCGCTGGGCCGTGCCCTCCTGATGAGCGTCGCTTCAGGGCCTGTGAGGAGAACCTCCCAGTAGCCGCTTCCCTTTCTCCCTCCCCAGCTTTGTGCTGTTCTTCTCATGTATTTTACTAAATGAACGACAGAATGTGGTGCTGTTTGTTTAAACAGCAGTGGCCTCTGGGAAAGGCTGTGGCGATGAGCCTGGTGTCCGGCTCCTGAGTCCCCTCTCCCTCAGGCCCGTGTGTCCACTGCCATCTCCTTCTGCGTGTCTGAGGTCCGTCGGCATTTCCAGCCGTGCTGGGGGCTGGTGGTGAAGTCCCCGCTTCCTAATGCCTGCAGAGGCCTTTCCCTCACTTTTGAAGGGTGTTCTTCTGGGTGAAGAGCTGTGGATGGCGGTTGGTCTCAGCGCTTCCTGAGTCCTGGCTCCGCCTGTCTCCAGTGGGGCGGCCTTGCTGGCGGCCGTTCCTGGCTCCTCCGCGTGTCACGCGCCTCTGTACTCGGGTTTTTTAAGGCTGTCTCTTCGTTATTGGGCTTTGGTGGTCTTACTGCAAGGTGCCTGGTGGTGTGTGCGTGGAGGAGCGCATTCAGGGTTCATGGAGCTCCCTGGGTCCGTTGGAGGGGGCGTTACCAACCCGGAGGCTTCCCACTCACTTCTTCCAGAGCCGCCTCTGCCCCGCCCTGCTTGGGGAGGCTCTGGTTCCCTGTGTTCGAGAATCCGTTCCACCGCTCACTGAAGCCTTCCTCGTTTGCTGAGGTTGTTTTTCACTCTGGACGTCTCCTCCACGGTGTCTGCTCTGCGTCCACACGCTTGTAGGCCTCTCCTCACGGTGTCTGCTCCGTGTCCGTGCTCACTAGCCTCTCCTCCATGGCGTCTGCTCCGTGTCCACGGCGTCTGCTCCACGTCGACACGCTCGTAGGCCTCTCCTCATAGTGTCTGCTCCGTGTCCGTGGTCACGGGCCTCTCCTCACAGCATCTGCTCCGTGTCCATGGCGTGTGCTCCGTGTCCACGGCGTCTGCTCCGTGTCCGCCCTCACGGGCCTTTTCTCACGGCGTCTGCTCCGTGTCCATGGCGTCTGCTCCGTGTCCATGGCGTCTGCTACGTGTCCGCACTCACGGGCCTCTCCTCACGGCACCTGCTCTGTGTCCACGGCGTTTGCTCCGTGTCCACGGCGTCTGCTCCGTGTCCGCGCTCACGGGCCTCTCCTCACGGCGTTTGCTCCGTGTCCACGGCGTCTGCTCCGTGTCCGCGCTCACGGGCCTCTCCTCATGGCGTCTGCTCCGTGTCCACGGCGTGTGCTCCGTGTCCGCTTCTGCTCCGTGTCCACGGCGTGTGCTCCGTGTCCACGCTCACGGGCCTCTCCTCATGGCATCTGCTGCGTGTTGGTTCTGCCCAGTGTGCCCTCACCTCGTGCACTGAGGCCGCAGCGCTGAACCTTCCACAGGGCCTGCTCGGTATTTTCTGAGCTGTCCCAGCTTCCCTGATGCCCGAGTTTGCTGGTCTACCCTGTGTGTCATTTCTGGGTCTGGGGAGTTGGCTTTGCTGCGCATAGGTCTGGTTTCCCGAGCCTTTGCACTTCTGGTGAGCTGACGGTGGACGCAAGGCGCTGTGAGCTCACCTTGCTGGGAATCTGTCCTCAGCCTCTTTCCCATGCAGCGGTGCTATTTGGAAACGGCCCAGTCATGTGGGGTTTTGTCAGGTGGTTCGAGCAGGTCTCAGCTGAGGCTGGTCATCCCTGCCCTGTGGGGCCAGCACGGAGCCTTGTGTACCGGTGTGTCCTTCTGGAGGCCCAGGCTTGGAATGTGCAGCCCTCCAGAGGCCTCTCTCAGCCCACAGCTGGCCCTCACCCCTGGCCGCCTTGGCCTGGGGCCACCTGATGTGAAGCTGAGACGGACGGTGAGCCCGTGGCCACCTCGCTCCCTGCTCTGGGTGCAGCCCTTCACTGCCTGATGTCCAGCTCCTGAAAACTGTTCCTGCCTGCGTTTCCACCGAGGTGTGGGTTGGGGTAAACCCGTTGTGGCCCCTCTTGCCCTTCCTTCACTGGACACCCGCTAGACATGTGGGCCTGTTGTGAGGTAGCGGGGCCCAGGTACCTCCCCTGCTGGGACAGGCTCAGTTCTGCTGCTAAGGTTGTGGAGCGCTCTGACGCAGGAGTGGGAATAGGCCCCTGGGGGGCTCTGCTTTGCTGAGGAGCCCACAGTGTGCGGCAGGGGCTTCTGAGAGTGATGCGGGGGGAGGAGCCCGGGACTGACTGCTGGTCGGCCCTTCGCTTTCTCTGTGGACTCAGCAAGGGGGGCAGGCCCGGGCCCCTCAGCTTCTGCTCCCCTGCAGTCTGTCTTCCTTGAGGCGGCCGAGCTGGAGGCCTGGGACGTATGAGGTGTGGGGATGGGGCGCTGGGTGGAGCAGGGCCCGGTCTCCGGGACATACTGTGCCCTCTGCCTACACAGCAGAGAGCAGAGGCCACAGCCCTGAGGCCGTGGCCAGAAAGGGCAGCGGGAGCATCGCTGGGCGTGTCTGCAAGGGAGGCGGGGCCGGGGCGGAGCCGGGGTTCG
>SJYX01023864.1:238468-268231 GCA_006410675.1 Oreotragus oreotragus | reverse complement strand
CGGGGGTGGGTGGGGGGCGGCCCCGGGGGCGCAGGCCCAGACCCCCGCTCTCTCTCCGCAGCTTCGACTACGGGCAGCGCTTCTGGGACATCAAGGGCAAGCTGTTCAGCTGCCGCTGCGGCTCCCCCAAGTGCCGGCACTCCGGGGCCGCGCTGGCCCAGCGGCAGGCCGGTGCCCAGGAGGACGGGCTGCCCGACACCAGCTCCTCGCCCGCCGACCCGCTATGAGAGCGCGGCCCGGCGCCCGCGTGGACGCCGCTCGCTGTGGTTTGGGGAGGACGCCGAGGCGTGCGGGAGACCGGCTGGCCTGCCCGGGGCCGCGGGGGGCGGGGCCCGGCTGCGCGGGGACGCCTGGGCTCCTCGCCACGCTGTGAGTTCCCAACGGAGGTCTTTCTGCTCCACGTTTCTCGTCTCCCCTTGCGCGCCGTCGCTCCCGGCTTACTGCCGGGCTGGGGGCCGCATCCTGTCGGCCCGGACTCTCCGTGTGGCCCGCCGCGGCCCGCATGGCTGGTGCTGGCTCTGGGCAGCACAGACCCCGTGCCCACCGCCCCTGCGAGGTCAGGGCCGAGCCGCTGCTGACTTTGGAGAAAACGTGGGTTTGCTTTTTAAAGAAATCCTATATCTAGTCCTATACACCAGACCTCTCACGCGTTTCTTTCCGAGGATGCGGCTTGGGGTGCAGGATGGCCGTGGCCCCGGAGCACCGCACGGCCTGTTGGTTCTAAGCCACATGCTATGGTGATGAGTAAACGGATTTATTTTCTACCGTTATTGGACACGAGGACAAACAAAAAATAAACAAAAACGCAGATCACGGTGCTGATTCTGGTGTGGTTTCTACTCACCATGTGAAACGAACTATCAACTGTGTAAAGAGAACAAAGTGATTTTAGGGTAAAATGCAGGAAGCTTTTTTAAAATGTTAGTCTTGTAGCGTGAATAAAGTTGCCGTCACCTTCTGTGTGATGGCCTGCCAGGTCACACCCTTTTTTTTGGCATATACTTTTTTAAATCCTGTAATTAGTGCAGTAACAGTGGGTTTTTTGTGCAACTCTTCTAAAACATTCATATGCAGTCATGTTTATTTTTTCTGTTAAAATGTTTTTGACAGTTCCAAGAGCAGTCTTTTGGCTCAGACCATTTCTTGTTCTGTTTTCAATGAAATCAATAAAAAAAAAAAAAAAGAAGTACTTTAAATGAGGCTTTATCATGGTATCATGTTTCAGCTGGTTCCTGCGAGACACCCACGCTTCCTGCGGGTGTCACGCGGTTCTTGTGGTTCCCATGCAGCCCTGGGGACCAGCGGGCAGGCCCAGCCCTGTGCCACCTCCGAGCAGGTGGGCCTGCAGCCCCCCATCCCTGGAGCAGGATGCGGCCGTCCCTCCCCAGGCAGCCCTCAGCGGGCTGTGTGTACCTGTGTGTGTGCGTGGGGGCGTCTGTGTGTGTCCAGCGCTCCAGAGGCTGGAAGTGGATCTTTGGACATGGTGACGCTGGAATTAGACACGGAGAGGCAGGGGACGGACGCGGGGAGGATGGAGACGGCAGAGCTGCGGTTGTTCCCCTCCTACTGGGCAGGCTGGCTTCTACAGAACCTCTGGTCTCAAAGCTCGTCTTCAAACTCAGGAAGCAGCTTGAATGCTCTGCCTTTTATACACAGAAATCATTCAGATAGACACTTTCAGATGTTTGTCCAGAACATGCATTTTGCAGACAGTCCAAGCAGGGTGTTTTCCCGTGGACGGGGACTGAGCCCTGTGTGTGGAGCTGGGGTTACTGAGCTGAGACTGGTCTGCATGAGAAGCCCGCTCCTCCCTGGGGACTTGCTGCTTTTCTCTCCTGGGGGCGCCTGGACCCCAGCAGGGCCTGTGCTGGCTGGAGGGCCCACCTGCAGCTGGGCCTCAGGCTCAGATCACAGCCCTCTGTGCCCCTCGGATCAGGCTCCAAGCCCAGGGGCCAGAGGTGTCTGCTGGCTCTGTGCTGGGACAGGGCCAGTGCCCAGACAGCTCTTTGTTGACTTGAGATGCAGTCCAGTTGCAAACTTTGGGGTGCAGGGGAGGCCTGGGGGGCGGGGTTCCCCACGGGGCGTTTTGGCAGCAGTTGCCGGGCAGCTGTGTGTATCCCTTGGTCCTGCGGGGTCTGCACCGCCCCTCGGTGCCCTCACTGCCAAGACGCTCCCGTGAGGGGCTGCCCAGGGCGTGGGGGCAGGCCAGAGGCTGCCTGTGGGGTGGGGGGCACAGGGTAGAGTGTGAGGGTCTCACTGGCCGCTCACTCCTCAAGCCAGACTTGTCAGTGCCCGGCCTGCCCAGCTCTGTGGCTGCCCCTGCCCAGGTCTAGACCGCGACATCCTCCTCGCTTCCCGACAGCTGATCGCGTCTCCGCTGATGTAGACGGGCAGAAAGCCTCGTCTGTCTTTCCCTGCCCGTGCGGGTGCCCTCCAGCCGCAGTGGCCTCTGACTGTCGGAAGGAAAGGCCCCGAGCGCTGCTGCCTTGGTACTGATAGCACCGAGCGTCTCATTAACGGCAGACGGGCCTTCCCCCTGCGTGAGTTGCCTTGTAAAATTTAACTGGGCTGTTCGTGTTTCTCTTATCGATTTGTGTCAAGGGTTTCCCTGGTAGCTCAGCTGGTAGAGAACTGGCCTGCAGTGCGGGAATCCCTGGCTCAACTCCTGGGTCGGGAAGATCTGCTGGAGAAGGGCTGGGCTGCCCACTCCAGTATTCTTGGGCTTCCCTTGTGGCTTAGCTGGTAAAGAATCGGCCTGCAGTGCGGGAGACCTGGGTTCGACCCTTGGGTTGGGAAGATCCCCTGGAGAAGGGAAAGGCAACCCACTCCAGTATCCTGGACTGGAGAATCCCATGAACCGTATAGCCCATGGGGTCGCCGAGAGTCGGACACGACTGAGCGACCCTAACTTCACTCTGTACGTTGTGTCCTTTTACTTGTGGTGAACCTGCATTTCTACGTGGTGATGTCTCCTGTGATTTCCGATTCTATACCATATAATAGAAGGACTTTCGTCTCCAAATTGCAAAAATATTCTCACTTCTCTAGCAGTCCAATGGTTAAGAGCCTGTGTTTCCACTGCACGGGAGAGGTTTGATCCCCATCGGAAGATCCTTCATGCCTTATGGTGTAGCCAAAAAAAAATTATAAAAATATTCTCCAGTACCTGTTCAGTATTTAATGCAAGTTTAACTCTTGAATCCAGGTGGAATTTATTTGGTATGTGGTGTGGAAAACCTTAACTATGAATATGGAGAAATAGTCTTCCCAGGTGGTTCAGGGGGTAAAGAATCTGTTTGCCGGTGTAGGAGACCTGAGTTTGATCCCTAGGTCAGGAAGAGCCCCTGAAGAAGGGATTGGCAGCCCACTCCAGTGTTCTTACCTGGAGAGTCCCATGGCCAGAGGAGCCTGGCGGGCTGCAGCCCACGGGGCTGCAGAGGGTCAGACGCGCCTGAGGGGCTGACACACTTAAGCTCTGTACAGTGCGGTGCGTGGCTCTGCCGTGTGCCGCCGAGCGAGCTTGACCCACGCCTGTGCCCAGATGACGCGCCCCTGTGGAGGTGCAGGCTGTTCGCATCCCTGAGAAATCTCCCCGTCCCCGTCCTCCCCAGCTGGTCCCGCCTCAGACGCAGTCCCTGTTCTAAGCCTCCCATCTGCGGGCTTGCAGCTCGCTCTTCCTGTCCAGCTGCTCTGCTCCGCTGTCTCCAGCCGCGTTTCGTAAAGCGCTGGCTCGGCTGCCTTTCTCTTCCTGAGGCGCGTCTGCAGTAGGGGTCGCCAGGCTCGTCGGTCCTCCGCCTGTGCGCGCGTGCCCGTGCTGCTTGCATTTGGAGGCTTCTGTCGCCGCAGCTGCTGCGAGCACCCTCGTGCCTTCTGTGTGTTCTAGGTGAATCTGGAGTTGGGTCCGCCTGAACGCTGGTCTTTGAGTCTGCCTGTCCTGGAGGATCTCACTGTGGTTCTGATCGGCATCCGCTGCTGACTCGTGATGCTGGGCGCCGTCCAGAAGCTTATTGCCTCCTGTGTGTCTTCCTTTGCCAAGTGTCTGTTAAGTTTTGTGTATGTTTTTAATTGGTCTCTAGTCAAGGCTATGGTTTTTCCAGTGGTCATGTGTGGATGTGAGAGTTGGACTGTGAAGAAGGCTGAGCGCCGAAGAGTTGATGCTTTTGAAGAGAGTCCCTTGGACTGCAAGGAGAGCCAACCAGTCCATTCTGAAGGAGATCAGCCCAGGGATTTCTTTGGAAGGAATGATGCTGAAGCTGAAACTCCAGCACTTTGGCCACCTCATGCGAAGAGTTGACTCATTGGAAAAGACTCTGATGCTGGGAGGGATTGAGGGCAGGAGGAGAAGGGGACGACCGAGGATGAGATGGCTGGATGGCATCACGGACTCGATGGACGTGAGTCTGAGTGGACTCCGGGAGCTGGTGATGGACAGGGGGGCCTGGCGTGCTGCGGTCCGTGGGGTCGCAGAGAGTCGGATGCGACGGAGCGCCTGGACTGGCTGAAGACTCGGACAGTGTTGTGCTCTCGCTGATCTGTTCCTTCCCGGGCTCTCACCCTGTAGGTCTGACCTCCTAGCTGGGGCGGTGTTTCTTTTCTCTGAAGAATCTCGTTTACCGCTTATTGCACAAAGGTTTGTTGTTCAGTCCCTCATTCACATCTGACTCTTTGTGACCCCGTGGGCTGCAGCACACCAGGCCTCCTTGTCCATCACCAACTCCCAGAGCTTACCCAAACTCACGTCCATTGAGTCGGTGGTGCCATCCAACCATCTCATCCTCTGTCGTCCCCTTCTCCTCCTGCCTTCAGTCTATCCCAGCATCAGGGTCTTTTCCAGTGAGTCAGCTCTTCACAGGCAGTGGCCAAAGTACTGGAGATTCAGCTTCAGTATCTGTCTTTCCCATGAATATTCAGAGCTGATCTCCTTGAGGATGGACTGGTTTCATCTCCTTGCAGTCCAAGGGGCTCTCAAGAGCCTTCTCCAGCACCACAGTTCAGAAGCATCAATTCTTTGGTGCTCAGCCTTCTTTGTGGTCCCAACTCGCACATCCATACATGACCACAGGAAAAACCATAGCTTCAGCTATATGGACCTTTGTCTACAGAGTACTGTCTCTGCTTTTGAATACACTGTCTAGGATTGTCATAGCTTTTCTTCAAGGAGCAAGCATCTTTTAATCTCATGGCTGCAGTCACCATCTGCAGTGGTTTTGGAGCTCAAGAAAATAAAGTCTCTCACTGTTTCTGTTGTTTCCCCATCTATTTGCTATGAAGTGATGGAACCAGACGCCATGATCTTAGAATTTTGAAAGTTGAGTTTTAAGCCAGCTTCTTCACTCTCCTCTTTCACTTTCATCAAGAGGCTCTTTAGTTCTTCACCTTCTGCCGTGAGGGTGGTGTCATCTGCATATCTGAGGTTATTGATATTTCTCCTGGCAATCTTGATTCCAGCTTGTGCTTCATCCAGCCCAGGATTTCTCATGATATACTCCGCATATAAGTTAAATAAGCAGGGTGACAACGTACAGCCTTGACATACTCCTTTTCCAATTTGGAACCAGTCTGTTGTTCCATGTCCAGTTCTAACTGTTGCTTCCTGACCTTAAACAGGTGGCAGATTTCTCAGGAGGCAGGTCAGGTGGTCTGGTATTCCCATCTCTTGAAGAATTTTCCATAGTTTCTTGTGACCCACACAGTCAAAGGCTTTCGTGCAGTCGATGAAGCAGAAGTAAATGTTTTTCTGAAGCTCTCTTGCTTTTTCTATGAGCCAACGAATGTTGACAATTTGATCTCTGGTTTCTCTGCCTTTTCTAAATCTACTTTGTACATCTGGAAGTTCACGGTTCACGTACTGGTGAAGCCTGGCTGGAAAGATTCTGAGCGTCACCGTCTAAACTGTGAAATGCGTGCAGCTGAGTGGTAGTTTGAGCATTCTTTGGCATTGCCTTTCTTTGGGACTGGAATGAAAACTGACCTTTCCCAGTCCTGTGGCCACTGCTGAGTTTTTGCTGGCGTACTGAGTGCAGCACTTTCACAGCATCGTTTCTTAGGACTTGAAATAGCTCAACTGGAATTCCATCACTTCCACTAGCTTTGTTTGTAGTGATGCTTCCTAAGGCCCACTTATGTCATACTCCAGGATGTCTGGCTCTGGGTGAGGGATCACACCGTCGTGGTCATCTGGGTCGTTACGATCATGGTTCTGTGTATTCTTGCCACCTCTTAGTCTCTTTTCCTTCTGTTAGGTCTGCACCATTTCTGTCCTTTATTCTCATTTTTGGATGAAACGTTCCCTTGGTATCTCTGATTTTCTTGGAGAGATCTCCAGTATTCTTTCCCGTCCTATTGTTTTCCTCTGTTTCTTTGCAGTGTTCACTTAGGAAGGGTTTCTTATCTCTCCTTGCTATTCTTTGAAACTGCATTCAGAGGGGGTTATTTTTTTTTTTTTTTTCTCCTTTGCTTTTCACTGCCCTTCTTTTCTCAGGTATTTGTAAGGCCTCCTCAGACAACCTTTTTGCCTTTTTGCATTTCTTTTTCTTGGGGATGGTTTCGATTACCACCTGCTCTTCAGTGTTACAAACCTCCATCCATAGTTCTTCAGGCCCTCTGTCTATCAGATCTAATCCCTTGAATCTGTTTGTCACTTCCACTGAATAATCCTAGCTGATTTGATTTAGGTCATACCCAAATGGCCTAGTGATTTCCCTACTTTCTACAATTTAACTCTGAATTTGGCAACAAGGAGTTCATGATCTGAGCCACAGTCAGCTCCTGGTCTTGTTTTTGCGGACTGTATAGCGCTTCTCCATCTTTGGCTGCAAAGAGTACAGTCAGTCTGATTTTGGTGTTGGCCATCTGGTGACGTCCATGTGCAGAGTCCTCTGGTGTTGCTGGAAGAGGGTGTTTGCCATGACTAGAGTCCTCTGGTGTTGCTGGAAGAGGGTGTTTGCCATGACTAGAGTCCTCTGGTGTTGCTGGAAGAGGGTGTTTGCTGTGACCGGTGTATTCTCTTGGCAGAACTCTGCTAGCCTCTGCCCGGCTTCGTCCCGCATCCAAGGCCAAACTTGCCTGTCACTCCAGGTGTTTCTGCTTTTGCATTCCAGTCCCTCATGGCGAAAAGGACACATTTCTAGAAGGTCTTGTAGGTCTTCGCAGAACCATTCAGCTTCAGATTCTTCAGTATTAGTGGTTGGGGCATAGACTTTGATTACTGTGACATAGGATCGTCTGCCTTGGAAACAAATGGAGACCATTCTGTCACTTTTGAGGTTGCGTCCAAGTTCTGCATTTCGGACTCTTCAGTTGACTACGAGGGCGCCTCCATTTCTTCTGAGGGAATCTTGCCCACCTGTAACGTAGGGGTCATCTGAGTTACGTTCTCCCATCCCTGTCCATTTTGGTTCACTGATTCCCAAACTGTCGATGTTCACTCTTGGCATCTCCCGTTTGACCGCTTCCAGTTTACCTTGATTCCTGGACCAGCTTCCAGCTTCCTAGGCGACACTGCTCTTTACAGCACTGAGCTTCGCTTTCCCCAGCAGACGGATCCACAGCTGGGCGTCGCTCCTGCTCTGACTCCGTCTCCCTTCCTTCCGGGCCTGTTTCTCCGCTGACCTCCGGTAGCTTATTGGGCACCCACAGACCTGGGGAGCTCCTCCTCCAGTGTCCTGTCTTTTTGCCTTTTCGTACAGTTCATGCAGTTCTCGAGGCAGAGACGCTGAAGTGGTTTGCCACCCCCTTCTCTGTGGACCAGGTTTTGTCAGAGCCCTCCACCACGGCCCGCCAGCGGTTCGCTGAGTTAGCCGAGGCTGTGGTCCGTGTGGTCGGTTTGGTTAGTTTTCTGTGATTGTGGGTTTCCTTCCGTCTTCCCTCTGATGGATGGGATAAGAGGGCACAAACAAAACCCCGAGAGAGGAGCCGTGGTGGCGCTGGAGCCCGAGCCGGACTCCCCTGGACTGGCGGAGGCGTGGGTGACCATGGCCTGCCGTGGGGTCGGGGCACCGCCTGCAGCAGTCCCGGGAGGCGAGCATGCTGGCCTAAGTCCTTTTGGAGGAGGTTGCCGTTACCCCTACCATTGGCTACAGGGTGGGAGCACAGCCCCACCGGTCAGCAGGAAACGGCATGAACGATTCACTGAGCATGGCCCTGCCCTCCAGAGCAAGCCCCAGTTTCCCCCACAGCCAGCCCCTCCCATCAGGGAGCTCCCGCAAGCCGCTCACCCTCGCCCATCAGAGGGCACAAAGGCTTGCCGGTGACGAATGCTGGCTTTATTCGTGTGGGAGTCTTAATTTCGCCTCAGCTTTTAAGAAAATACTCATTTACTTCTGGCTGCCCGAGTCCTTCCTCTAGTGTCGAGTGGGGCGCCTCTCTAGCTGCGGCGCGCCGGCTTCTCGCTGCAGCGCGCCGGCTCTGGGGCCCGGGTTCAGTGGTTGTGGAGCTCCGGCTTAGCTGCTCTGTGGCGTGTGGGACCCTCCCGGGTCAAGGACTGAACCGTGTCCCCTGCTTTGGCGGATGGATTCTCAACCACTGGGCCACCAGGGAGTCCCTTTCCATCACGTTCGAATGAATATTTCCCTGGCAGAGGATGTGATGGTTGGATGGCATCGCCAACTCAGTGGACATGAGTTTGAGCAAACTCCGGGAAATAGTGAAGCACAGGCAAGCCTGGAGTGCTGGAGTCCCTGGGCTCGCAGAGCCGGACTCGACTGAACAAGAGCAGAACTAGAGCTCTGGGCTGGCTGCCAGCCCTTCTTCCTTCCACTCGCTTCTTACTTGCATGGTTTCAGAGGAGAAGCTGGGTGTGAGTCTTGTCTTGGTCCCTGTGTAGCTACGGTGTTCTCCCAACTCCCCGAGCTACTCTCAGAGTCTTCTCTTTGGTCTTGCTTTTCTGCCTAAATGTGGTTTTTGGCATTTGCGTGTTGTGTTCTCTGAGCCTCCTGAGCTATTACGAGGAGCATGCCGTGCATATTTCAGCACGCCCTGCGCTTTCCCCTTCATCCAGGAGAAGCGCAAGGGGAGGTCTTGGCTCCTTGTTGTGAGAGCCTGGTGGAGGCCCCAGAGGCGCCCCCGAGAGTGAGGCCCCCAATGCGCCGGCCCTGGGGTCTCCCACTCCCAGCCGAGCTCACTCCCTGCCGCTGGTGATGTGTCTGTTACTAGGTGTTGCTGCCAGTGTGTGGCTCCAGCGGTTTCGGGTCCGGTGAGTGGGTCTCGGCCAGGGCTGTCTACAGCTGCTTGTCTCCAGAGTCCAGGACGTGGTCTGTGCTGTGGCTGCTCAGGAAAAGCCATTGGTCTCAGGGTTTCCAGCCTTTTTCTTGTTGTGATGTTGGGAGCTTTCACTTGAGAAGTCTCCATGTCAGACCTGAAACTGGAAGTGCAGTGTCTTTTAAAGAAATTAAAAATGAGAGAAGTATTTTAAATTATATACATTTACAGTTTCCTGTGCTCTTGTTTTCTTTGCAAATCCAGATTTCCAACTACTGTCATTTTCTTTAGCCTGAAAAAAATCTAAAAAAAAATTTTAGCATAGATTTTTCTAGCAAAGAATTTTTTCATCTTTTTTTTGTCCAAAAGTATCTTTGTTCCATCTCAGTTTTAGCGGTTATTTCAGTGGGCCTAAAGTCCTAGGTTGAAAGTTCACCCTCCTTTCCGGGAAGGATGCGTCTCGCCCCCTTCTGGCCTGCCTTGCTTCTGAATTGACGCCCGTGGCTGCTGTGCAGTTGCGTCTGTTGAGCCCGTCCGCGACTTTCGCGCGCCCTCCTGTTCTGGACGTGGCGCTTGGCTCTTGCCTGGCCTCAGCTTCTCTTGTGAGGCTCACTCCCTGCGGCTCGCTCTCTGAACGTGCTTGCCGTGGCTTCGTGCTGCGTCTGCAGTGACCCTGTCGCGTCTCTTTGTCAGCTCACCTTTCTCCTAGTTAGGTCGTGTTTCTACACTGCTTCTCGTGGGAGGTAGTTTTCACCTGGATGATGGGCATATGAGTCCTCTGGTGAGGGTCGGGGGTTTCCTGTCTTTCTCTGGGAAGCATTGGCGGTGACTTTACTTTTAGATACGCTTGATCATCTTCATCTTACGGCTTTTTCGGAGGAAGGCCCAAGGTGGCCGTTAATTTAGGGCTCACAGTGGCCTCCGCGGCCTCTGCAGCAGTTTCCGCCCTTGCCAGGACTCGGATGGCCCCAGCCCTGGTGAGCTGGGTGCGGTGCAGGCACAGCTGCCGGGCCCTGCCCAGTCTCGCAGAGCCCGTGCCCACGCAGGGCGTCTGTCGGCCCGAGGCCTCGGCTCCCGCCTGGGTGCCTGGCGCGCCTTATCTGCTCACTCCTGCGTCCCGGGTGTCCACCCCGCTGCGCCCCAGACTGACTCCCGTCTCGCAGTCTCGCCAGGAGAATGTGCCTGCTTGGCCCCCCTCCTTGTGCCGCGGCGGGAAGTCGCCGCCTTCGGCTGGGCCAGGGCGCGTGTGGGCTGCGCGCCCGTGTCTCCCTTTCTCCAGGAACCAGTATCGGGGCTCTGTTGCCTGAACATAGTCTCACATATATTTGCCCATTTTTACAGTTTTATGACAGGATGGTTATCTAGTACCCGCTATTTTCACCGTGGCCAGAAGCAAAGGAATAATGGAATTATATTTTCTTCCAACTTGAAAGCAAATTATTTTTGTCATTAAGTGACTCAGTTGCTTCTGACTCTCTGTGCCCCCATGGACTGCAGCACGCCAGGCCTCCCTGTCCTTCACCAGCTCCCGGAGTCACTCAGACTCATGTCCATTGAGTCGGTGATGCCACCCAACCATCTCATCTTCTGTCGTCCCCTTCTCCTCCTGCCTTCAGTCTTTTCCAGCATCAGGGCCTTTTCCAATCAGTCGGCTTGTCACATTAGGTGGCCAAATTATTGGAGCTTCAGCATCAATCCTTCTGATGAATAGTCAGGGTTGACTTCCTTTAGGATTGACTGGTTTGATCTTGCTGTCCAAGGACTCTCAAGAGTCTTCTCCAGCACCACAGTTCGAAGGCATCAGTTCTTCGGCACTCAGCCTTTTTTACTGTCCAGCTCTCATATCCATACCTGACTACTGGAAAAACCATAGCTTTAACTGTACCGAGTTACTTTGATACCGTTTATTGACTGATCTTTCCTTTCTCGCAAATCTTAAACCGCATCCACTGGATTTACATTCACACACACACACACACACACACACACACACACACTCCCTTTTATTCTGTTATATTGCTCCGTTATGTTATTCTGTTCAGGTATGTATTATTTCCTTATGATTTCATGTTTTTAAATAGAAAAAGTCAATTATAGGTACAGTACGGAAAGGAGAAAAGTTAAAACTCAACTCACTTCCAGTGTCTTTCTCAGATTAATCACTGTTAACAGTTTCATGAGTATTCTTGTAGATGTTTTATGTAAAGAATATAGTGATGATAATATGTAATACTTTAAACCTCTTACTTGTTTTTTAAACAAACAGCGCTTGTTATGTCCAGGTGCTGTTCTAAAGTGCTTTACATACATGACCATTTAATTCATGAGATTTCTTTGTGGTGGGAGTTGTCCCCACCCCCCAACTAAAACGGACGATGAAACAGACGGTCAGGGCCGCGGTCAGGGCCTCATGGCCGAGGCTGTGCGCTCCTAAGCCCTCACCTCCCAGCCCGTCTAAAAAGGACGATGAAACCGGCGGTCAGGGCCGCGGTCAGGGCCTCATGGCTGAGGCTGTGCGCTCCAAAGCCCTCACCTCCCAGCCCGTCTCTCATTTGCATCAGTGGTCCCTTTGGGTCCCGAAAGCTTCTAGTGAGTGAGTGACAGTCGTGCATTCGTGTCTGCCTCTGCGGCCCCGTGGACTGTAGCCCACCAGGCTCCTCTGGCCATGGCATTTTCCAGATGAGAAAACGGAGTGAGTAGCCTTTTTCTCCGAGGAATCTGCTTAACTCAGGGATCAAACTCATGTGTTGTGTGCTGCGGGTGGCTCCTTTTTTTTAAGACTTATTTTGTACTGGGGTGTAGCCAGCTAACAATCTCACGATAGTTTCATGTGAGCAGTGAAGGGACTTAGCCATAGGTACACATGTACCCACTCTCCTCGGAACACCCCTCCCGTCCAGGCTGCCGCGTAGCCCTGAGCAGAGTTCCCTGTGCTGGTGAGTGTCCATGCCCATCCCAAGCTCCCTAACTGTCTTTATTCCCACGCTTCCTGGCAGCCATGAGCTCATCCTCTAAGCCTGTGAGTCTCTTTCTGCTTTGTAAGTAAGTGCACCTGTGGGATTTCTTTTAGATCCCACGTATATGGAATGTCCTATGCACTCTCTCCTGTCTGCCTCACTCACTGTGACAGTCCCTGGGTCCATCCACGCTGCTGCAGACGGCATGATCTCATTCTTTTTAATGGCTGAGTGACGTCCTGTTGCATCTGTGTAGCACATCTGCTTATTTAACCTATGTGCAGAGGACACCCTGAGAAACGCTGGGCGGGATGAGGCACAAGCTGGACTCAAGGTTGCCGGGAGAAATATCAATAGCCTCAGATGTGCAGATGACACCACCCTTACGGCAGAAAGTGAAGAGGAGCTAAAAAGCCTCTTGATGAAAGTGAAAGAGGAGAGCGAAAAAGTTGGCTTAAAGCTCAACGTTCAGAAAACGAAGATCATGGCAATCGGTCCCATCACTTCATGGCAAATAGATGGGGAAACATTGGAAACAGTGGCTGACTTTATTTTGGGGGGGCTCCAAAATCACTGCTGATGGTGATTGCAGCTATGAGATTAAAAGACACTTACTCCTTGGAAGGAAAGTTATGATCAACCTGGACAGCATATTCAAAAGCAGAGACATTACTTTGCCGACTAAGGTCCGTCTAGTCAAGGCTATGGTTTTTCCTGTGATCATGTATGGATGAGAGAGTTGGACTGTGAAGAAAGCTGAGTGCCGAAGAATTGATGCTTTTGAACTGTGGTGTTGGAGAAGACTCGTGAGAGTCCCTTGGACTGCAAGGAGATCCAACCAGTCCATTCTGAAGGAGATCAGCCCTGGGTGTTCATTGGAGGGACTGATGTTGAAGCTGAAACTCCAATACTTTGGCGACCTGATGTGAAGAGTTGACTCATTGGAAAAGACCCTGATGCTCGGAAAGATTGAGGGCAGGAGGAGAAGGGGACGACAGAGGATGAGGTGGTTGGATGGCATCACCGACTCAATGGACATGGGTTTGGGTGGACTCCGGGAGTTGGTGGTGGACAGGGAGGCCTGGCGCGCTGTGGTCCACGGGGCCGAAAGCGTCGGACACGCCTGAGCGCCTGGACTGACTGGCCGCCCACACCTTTATCCAGTCCTGTGCTGTTGGGTGTTGGGGTTGTAAACAGTGCCGCGGTGGACACTGGGGCACACGTGCCCTTTCCGCGCGGATGTTTCTCCAGGTGTGTCCCCGGCGTGCTACTGCAGGGCCATGTGGTAGCTCTGTTTTTACTTTTTTGAGGAACCTCCGTACTGGTCTCCATAGTGGCTGTGCCCACTTACATTCCCAGCAATAGTGTAAGAGGGCTCCCTCTTCTCACACCCTCTCCGGCATTTGTTGTTACTGGATTTTTTGATCTTAGCCGTTCTGGCTGATGTGAAGTGATGTCTCATTGTAGTTTTGATTTGCATTTCAATAATAATTAGCGATGTTGAACATCTTTTTAAGTGCCTCTTGGCCATCTGTATTTCTTTCTTTGGAGGAATGTCTATGTAGGCCCTGTGACCATTTGTTGATTAGGTTGTTCGTTTTGATGCTATTAAGCATCAGGACTTGTTTGTGAATGTTGGTGACTAACCCCTAGTCGGTCGCATCGTTTGCAAATATTTTCTCCGACTCTGTGCCTTGTCTTTTCATTTTGTTCGTTGTTTCCTTTGCTGTGCAAAAGCTTTTGAATTTAAGTCCCATTTGTTTATTTTTTATTTCCATTATTCTAGGAGATGGATCAAAAAAGATATTGCTGCAGTTACTGTCGGAGAGTGTTGGCAGGTGGATTCCTAACCACTGGACCCCAGGGAAGTCCAATAAGATTTTCTAAATGTGTTTATTCACTTTGTTTATGATGGGTTATTTAAAACATGTGTATCCGCTTTTGGGCTGTTTGTTGCTTCTGCCTTACAAGAATTCCATTTTCTCCCGTCATCTAGTTTAGCAGCATCTTCCTCTGGGTCGGTGGTTTTCAGCCCGTGGCCACGCGGTGCTGCTGGCGAGTCGTCTCCAGATGGCCCTGCTGTCGGCCACATGCAGCTTCCCGGCCAGGTGTCCCTGCACTCCCAGATTGAAAGCTGTGTTGCTCTCCTGGGAGTTTGGATTCGCGTCAACGTGTCTACGACTTCCTTTCAGGGCTGTGTGGGCTGCACAGTTTGACCGCCGCCCGTTTTTATGTTGCTGGGACTGTCCTCTTATTCTCTGTGTCCTCGTTTCATTCATTCGCACTTTTAGATTAGCTTTCGTTACGTATTTGTCCGTTTTCTTCCTTCATCCTTTCAGACTCCCGTTTCTCCTGGGAAAATGTCTAGAAACAGGTGCGTCCCCAGGTCTGGCGCTCAGGAGAGAAATCCGCCCTGGAGACGAGGTTTGGGAGCTACCTGGATAGAGCGACCCTTAGCAGGGGCTGCCTGCCCGAAATGCTTGCAGGTCTGGAGAGAGAGGTGGGTCAGAGCCGGGGGTGGCCGTGGGCGCTCAGCAGCGCTTGGCAGGGGAGTACTGCCTGCAGCCCCATGATTGACATGGGGCGGTGGGCGCCATGAGAGCTCCGTGGGGTGAGGTCAGGGGGAGCCCAGTGCAGGCCCCGTGTGAGGGCAGGGGGAGCCCAGTGCAGCCCGCCGTGAGAGCTCCATGGGGTGAGGGCAGGGGGAGCCCAGTGCAGGCCCCGTGTGAGGGCAGGGGGACCCAAGTGCAGGCCGCCATGAGAGCTCCATGGGGTGAGGGCCTGGGGAGCCCAGTGCAGGCCCCGTGGGGTGAGGGCAGGGGGAGCCCAGTGCAGGCCCCATGGGGTGAGGGCAGGGGGAGCCCAGTGCAGGCCCCGTGGGGTGAGGGCAGGGGGAGCCCAGTGCAGGCCCCGTGGGGTGAGGGCAGGGGGAGCCCAGTGCAGGCCCCGTGGGGTGAGGGCAGGGGGAGCCCAGTGCAGGCCCCGTGGGGTGAGGGCAGGGGGAGCCCAGTGCAGGCCCCCTGGGGTGAGGGCAGGGGGAGCCCAGTGCAGGCCCCGTGGGGTGAGGGCAGGGGGAGCCCAGTGCAGGCCCCGTGGGGTGAGGGCAGGGGGAGCCCAGTGCAGGCCCCGTGGGGTGAGGGCAGGGGGAGCCCAGTGCAGGCCCCCTGGGGTGAGGGCAGGGGGAGCCCAGTGCAGGCCCCGTGGGGTGAGGGCAGGGGGAGCCCAGTGCAGGCCCCGTGGGGTGAGGGCAGGGGGAGCCCAGTGCAGGCCCCGTGGGGTGAGGGCAGGGGGAGCCCAGTGCAGGCCCCCTGGGGTGAGGGCAGGGGGAGCCCAGTGCAGGCCCCGTGGGGTGAGGGCAGGGGGAGCCCAGTGCAGGCCCCGTGGGGTGAGGGCAGGGGGAGCCCAGTGCAGGCCCCGTGGGGTGAGGGCAGGGGGAGCCCAGTGCAGGCCCCCTGGGGTGAGGGCAGGGGGAGCCCAGTGCAGGCCCCGTGGGGTGAGGGCAGGGGGAGCCCAGTGCAGGCCCCGTGGGGTGAGGGCAGGGGGAGCCCAGTGCAGGCCCCGTGGGGTGAGGGCAGGGGGAGCCCAGTGCAGGCCCCCTGGGGTGAGGGCAGGGGGAGCCCAGTGCAGGCCCCGTGGGGTGAGGGCAGGGGGAGCCCAGTGCAGGCCCCGTGGGGTGAGGGCAGGGGGAGCCCAGTGCAGGCCCCGTGGGGTGAGGGCAGGGGGAGCCCAGTGCAGGCCCCGTGGGGTGAGGGCAGGGGGAGCCCAGTGCAGGCCCCGTGGGGTGAGGGCAGGGGGAGCCCAGTGCAGGCCCCGTGGGGTGAGGGCAGGGGGAGCCCAGTGCAGGCCCCGTGGGGTGAGGGCAGGGGGAGCCCAGTGCAGGCCCCGTGGGGTGAGGGCAGGGGGAGCCCAGTGCAGGCCCCGTGGGGTGAGGGCAGGGGGAGCCCAGTGCAGGCCCCGTGGGGTGAGGGCAGGGGGAGCCCAGTGCAGGCCCCGTGGGGTGAAGGCAGGGGGAGCCCAGTGCAGGCCGCCGTGAGAGCTCCGTGGGGTGAGGGCAGGGGGAGCCCAGTGCAGGCCCCGTGGGGTGAAGGCAGGGGGAGCCCAGTGCAGGCCGCCGTGAGAGCTCCGTGGGGTGAGGGCAGGGGGAGCCCAGTGCAGGCCCCGTGGGGTGAGGGCAGGGGGAGCCCAGTGCAGGCCCCGTGGGGTGAGGGCAGGGGGAGCCCAGTGCAGGCCCCGTGGGGTGAGGGCAGGGGGAGCCCAGTGCAGGCCCCGTGGGGTGAGGGCAGGGGGAGCCCAGTGCAGGCCCCGTGGGGTGAGGGCAGGGGGAGCCCAGTGCAGGCCCCGTGGGGTGAGGGCAGGGGGAGCCCAGTGCAGGCCCCGTGGGGTGAGGGCAGGGGGAGCCCAGTGCAGGCCCCGTGGGGTGAGGGCAGGGGGAGCCCAGTGCAGGCCCCGTGGGGTGAGGGCAGGGGGAGCCCAGTGCAGGCCCCGTGGGGTGAGGGCAGGGGGAGCCCAGTGCAGGCCCCGTGGGGTGAGGGCAGGGGGAGCCCAGTGCAGGCCCCGTGGGGTGAGGGCAGGGGGAGCCCAGTGCAGGCCCCGTGGGGTGAGGGCAGGGGGAGCCCAGTGCAGGCCCCGTGGGGTGAGGGCAGGGGGAGCCCAGTGCAGGCCCCGTGGGGTGAGGGCAGGGGGAGCCCAGTGCAGGCCCCGTGGGGTGAGGGCAGGGGGAGCCCAGTGCAGGCCCCGTGGGGTGAGGGCAGGGGGAGCCCAGTGCAGGCCCCGTGGGGTGAGGGCAGGGGGAGCCCAGTGCAGGCCCCGTGGGGTGAGGGCAGGGGGAGCCCAGTGCAGGCCCCGTGGGGTGAGGGCAGGGGGAGCCCAGTGCAGGCCCCGTGGGGTGAGGGCAGGGGGAGCCCAGTGCAGGCCCCGTGGGGTGAGGGCAGGGGGAGCCCAGTGCAGGCCCCGTGGGGTGAGGGCAGGGGGAGCCCAGTGCAGGCCCCGTGGGGTGAGGGCAGGGGGAGCCCAGTGCAGGCCCCGTGGGGTGAGGGCAGGGGGAGCCCAGTGCAGGCCCCGTGGGGTGAGGGCAGGGGGAGCCCAGTGCAGGCCCCGTGGGGTGAGGGCAGGGGGAGCCCAGTGCAGGCCCCGTGGGGTGAGGGCAGGGGGAGCCCAGTGCAGGCCCCGTGGGGTGAGGGCAGGGGGACCCCAGTGCAGGCCCCGTGGGGTGAGGGCAGGGGGAGCCCAGTGCAGGCCCCGTGGGGTGAGGGCAGGGGGAGCCCAGTGCAGGCCCCGTGGGCTGAGGGCAGGGGGAGCCCAGTGCAGGCCCCGTGGGGCGAGGGCAGGGGGAGCCCAGTGCAGGCCCCGTGGAGTGAGGGCAGGGGGAGCCCAGTGCAGGCCCCGTGGGGTGAGGGCAGGGGGAGCCCAGTGCAGGCTCCGTGGGCTGAGGGCAGGGGGAGCCCAGTGCAGGCCCTGTGGGGCGAGGGCAGGGGGAGCCCAGTGCAGGCCAGTGGGCACTGGGAGTCGCGTGAGGTGGGCTCTGGCTTATGTCTGCTGGGTGGGCGCATCTGTTGGGCTCGGGGACAGCAGGTGGCGCCTTCGAGGGGCCTGTGGGCCACGGGGGTGATGTCAGATTAGCAGTGAGCCCAGAGTGTCAGGGCCAGTGTCCCGGGAAGCCACAGAGGAGCCGCAGGCAGCTGTGACGCGGTCAGGGCTGCAGGGGGCAGTCACGAGGTAGCCAACTTCCCTGGCTGAACCCCTGGGACGGTGACCATGGTGGTGGAGACATGGAAGGTGAAGGCCGCTCAGTCGTGTCTGACTCTTGGCGACGCCATGGACTGCAGTCCCTGGGATTCTCCAGGCCAGAACACTGGAGTGGGCAGCCTTTCCCTTCTCCAGGGGATCGATCAAACCCAGGTCTCCGCATTGCGGGGAGATTCTTTACCAGCTGAGCCACCAGGGAGGCCCAGAGACATGGAAGGGACCAAATACCCTTATTTTAAAAAATTAC
Organism: Oreotragus oreotragus; assembly: GCA_006410675.1. Lineage (NCBI taxonomy): Eukaryota > Metazoa > Chordata > Mammalia > Artiodactyla > Bovidae > Oreotragus > Oreotragus oreotragus. The sequence continues at coordinate 250,084 of SJYX01023864.1, read as the reverse complement.
TCACACTTTCTATTTACATGTTTTTATTGAGGTAAAATAAGCACAATATAACACCTACCATTTTAGTCGCTGCTGCTGCGTCGCTCAGGCGTGTCCGGCTCAGCGCGGCCCCACGGACGGCGGCCGTGTCCGGCTCTGCGTGGCCCCACGGATGGCAGCCGTGTCCGGCTCTGCACGGCCCCACGGACGGCAGCCCACCGGGCTCCCCCGACCCCGGGACTCTGCTGAGTCGCTCAGCCTTGTCCGGCTCTGCGCGGCCCCACAGACGGCAGCCCACCGGGCTCCCCCGTCCCCGGGACTCTGCTGAGTCGCTCAGCCGTGTCCGGCTCTGCACGGCCCCACGGACGGCAGCCCACCGGGCTCCCCCGTCCCCGGGACTCTCCAGGCAGGAGCACTGGAGTGGGTGCCATTTCCTCCTCCAGTGGATGACAGTGAAAAGTGAAAGTGAAGTCGCTCAGCCGTGTCCGACTCAGCGACCCCATGGACTGCAGCCCGCCAGGCTCCTCCGTCCGTGGGATTTTCCAGGCAAGAGTCCTGGAGTGAGTTGCCATAAAAATGTACAATTCAGTGACTTTGAATACACAGTGTTGTTCAGCCAGCAGTTCAGTTCAGTTCAGTTGCTCAGTCATGTCTGACTGTTTCCAACCCCATGAACCACAGCACGCCAGGCCTCCCTGTCCATCACCAACTTCTGGAGTCCACCCAAACCCATGTCCATTGAGTCGGTGATGTGATGCCATCCAACCACCTCATCCTCTGTCGTCCCCTTCTCCACCTGTCCCCAATCCTTCCCAGCATCACGGTCTTTTCCAATGAATCACTTCTTCACATCAGGTGGCCAGACTATTGGAGTTTCAGCCTCAACATCAGTCCCTACAGTGAACACCCAGGACTGATCTCCTTTAGAATGGACTGGTTGGATCTCCTTGCAGTCCAAGGGACTCTCAAGAGTCTTCTCCAACACCACAGTTCAAAAGCATCAATTCTTTGGTGCTCAGCCCTCTTTATAGTCCAGCTCTCACATCTCTACATGACTACTGGAAAAACTGTAGCCTTGACTAGACGGACCTTAATTGGCAAAGTAATGTCTCTGCTTTTTAATATGCTGTCCAGGTTGGTCATAACTTTTCTTCCAAGGAGTAAGCGTCTTTTAATTTCATGGCTGCAGTCACCATCAGCAGTGATTTTGGAGCCCAAACAGATAAAATCAGCCATTGTTTCCACTGTTTCCCCATCTATTTCCCATGAAGTGTTGGGACCGGATGCCATGATCTTAGTTTTCTGAATGTTGAGCTTTAAGCCAACTTTTTCACTCTCCTCTTTCACTTTAATCAAGAGGCTCATTAGTTCTCCACTTTCTGCCATAAGGGTGGTGTCATCTGCAAATCTGAGGTTATTGGTATTTCTCCCGGCAATCTTGATTCCAGCTTGTGCTTCATCCAGCCCAGCGTTTCTCATGATGTACTCTGCATAGAAGTTAAATAAGCAGGGTGACAATATACAGCCTTGACATACTCCTTTTCCTATTTGGAACCAGTCTGTTGTTCCATGTCCAGTTCTCACTGTTGCTTCCTGACCTGCATACAGGTTTCTCAAGAGGCAGGTCAGGTGGTCTGGTATCCCATCTCTTTCAGAATTTTCCAGAGTATTGTGATCTACACAAAGGCTTTGGCATAGTCAATAAAGCAGAAATAGATGTTTTTCTGGAACTCTCTTGCTTTTTCCATGATCCAGTGGATGTTGCCAATTTGATCTCTGGTTCCTCTGCTTTTTCTAAAACCAGCTTGAACATCTGGAAGGTCACGGTTCAGCACTATCTAATTTCAGGAAGTTTCCATCACCCAGAAAAGACACTGGGAACATGTTACCAGTCTCTTTTTCTGCCTCCTCCCCTGGCAACCTGTAGTCCGCGCCTTGCCTCTTTGGATTTCCGTGGAAACAGTTCATAAAGCAGAATCACGCATGGGTGGCCTTCTCTGTCTGACTTCTTTCACTTAGGGTGATGTCTTCGAGGTTCATCTGAGACACAGCTGGGATTAAAGGTACCGGGATTTTATTAGATGTTGTCACATGATGATGAGCAGACATTGCTGTCATTAGATATAAATCGGGGATGAGTAGGGAAGGCCGGCAGACTGACGCGGCCCCAGCTTCCAGCGCCGAGAGGGACGGAGTCCGGCGGGAACATCCTGCTCCCTGCGCATCTAAGGCTGACTTGGTGAAGCTGTTAGCTGTGACCCCCAGTCCAGGAACCAGAACCCCGCACAAGAGCTGGGACCCCATCACAGAAGCTGGGGCCCCCACACAGGAGCTGGGACCGCATTACAGATGCTGGGACCCCACACAGGAGCTAGGACCCCATCACAGGAGCTGGGGCCCCATCACAGGAGCTGGGACCCCCAGTCCAGGAACCAGGACCCCATCACAGGAGCTGGGGCCCCATCACGGGAGCTGGGACCCCATCACAGGAGCTGGGGCCCCCAGTTTAGGAATCAGGACTCCACACAGGAGCTGGGGCCCCATCCCAGGAGCTGGGTCCCCCACAGAGGAGCAGCGTGGGCTCACACAGGAGCAGCGTGGGCTCACAGGAGCAGCGTGGGCTCACACAGGAGCAGCGTGGGCTCACACAGGAGCAGCGTGGGCTCACAGGAGCAGCGTGGGCTCACACAGGAGCAGCGTGAGCTCACAGGAGCAGCGTGGGCTCACACAGGAGCAGCGTGGGCTCACACAGGAGCAGCGTGGGCTCACACAGGGGCAGCGTGGCCTCACACAGGAGCAGCGTGGGCTCACAGGAGCAGCGTGGGCCCACACAGGAGCAGCGTGGGCCCACACAGGAGCAGCGTGGGCCCACACAGGAGCAGCGTGGGCTCACAGGCTGTAGTCTTGTGTACAGTTGTGCCTCCTACGCCTGGGACAGCCAAGCACAAGTTCAAGACAGCAACTTCTTTTAAAAGAGTAATTCTGTGTGTGTGTGTGTGTGTGTGTGTCTTAAGAAACGCTGACAAATAACTGATCAGTCAATTGAGGGAATGAAAAAATCTAAAATGGAGGAGAAGAGAGGAAACATTAGGAGCAGATATGAATGAAATAGAAAACAAGCTCATGATAGAGACAAATCAGCAAAGCAAAAATTGGTTATTTGACAAGATTAACCAAGTGGTAAACCTCAGCAAGACTGGGAGAGAGAGGAAGACGGACAGAACCCAGAGGTACCAGACAGACGAGAGATCCAGTGAGCAAATCTAGGCCAGTGCACTCCTGGGAGAGCGTGACTGGGTGAGCTCTGGCCCAGGAGGAGATAGGAAGCTGACTAGTCTTAAACAGTCAGTAATTAAAATCACAATGAAAACAGCAGGCGACTCGGTTCATTCAGCTGAACTTTCAAAATACAGATGCTTTATAGCAATGCTCCCCAAGGCTGCTGTAACCATGATGCCAAAATCTAATAAAAATGTGCAAGAGAGGAATTCAGAGACACATCTGCAACGGCTCAACAGATGATCAGTAAACCACACTTCTTACTTATGTGTGTGTTCCAGCTCTGCAACGCCATGGTCTGTAGCCCACCAGGCTCCTCTGTCCATGGGATTTCCCAGGCAAGAATACTGGAGTGGGTTTCAGTTTCCTACTCTAGGGGATCTTCCCAACCCAGGGATCGAACCTGCGCATCCTGTCTCTCCTGCACTGGCATGCAGGTTCTTGACCACTGTGCCGCCGGGAGAGCCCATAACCAGATTTCAGCAGCACGTGGCCACACTTGATTCACCACAGGAACTAAAGGTGGTTTAACTCTAGGAAGTCAGTTACTGTAAGTCACCTACACAGGAGAAAAATTATATCCTCATCTCAATGCAGAAAAACTATTTGATAGAATTCTTCATCATGATAAAAACTACTAGACGTTAAGACTAGAGGAGAATTTCTTGTGTAGTAAGGGTGGGGGGTCGGTTTTTTTTCTTTTTTAAAGAGTATAGCAAAGAGCATCACCTCATAATGGTGAAAGGTTGAAAGTATTTTATTTAAGATGAGGAAAAAGACAGATGTGTACTGTCCCATTTCTGGACTCATCGCACCAGCACAAGAATGTAAGGAAGAGAAGCAAAGCATATAATTGGAAAAGATGGAATGAAACATTTTTCAGTATTATCTACACAGAAAGTAATCTGACAGTGAATTATTAATCAGAAAATTCAGTGATGTTGCTGTGTACAGAGAACCGTTGCACAGAACGTGAGCAACAGGACACTTAACTCTAGATGGAGCCCTTGTCTTAGGGTGAAAACAGGAAATGCCTAGGCATAAATCTCATAAATATACAGGGTCTTCATGGAAAAAATTATCAGACTTTATTGAAGTGAACCAGAGACCACCCAAATAAGTGAAGACATATTTTGCGCCTGGGCTGAAAGTCTCAGTATCACAAATGTGTAATTTGCCCCAAACTGATCTATCGCTTGCATTCAACTCCTGTCAAAAGTCCACTGTCGACAAGTTGGTCCTGACGGTTATGCAGACGGGGGATTCCTTGGGGTCTGCTGGTGGGACTTGGCACCTTCACCGCCGTGGCCCCAGTTCAGTCCCTTGGTCAGGGAACCACACAAGCCATGCAGCATGGCCCAGTAAGCAAAAATAGAAGGACAGACTCTTGGGCTCCAAAATCACTGCGGCCAGTGTCTGCAGCCGTGCGGTTAGAAGATGTCGCTCCTTGAAAGAAAAGCTATGCCACACCAAGACAGCGTATTGAAAAGCAGAGACTTCACTTTGCCAATGAAGGTCCTTACAGCCAAGGCTGTGGTTTCTCCAGTGGTCATGCCTGGGTGTGAGGGCAGGGCCACAAAGAAGACTGAGCGCCGAAGAGGGTGTGAGAGCAGGACCACAAAGAAGGGTGAGCGCCGAAGAGTTGATGCTTTCAAGCTGTGGTGCTGGAGAAGGCTCTTGAGAGTCACTTGGACTGCAAGGAGATCAAACTAGTCAACCCTAAAGGAGATCAGCCCTGGGTGTTCTTTGGAAGGAATGATACTAAAGCTGAAACTCCAGTACTTTGGCCACCTCTTGCGAAGAGCTGACTCATTGGAAAAGACTCTGATGCTGGGAGGGATTGGGGGCAGGAGGAGAAGGGGACGACAGAGGATGAGATGGCTGGATGGCATCACCGACTCGCTGGACGTGAGTCAGTGAACTCCGGGAGATGGTGATGGACAGGGAGGCCTGGCGTGCTGCGGTCCATGGGATCACAAAGAGTCAGACATGACTTAGTTACTGAACAACAACGAAAGCTTCAGTGACGAACGTGGCGTAGTGCCTGCCCAGAGGCAGACAAATGGATCATCAGAGCAGAGCTGGAAGCCCAGAAACAAACATTTACAAAATTTTGACGACAGAGCTGACTGAAGTGGAGGAAAGGATACCTTTCAGAAACGATGTTCTGACAATTTAATTACATAAAAAACAAAGTGGACTCCCACCTGCATCACATCATATAGAAAGATTATTTCCATGTGGTTTAAAATCCAAAAAGCAAAGCAAGCAAACTTTAGAAGATAGGAGACTATATTCTCAACATTCTAAGAGAATTGCAAGAGGGTATCTTCACCACAGTTAATGAAGGAAACATTTTCTATGGTTCAAAAAGCACAGAGTATGAAGGAAAGTTGAATGCCACTAGACACATTATAATTAAGGACTTCTGCATATCAAGCGTGGGAGAGGCCTTCCCTGGTGGCTCAGTGGTAAAGGATCCGCGTGCAGGAGACACAGGAGCCGCAGGTTGACCCCGACCCGGGACAAGTCCACACGCTGTGGGCCAGCTGGAGTTGGCGCATGGCAGCTCCTGAGCGCATGTGCCTAGATCCTGTGCCTAGCAACCAGAGGCGCCACCACGACGAGAAGCCCGCACGCTCCAAGCAAGAGGAGCTCCAGCTCGCCGCCAGAGAGAGCCCGTGGCCAGCAGCGCAGGGCCAGCAGTGCAGGAAATGCAGTAATTAGACCTCGTAACCGTTAAAAAAAGAGAGATTTCGCAGCACACACATCTGACACACCCGGTACATTCAAAACATTTGTACAAGTGAGTGGGAAGAAAATGATCCAGTTGGAAGTGGGCGTAAGACTTGAACAGGCACTTTGACCAAGGGGCAGATTAAACAGGTGATAAATGCATGAGCAGTTGCTCGCTTCCTAGTGATCAGGGAGCGCAGACTAAGAGCCACAGCAGGAAAGCAGTGAAGGTCGCTCAGTCGTGTCCGACTTCGTGGCCCTGTGGACGACACAGTCCATGGGATTCTCCAGGCCAGAGTACTGGAGTGGGTAGCCTTTCCCTTCTCCAGGGAATCTTCCCAACCCAGGGATCGAACCCAGGTCTCCCGCATTGCAGGTGGATTCTTTACCAGCTGAGCCCCAAGCGAAGCCCAAGAATACTAGAGTGGGTAGCCTACCCCTTCTCCAGGGGATCTTCCCAACCCAGGGATTGAACCCAGGTCTCCCGCACTGCAGGCAGATTCTTTACCAGCTGAGCCCTAGCAGCTCATAGGTCTCATTGGCTTCCCATTGGAAGCCCAAGAATACTAGAATGGGTAGCCTATCCCTTCTCCAGGGGATCTTTCCAACCCAAGGAGTCCAACCGGTGTCTCCTGCATTGAAGGCAGATTCTTTACCAACTGAATGATCAGGGAAGCCCCCCAAATGAGATACTTTAAATATTCAGGTTGCCAATAATATCGATCACACCAGACAGTTGGGCAAGTGAAACCAATGGGACCTGTGAGCTGCTAGGGCAGCATCAGGTGCCAGGAGAACTCAGTGAGATGCTTATCAGAGGACTGTGTGCACGAAGGTGAATGCATGTGGAACTATACAGATGCTGTGCGAGGGTGCAGTGGATGGGGAACTGAGGGCAGTGGGGACATCTTTGGGGAGCAGGAGTCCCGGGGGGGGGCACAGAGGGGCATTGCAGGGTCTCCTGGGTCTGTTTCCTGGGCTGGTTGGTGCTTTCATAGGAAGTTCCAGTATTGTTACTCCTTAATCCTTGGGCATGATTTATAATACGCATGTAACCATTGCTCAATTTCAGAAAGTAAATATGGAAGTGGGGGCCATTAGCGGGGGTGTCAGAAATAGGGGTTGATGGTGGGCTGGAGAGGTGTACCGGGCCCTAATTCAGATGGGAGGTGCTGCCTAGTATTTGAACAAAGGTTCAGTTCAGTTCAGTCCTCAGTCGTGTCCGACTCTCTGCGACCCCATGAATTGCAGCACACCAGGCCTCCCTGTCCATCACCATCTCCCGGAGTTCACTCAGACTCACATGCATCGAGTCCGTGATGCCATCCAGCCATCTCATCCTCGGTCGTCCCCTTCTCCTCCCGCCCCCAATCCCTCCCAACATCAGAGTCTTTTCCAATGAGTCAACTCTTCGCATGAGGTGGCCAGAGTACTGGAGTTTCAGCTTTAGCGTCATTCCTTCCAAAGAAAACCCAGGGCTGATCTCCTTTAGAATGGACTGGTTGGATCTCCTTGCGGTCCAAGGGACTCTCAAGAGTCTTCTCCAACACCACAGTTCAAAAGCATCCATTCTTCGGTGCTCAGCTTTTTTCACAGTCCAACTCACATCCATACATGACCACAGGAAAAACCATAGCCTTCACTAGATGGACCTTAGTCGGCAAAGTAATGTCTCTGCTTTTGAATATGCTATCTAGGTTGGTCATAACTTTCCTTCCAAGAGTAAGCATCTTCTAATTTCATGGCTGCAGTCACCATCTGCAGGGATTTTGGGCCCAGAAAGCAAAGGTAAAAGCACATAACCCTCTGTGTGCTGAGTTGCTCCGTCCCGTCCGACTCTCTGTGACCCCACGGACTGTAGCCCACCAGGCTCCTCTGTCCATGGGGATTCTCCAGGCAAGAGTACTGGAGTGGGTTGCCAAGCCCTCCTCCAGGGGATCTTCCCAACCCAGGGATTGAACCCAGGTCTCCNCGCATGAGGTGGCCAGAGTACTGGAGTTTCAGCTTTAGCGTCATTCCTTCCAAAGAAAACCCAGGGCTGATCTCCTTTAGAATGGACTGGTTGGATCTCCTTGCGGTCCAAGGGACTCTCAAGAGTCTTCTCCAACACCACAGTTCAAAAGCATCCATTCTTCGGTGCTCAGCTTTTTTCACAGTCCAACTCACATCCATACATGACCACAGGAAAAACCATAGCCTTCACTAGATGGACCTTAGTCGGCAAAGTAATGTCTCTGCTTTTGAATATGCTATCTAGGTTGGTCATAACTTTCCTTCCAAGAGTAAGCATCTTCTAATTTCATGGCTGCAGTCACCATCTGCAGGGATTTTGGGCCCAGAAAGCAAAGGTAAAAGCACATAACCCTCTGTGTGCTGAGTTGCTCCGTCCCGTCCGACTCTCTGTGACCCCACGGACTGTAGCCCACCAGGCTCCTCTGTCCATGGGGATTCTCCAGGCAAGAGTACTGGAGTGGGTTGCCAAGCCCTCCTCCAGGGGATCTTCCCAACCCAGGGATTGAACCCAGGTCTCCTGCATTGCAGGTGGATTCTTTGCCATCTGAGCCACCAGGGAAGCCTGTGAATACTGGAGTGGGTAGCCTATCCCTTCTCCAGGGGATCTTCCCGACTCAGGAATCGAGCCAGGGTCTCCGGCATTGCAGGCGGATTCTTTACCAGCTGAGCCACCGTGGAAGCCCATGTAAAATTACACATACACGCGTGTGTATGTATATGTGTATGTGGATATGTATGTATATGTGTATGTATATGTGTATGTGGATATGTGTGTATATGTGTATGTGGATATGTGTGTATATGTGTATGTGGATATGTGTGTATATGTGTATGTGGATGTGTATGTATATGTGTGTGTGGATGTGTATGTGGATATGTGTGTATATGTGTACGTGGATGTGTACGTGGATGTGTACGTGGATGTGTATGTGTATGTATATGTGGATGTGGATGTGTACGTGGATGTGTATGTATATGTGTACGTGGATGTGTATGTGTATGTGGATATGTATGTATGTGTGTATGTGGATGTGTATGTATATGTGCCCCCTACGTATATCTGAGGGGATGCAGGTCAGCTGGCGGTGCAGGGGTCCCTCTCCTTCACAGAGCCACTCTGGTCTCAGGTGCTGCTTACCCTTATGTGTTAAAAATTAAACATTAATTCTATATGGAAACAAAAGCTCCTCCAAGTTTTCCTACTCAACTCTCCACAAGGGAACACAACGCCTAGCGGTAGAGGTGAGACTTAGAGGGGGAGTGTATCGCGTCCCAATGGCTTCAGGGATGCAGTTTACCCAGGTGGAAGACCTGTGCACTCAAAACTATGAGACAGTAATGAAAGGAGGCGAAGAAGAAAAACATAATGGAAAGATGACCCTTTATCCCCAGACCGCCTGTTCATGGACTGGAAGAGTTAATGCTGCCCAAATCTCAACTGTCCAAAGTGGAGTGAAGTGAAGTCGCTCAGTCGTGTCCGACTCTTTGCGACCACATGGGCACCAGGCTCCTCCGCCCATGGGATTTTCCAGGCAAGAGTACTGGAGTGGGTTTCCATTTCCTTCTCCAGGGAATCTTCCCAACCCAGGGATCGAACCCNACTGGAAGAGTTAATGCTGCCCAAATCTCAACTGTCCAAAGTGGAGTGAAGTGAAGTCGCTCAGTCGTGTCCGACTCTTTGCGACCACATGGGCACCAGGCTCCTCCGCCCATGGGATTTTCCAGGCAAGAGTACTGGAGTGGGTTTCCATTTCCTTCTCCAGGGAATCTTCCCAACCCAGGGATCGAACCCAGGTCTCCTGCATTGTAGACAGACGCTTTAGTCTGAGCCACCAGGGAAGTTCATGGACTGGAAGGGTTAATACTGCCCAAATCTCAACTATCCAAAGCCGTCTATAAATTCAACATAATCCCTATAAAAAATTCCAATGGCAGTTTTGGTAGAAAGAGAAAAAACAATCCCACAATTACATGGAATCACAAAAGACCTCAAATAACTGAAGGAAACTCGAGGAAGAATAAGGATGGAGGGATCACACTCCTGACTACAAAGCTATAGCGGCCAAACCAGCACGGCACTGGCAGAAATGCAGACGCTGGAAGGACCCAGAAGCAAAGCCCTGTGTACACGGCAACTAACCTTTGACAAGCGGGACGTATCCTTGAAAACTCAATGGGAAAGTTTAGTCTCTTCAGTCAATGGGGTTGGAAAAACCATATTCACATGCAAATGAGTGAAGATGGGTCCCTATTTTATCGCACTCACAAGAATTAACTTGAATTAAAGATTTAAATGTAAGACCTGAAACCATAAAACTCCTAGAAGAAAACACAGGGCAAAAGCTCACTGACACTCGTCTTGGCAAAGGTGGTTTGAATGTGACTTCGAAGGCACCGGCAACAAAAGCACAAGCCAGCAAGTGTAACTGAGACACTCCCGCTCAGCAAAGCATCAGTGAGGGAAGGCGCTCTGTGGAGCAGCGGGAGACGTCTGCAGACCGCACATCTGGCCCCTGATTAATACCTAAGATGCTTAAGGAACTCTTAGAACTCAGCAAAAAACCAAATAAGCCCCGAGTAGCCCAACTGAAAGGGGCAAAGGATCTGAACATTTTTCCAGAGACAATACACAGTCAACAAGTACACAAAAAGTTGTTCATCCTCACTAACCATCAGGGAAATGCAGATCAGAACCACAATGCACCATCGCAGCAGCTGGAAGGACTGAGCCTGACTCAGTCCATGGGGCCACAGAGTCGGACACGACAGCAGCTGAACAGCAGCAACAGACTGGCTATCAAAAAGCCAAGAAGTAACAAGTGTAGGTGGGGACGTGGCCAAAAGGAAACCCTTGAGCACTGTTGGTGGAAATATAAGTTGGTGCAGCTACTACAGAAAATATATAGAGATACCTCAGAAAAGTATAGTCATAAGGGATTTGATTTAGGTCATACCTGGATGGTCCAGCGGTTTTCCCTACTTTCTTCAATTTAAGTCTGAATTTGGCAATAAGGAGTTCATGATCTGAGCCACAGTCAGCTCCTGGTCTTGTTTTTGTTGACTGTATAGAGCTTCTCCATCTTTAGCTGCAAAGAATATAATCAATCTGATTTCGGTGTTGACCATCTGGTGATGTCCATGTGTAGAGTCTTCTCTTGTGTTGCTGGAAGAGGGTGTTTGCTATGACCAGTGCATTTTCTTGGCAAAACTCTATTAGTCTTTGCCCTGCTTCATTCCGCATTCCAAGGCCAAATTTGCCTGTTACTCCAGGTGTTTCTTGACTTCCTAATTTAGCATTCCAGTCCCCTATAACGAAAAGGACATCTTTTTTGGGTGTTAGGTTTAAGGGCCTAGATCTGATAGACAGAGTGCCTGATGAACTATGGAATGAGGTTTGTGACATTGTACAAGAGACAGGGATCAAGACCATCCCTATGGAAAAGAAATGCAAAAAAGCAACATGGCTGTCTGGGGAGGCTTACAAATAGCTGTGTAAAGAAGAGAAGCGAAAAGCAAAAGAGAAAAGGAAACATATAAGCATCTGAATGCAGAGTTCCAAAGAATAGCAAGAAGAGATAAGAAAGCCTTCTTCAGTGATCAATGCAAAGA
>SJYX01023864.1:194126-237484 GCA_006410675.1 Oreotragus oreotragus | reverse complement strand
AGGCTATGGTTTTTCCTGTGGTCATGTATGGATGTGAGAGTTGGACTGTGAAGAAGGCTGAGCGCCGAAGAATTGATGCTTTTGAAGTGTGGTGTCGGAGAAGACTCTTGAGAGTCCCTTGGACTGCAAGGAGATCCAACCAGTCCATTCTGAAGGAGATCAACCCTGGGATTTCTTTGGAAGGAATGATGCTAAAGCTGAAACTCCAGTACTTTGGCCACCTCATGCGAAGAGTTGACTCATTGGAAAAGACTCTGATGTTGGGAGGGATTGGGGGCAGGAGGAGAAGGGGACGACCGAGGATGAGATGGCTGGATGGCATCACGGACTTGATGGACGTGAGTCTGAGTGAACTCCAGGAGGTGGTGATGAACAGGGAGGCCTGGCGTGCTGCGATTCATGGAGTGGCAAAGAGTCGGACACGACTGAGAGCCTGAACTGAACTGAACAGAAAAGTAAGCACAGGACCACCATGAGACCTAGCAGTTTCACTTCCAGGTATTTATCCAGAGGCAACCAGGACCTCGGCGGAGAAGGCAATGGCAGCCCACTCCAGTGTTCTTGCCTGGAGAATCCCAGAGATGGGGGAGCCTGGTGGGCTGCCATCTACGGGGTCGCACAGAGTTGGACACGACTGAAGTGACTCAGCAGCAGCAGCAGAACCTCGAAGAGCTATCCCCGTGTTTACTGCAGCATCAGTCACAGCAGCCAGGACGTGGAAACAGCCTGAGCGTCCATCGATGGACACAGAACTGAGACACGGATGCGCACACTGAGCCACGTGAAGTGCCTTCAGCCACAGAAGGAAGGAGCCCGGCCACTCGTGGCAACACGCACACAACTTGCGGGTGTTGTGCTGAGTGAAGAAAGCAAGACAGAGAAAGACGACTGCTCTGTTATCTCCATGGTCGTCAGATCTCAGAAAGCGGTGGTTGTCAGGGGCTGGGGAGTGGAGGACACGGGGAAACTGGTCCAAGAGCAAGCTGCGGGTGTAAGTTCGGAGGCCCCTGTGCACCGTGAGGGCGGCTGCAGTTAATGGTGCTGCGCCGTGGCCTTGGAAGCTAACGGTAGGTCTGAAGCCTTCTCACTCCAAAACAAACAGACCAACGGTCAGTGTGAGGTGATGGACGGTGACAAGCCAACCGACCCCACCGCACCATTTCAACGTGTGCACGCGCGTCAGACCATCGCACCGTGCGCTGAACCCACAGTGTTACATGTCGGCTGCATCTCAGTAAAGCTGGGGGAGAGAGGGGAAGGAGTGGAACTGTGCCAGAGGGGAAGGAGGGCAAGGGCACTTCCGCCTTCTGGGAGTGGGGGCCCAGCTTGGAGGACAGTGGAGCCTGGTTGCAAAGCCATCGCCAGCACGCGGCAGGCTCAACTTGGCCCCTGAGGACCTCTTGGGGGGTGGTGGGTGGCACCCTCTGCCTGTCGTGTGAAATTCTGCAGTGCTGGCACCTTGTGGGGCATCCCGAGGGTTCCAGGTGAGCAGGATGGGGAAGGGGCCCCGGACCCCCGCCAGGAAGGGTGGGGGTGGGCAGGAGACCCCAAGTCACGGGTCATGGGTGGGACAAGTGTGCCTGATCCTGGAGTGAGCAGCTGCTCAGCCTGGCCCTGACTCCCGCCTGGCCCCTCGGCCGCCCGCACCTCAGCAGCTGGGGCCTCCTTCCCCTGGGTGAACCTTCACATCCACCCCTCCTCCTTCCAGCCTCGATGCCCCTGCTCAGTCTCAGCACTGATCTGGCCTCCGATTTCACTGAGAAGATCACAGTCCAGAAGCAGCCCCTCCCATGCCCCCACTAACCAACTAGCCTGCCGTCCCTGCAATGAGTCCCATCTGCTGCTCTGCTCAGCAGTGGCTGTCTCACCTCCAACAGCCTCGGCCCAGAAAGCATGGCACATCCCTTCTGTTGAACCGGAACTTGTCTTTTTTTGAGCCGTTCCAACCAGCACACAAAGTCCAGTAACATCCTCTCCTTTAAATAACCCACAAAATACCCTCCATGACCTGTGTTTCCAGCAACGGTTCCACGTCTGCCTCTTTGGGGAAAACTCACTGAGCTGGCTGAGTCCACCTGTTGTATGCACGTCCTCATGACTCCACTCAGGCTGTTTCCCATTTCTCCCGGAAAATGCTTTTCTCAAGGGAACACACACCTCTCTCTTTCATGCCAAGGAAAGCCAGCTGCCCGGATCTCTAGAGCACGTGGCCGATAACTGACTTCTCAGTGGACACTGCCCCGCCCACGGCCCCGGGACCCTGGACTCTGCGTTCCTCCCCTCCGAGGGCTCTGGGGCGCCTTCTGCCTCCCTTTGGCCTGCTCCGTCTTGCTGAGCACCCCGGGGCCTCACCTCTCTGTCAGCGCTGCTCCCTCCATGATGACGGCTGGTTCAGGCAGGGACGTGGCAGGTGGCACGTTTGAGGGGCCGTCTACCGTGAGCCGCGCAGGGTGCGGTGAACCCTCAAGGGAAAGCACTAATAACCTCAGGCACTGGCGTCACCCTCGGCAGGAACAAGGGGCAGGAGTGGAAACCTTGGCCTGGAGAGAGAGAAGGAGGGGAGGGCGCACCTGGCAGGAGAGGGCCCTCAGCTGGGGCCTAAAGCCCAGCCCAGCGGCCAGTGCAGGGGCTGGGGGACGGACTCTGAGCTCGCCTTTTCCTGCCTCCACCTGCCCATGGTGCTCAACTAGCCAAGAGCCGGAGGCCGTGGGAGTGGGCTCTCTGGTCTCCGTGTGACCAGCAAGGGCCCTGGCGGTCTTCCCGTGGACAGACCACCTTGGTCCCCCGTCTCTTGTTGTAGGAAGGCGCCTGTCTCCGAGACCTTCTCTGATATCCAAAAAAGTGACTTTAATCAGGTAAGTGAGGAAATGCCGAAACAAAGGAAACAGTCAAGGAAGACAGTAATTTAGTCATAGAACCAAGTCGAGGACCTTTCATTCCACCTCACGGGCTGTAGATAACACCCTGAGCCACATCCTTGAGTTGTTTGCAGGTGCTGAAACCCCTGCCAGGTGGAGAGGTTAACTGACTGCTGCCTGTCAGCACGAAGACCCCAGAACAGTTGGAACCAGAAGGTTCATGATGCTAATTCCCAAAATACCACCTGGTTATCTCATCACCAACCAACCAGGAGTGTGTACAAGCTGCTCACACACGCTGAGACCCTTGCCCTTCGTCTTGCCTTTAAAACCCCTTCCCTGAGAGCCTTTGTGGATCTGGGGTCTTTGAGCCTGAGCTTCCTTGTTGGGCCCCATCCTGGACACCTTGCAATAACCGCTGCACCTTGCTTCACCACAGCCCACTCTTAGTAGGCTGACTTTCCTGCCTGCAGCCGAGCTGACCCGGGTTTGGCTCGGTAACAGCGCACAGCACAGAGCAAAGTGGGCGGGGTGGAGGGTGAGGGCAGACAGGAAGTCTCCACCCGGCGTCCAGAGTCCCATTTCAGCTGTGACTTCTCTGAGCTTCCGACACAGCCTCTCCACTTCTGTGTGAGATACAGAACCCCGTGACCAGCAATCCCGTCTCAGTAAAGAGCATCAGTCAACAGTTCTGGACACAGCAGCCCTTCAGTCAGGTCTGCAGGGGACCACTGTGCGTTACACCCCTCTCCGGGCCTCTGTGAGAATCTCCAGGCTGGCCTCCCCTTTCGCTCTGTGACAGGCCTTCCCCCAACTCCCAGCGGAGTGAGCCCTGGCATTCTTTGTAGCTACGTCTTCCCACCTCCGTGGATGGGGGGGGGGGTCCCAGTTCTCACTTTAGTGCATTCACTTCCCCACCCTCTTGAAGCCAGGAGTGGCACATGGCCCTGGTCTGCCCAGTGGAGTTTGAAGATAAATTTTCTGGGGAGCCTCTGAGAGAACTTTCCTTTGTTATAAAACAATATCATTTTGCTTGAAATGTGTGTCCTGACAGACGGTCAACAGGCACATGAAGAGGTGCTCAGCATTGCTATTATTAGAAAAATGGAAACCCGAACAAGTGAGGGGCCAGCACACAGCAGTCAGAAAGCCCACGAGTAACAAGTGCTGGAGAAAAGGGAGCCCTCCTACGCTGCCGGAAGGAGTTTAAGCTGGCGCAGCCACTGGAAAACAGTGTGGAGCATCCTCAAAATACTGAGAGCAGAGCTGCACACGATCCAGCAATCCCGCTCCTGGACATATTCCCCAAGCCTCTGATCTGAAAAGATACATGCAGCCCTACATTCACAGCAGCACTGTTCCCAACAGGCAGGGCATGGAAGCAACCTAAATGTCCACGGACAGACGAACGGATAAAGAGGATGCGGCAGGCACACACAATGCAATCCTGGTTTGTTGCTGTTCACTTGATCGGTCGTGTCCGACTCTTTGCGACCCCATGGACTGCAGCACACCAGGCTTCCCTGTCCATCCCCGTCTCCTGGACCTTGCTCAAACTCATGTCCGTGGAGTCGGTGATGCCATCCAGCCATCTCATCCTCTGTTGTCCCCGTCTCCTCCCACCCTCAATCTTTGCCAGCATCAGGGCCTTTTCCAAGGACTCAGCTCTTCGCATCAGGTGGCCAAAGTATTGGAGCTTCAGCTTCAGCATCAGTCCTTCCAATGAATATNGTGATGCCATCCAGCCATCTCATCCTCTGTTGTCCCCGTCTCCTCCCACCCTCAATCTTTGCCAGCATCAGGGCCTTTTCCAAGGACTCAGCTCTTCGCATCAGGTGGCCAAAGTATTGGAGCTTCAGCTTCAGCATCAGTCCTTCCAATGAATATGCTGGGTTGATTTCTTTTAGGATTGACTGGTTGGATCTCCTTGCGGTCCAAGGGACTCTCAAGAGTCTTCTCCAGCACCACAAAAGGCATCAATTCTTTGGCACTCAGCTTTCTTTATGGTCTAATTCTCACATCCATACGTGACTACTGGAAAAACTTTAGCTTTGACTAGATGGACCTTCATCAGCAAAGTAATGTCTTGGCTTCTTAATACACTGTCTAGGTTGGTCATAGCTTTTCTTCCAAGGAGTAAGTGTGTTTTAATTTCATGGCTGCAGTCGCCATCTGCAGTGATTTTGGAGCCCAAGAAAATGAAGTCTGTCAGTGTTTCTAATGTTTCCCCGTCTATCTGCCATGAAGTGATGGGACCGGATGCCATGATCTTCACTTCCTGGATGTCGAGTTTTAAAGCCGGCGGCTCTGTAGTGGGGCTGATGGCGGCCTCCTCCAAGGGGACCTGTGTGGCGCACCACGCCTGCAGCACTGCTGCTGCTGGGGCCCCGTCCCTGGGGCAGGCCACTGCGGACCCGCGCCTCTGCAGGAGGCGCTCAAGCAGATGCTCAAAGGCGGACCTGGCTCAGCGCCTCGTGAGGGTCGCTGCCCCTTCCCCCCTGCCCTGGCGCTCACGAGGCTGTCTGTGCCCTGCGAGCACCTCTGGTGGGCAGGAGGCTTGGTTTTAAATGTGGCTGTGCCTCTCCCAGCGTCTTGCAGCTTCTTCTGTGTTCCTGGTTTCGGGGCATCTCTTTGGTGTGTTGCAACATTCCCCTGTCAACGGTTGCTCAGCAGCTGGTTGCGATTCTGGTGTTTTTGCAGGAAAAGATGAGCACGTGTCCTTCTACTCCGCCATCTTGAAACAAAATATAGTGGAATACTCCTCAGCCATAAAACTGGCACAGTGCCGTTGCAGCCACACGGGTGGCCCTAGAAGCTATCATACTAAGTAGGTCAGACGGAGAAAGAGGAATATCCCATAATATCACTTATATTGGGAATCTGAAATATGATACAAAAAAGATACAGTCTCACAGACATAGAGAGCAGATTTGTGGTTGCCAGTGGGGAGGAGGGTAGCAGAGGGGTGGACTGGGAGTTTGGGATTAGCAGATGTG
This sequence comes from Oreotragus oreotragus, assembly GCA_006410675.1. NCBI lineage: Eukaryota > Metazoa > Chordata > Mammalia > Artiodactyla > Bovidae > Oreotragus > Oreotragus oreotragus. The sequence continues at coordinate 231,630 of SJYX01023864.1, read as the reverse complement.
AACTATTATATATAGATACAAATGAATCACTTTGCTGTACACCAGAAACTAACACAACTTTATAAATCAACTATAGTTAAAGACAATGTCCTTTTTACACATGGCTGTTCCTTCCTATCTGAGATGGTAGTGTAAAGACATGATGCCTCATGCTATGGCAGCCGCCTTGGGCCGTGAGGTGACAAGCTTGAGGACAAAAAGTGTACATGGTGATGTTAGGAGGGAAGAGAGATGGGGGGAATCTGTGTTCCTGAAATGGCGTACTTTGTGACTTTTGATCAAGTGAGGTTGAAACTATATTGCATAGTCACTGACCCCTGGGGGTTGGGTTGCTTGGCTCTGAATACATCCCAGGTGATGACACACTGCACCCCACTGAGCAGCCAGAGGGATCCTTTTAGAGAAGGAGTCAAATGACGACTTGTGTTCCAGACTCTCCTCTGACTTCCCATCACACCAAAAACAGCAGCCAGAGGCCGGACCTCAGCCTGCCTGGCGGCGAGAGTGCCACCCCCGAGTCCGTGCTCAGCGCCCGGTCTCTGTGCACTCAGGTCCACTCAAGGGCCGCTTCCTGAAAGCCGTCCCTGACTCCTGTTGTTTCCACAGCCCGCTGCCAATGCTCTGGTGGCGCTGACTGGCTGTTCACGCACCGGGGGAAGGGACACTCGCTTGCCGCCTCTTGTCGCTGATCCGGGAAAGGCTTCTTATTTGAACATTGTGAGGTCCGGATGGGCAAATAGTGTGTGAATCCAGGAGAACAAGGCTGGACACACAAATAAACCCTGTGTGAACACTGCCCTTGTATAAGAACGTCTGCTCCCTGAAAGCAGGGCTGGGAGCTTAGCACCTGGCATCTAATAGTGCTTGGTGGAGATGTTGGCTGAATAGCAAGCTCTCTTTAAATTTTTTTTTGAGGGAATAGTGGAACACAGGAATCTCTGAATTGAGGTTTTGGAGCTGATTCAGTGTGTGTTGATGGGAAGGTCTAGGACACGGTTGAGGGAGGAGGGGCCCAGGAGAGGGCTGTGCATTCTGAAAACCCGAAACCAGGAGTTGACAGCATCCTCTCTTTTGACGCCGAAGACCCTGAAATGAAGGCAGGAGAGAACCTGGGAGTCAACGTCTTCTTGGAAGAGCCCGGTGGTCAAGCGAGGGGGAGGGGAGTGGGCGATGTGGCCGCTGGGAGGAGTGAGGTGTGGAAAACCTGGGGAACGAGGGCCTCCCTCTCCCCGCTTGCTTTGGGCGACAGCATCTCGGAGCTGGCGATGCCTCCGGGGGCGGAGGGTGTCGTTTGCGCCGCTCAGCTAGCCGTCGAGGACTCTCAGCCCCGCCCAGCTCCTCGCCTCAGCTGCCCAGTTCAGCATATGGTCAGCTGCTGGCCGGGAGCGAGGCGGGACGCGCGGAGGGCGCACGCTCGCCGCTCTCGCGCAGCCGGGAGGACCCGGGGGCCGAGGCGCGGTCCCCAGGGCCGGCGGCGGGACGGGGCTAGGGGACAGGGNTGGCGATGCCTCCGGGGGCGGAGGGTGTCGTTTGCGCCGCTCAGCTAGCCGTCGAGGACTCTCAGCCCCGCCCAGCTCCTCGCCTCAGCTGCCCAGTTCAGCATATGGTCAGCTGCTGGCCGGGAGCGAGGCGGGACGCGCGGAGGGCGCACGCTCGCCGCTCTCGCGCAGCCGGGAGGACCCGGGGGCCGAGGCGCGGTCCCCAGGGCCGGCGGCGGGACGGGGCTAGGGGACAGGGCGGGGGCGGCCGGCTGGGGGCGGGGCGGCCGCGATCCGGGCGGGCGGGGCGGGCGCGGATTGGCTTGGCGCCGCCACGTGACCGGCCCCATATAGGGCGTGGCGCGGGCGGCGGAGTCGGGTGCGGCGGCTGCCGGCTGGGTGAGGTCTGGTGCGGGTCCGGCGGCTCCGCGGCTGCTCCGCTAGCGCGCAGGGCGCACCTCGCGCCTTCCGATCCCCGCGGGGCCGCCGGGCCGGGGGATGCGCTCAGCGCCCGGGAGCCATGGTCCGCTTCGGGGACGAGCTGGGCGGCCGCTATGGGGGCCCCGGCGGCGGGGAGCGGGCGCGGGGCGGCGGAGCTGGCGTTGCGGGCGGCCCGGGCCCCGGGGGGCTGCAGCCGGGCCAGCGGGTCCTCTACAAGCAGTCGATCGCACAGCGCGCGCGGACCATGGCGCTGTACAACCCCATCCCGGTCAAGCAGAACTGCTTCACCGTTAACCGCTCGCTCTTCGTCTTCAGCGAGGACAACGTCGTCCGCAAATACGCCAAGCGCATCACCGAGTGGCCATATCCTGCTGGGCGCCGGGCCGGGTGGGGGCCTGGGGCCTCCCGAGGTCGCGGGAGCGCGGACGGGGCGCGGCGTCCGGCGTCTGCGCCTTGCGGGGTCTGGAGGGGCGGCCTGGGCCGGGGGCCTGGGAGGGGGCCGGCCGCATGCTGCGCCCGGTGGCCATCTTCCTCGGGGCTGGAGGAGGGTGCGCCCTGGGGAGAGGCGCATCGGGTCGCTCGGCGAGGAGGGGGCGGGGCGGATTCCGGGCGCTCTCGGCGCGCCGCGTGTGCGTGCGTGTTTGTGTTTCTCTGTGTCTGTGTGTGGTCGTGGTGGCGGCGGCCGCGGGAGCGGGGTGGGCGCTGGGCGGAGCCCCCTGCCCCTCAGCTCGTCCCTTCTCTCCCTCGATGCCGGCGCAGAGCGCGTGGCCAGCCTGGAGGGCACCCGAGGGCGAATCGGTGTCCGTGTAGGTGTGAGCGCCGGGTGGAGGCGAGCCCGTGCGCGCGCCTGACTGCAGGTGCCAGAGTGTGTGAGGGCAGAGCGTGAACCCGGTGCTGCGCGTGCGTGCGCTCGAGACTCTCGGTACATGGATGTTCACGTGCCTGTCTAGGTACATGTGGCTGCGTGGCTTTAGGTAGGAGTGTGCGCCTGCGCGGGGTCCTTCCGCCGCGCGCGGGGGGCTCAGGGCCCCCTCCTTCGGGGAGCGGGCGTCGGGCGGAGCCGCGGTGGGAGCGCTGTCCGCGGTGCTGACAGCCGCGGGGACGTGCTGAGGGGCTGGGAGTCGGGCGGAGCCGCGGAGGGGGCGCTGTCCGCGGTGCTGACGGCCGCGGGGACGCGCTGAGGGGCTGGCGGCTGCGACTGCGGAGGCGGCACTCGCGGCGCCCCGAGGATGGGGGAGGATGGGGGAGGATGGGGGCTGTCTCTTATACACATCTCTAGGATGGGGGCGGGAAGGGTGGGGTGGGCTCCGGACCTGGTCATTCTCAGCCCCTCTGGAGGCGGCCGGGCCCGGCTGCTGCACTGCGCGCTGCAGGTCTTGGCCTCCTCGCCTCTCCTCTTTGGCGCCTCCTGGCCAGTCCTTAACCCACGCACTCCGTTTGAGTACATGATTCTGGCCACCATCATCGCCAACTGTATCGTGCTGGCGCTGGAGCAGCACCTCCCAGACGGAGACAAGACGCCCATGTCTGAGCGGCTGGTGAGTGCTGTGGCGGCGGGGCCTGAGGGCGGGGCGTGCGGTGTCGGCAGCTTGTCTGATTCCACGACTCTTCAGGACCCCTGAAGGGGCAGCTCCCTCGGGCTGCGTAGTCTGGGGAGCTAACACTTCCCTCAAGGGTCAGGAGGAATGGGACAGCCCTCTCAGCTCCTGCTGGGGACCGGTGGCTCGAGGGAGGCCATTTTAGCCAGCAGCTGCTCTGCCCAGTGGCACTAGCCATCCTTACACCTAAGAAGCTAAGAGCTAATGCTGGCGCGTGAGACGAGCCTTCACGATGGCCCAGGGTCTGGAATGCCAGGCTGCCCCTTCCCCTCCAGGGCTGTGGTGGGCTTTGGCCCAGATGCAGCCCTGGTTATCTCCCTCTCTGGCTCTGCCTGGGACTCCTTCCCTGTGGGGCCTTTGCTTCCCATGGGATGCAGTCCCTCCCAGGCTTTCTTCTCAAACATCCCCAAACATAGTTCTCACCCGCTCCTACCAGGAGCTCCCAGACCCCGTGTTTCCCCTGTTGAAGCACCGAGCCCACGGGAACCAGAGTGCTAGGTCAGGGCATCTGGAGGGGCTGGGGCAGAGGCAGGGTGCTGCTTGAGGAGGCAAGCTCCATTCTGAAGGCGAGGCTACGTCTCCAAGCCCCCAGCATCCCAGCTGCCCTGGCCCCTCTGCCCGGGCTTGATGTGGGCTCACTGGGACCTGAGAGACTGAGCTTCAGAGCAGAGAGAAGGAAAAGTACACAGGGGCTGGAGAGGGAGCCTGGGGCCTGGCTGGAGTGTGCTGCAGTCCTGGGGTCCCCGAAGAAGGAGACACTTCTGGGGGCACCAGCTGCCCAGAGGCTGAACCCTTTTCTCCACATCCTGGCGAGTGACTGTTCTTCCAAACTTCTTTCCTTTACTTCAGCAGAGATAAGCATTGATGAAGCAGAGCCTGTTCTGTGCTTGGCATGGGCCTTGAACTTCAGGCCAAGGGGTGAAGCAGAGGAGACAGATTAGGCTGCCCTGGGGGTGGGCACCTCGAGAAGGCAAAGAAGTGACAGCCAGGGTGGTCAGCCAAGAGATGGGGGTTCTTGGGTCGGTTGTTTCTCCAGGCACAAGAATGGCTGAGGGGTTTCATTTGTGGGTTCGGAGGGGGAGGTTGTGAAGGGCTTCCTGACAGAGTGGAGGGTGGTCCCCGTGGGTGGCTCCTGCCCAGACACGGAGCTGGACAGGCTCACTTGCCCTCTTTGGGCCCCAGGTTCCTGCCGGTGGGGGGCCCCTGGCCTGCTGTGAGCTTGGTGGTGGTGCCCATTCTGAAAGCTGGAGAAGAGGGTGAAAGTGAGAGGAAACTGGGGTTTCTGGCAGGGAGCCTCGAATGCCAGGCCACAGGGCGTGGCAGGGGTGGGGCCAGAGGGAAGCAGGCTGGGGGTGGCAGGGGCAGGGAGGCCTGTGAACGGCAGTCAGGCTCGGGCCTTCCCCTTGGGGAGCAGGCTTGAGTGGGCCAGCGAGCATCCAGCCTCACAAGTGAGGGACAGTTTGCTTTGTGGTAATGGGGTTCTGTACGCTTGTAAGGGTTGAGAGTTGAGCAGAATGTGCTCACCCCAGCAAGGCCTGGCGGCCCTGAGATGGATGGAGGCTGAACACAGAGGGCCTGGGGAGCAGGTGCAGTGGTGGTCCAAGATCAGGTCTGGAGGCTGTTGCTGCCAGAGGCTGGGAGGGGCTTCGTGGTGCAGAGGTGCCTGCCTTGGGATGGGGCCTCTACAGCTCTGCTTCCCACCCACCCGTCAACTTCCCACGTGGCCTTTAGCTGGCGCCCCCAGCTCGAAGTCTCATCCCTCCCCCGAGCCAGCCCTTGCTGGGTGTAGTCAGGGGTGGGGCTGGGAGTAGGGGGTCTAGGAAGGGGCCCCACCCCATCTCCTCGTGTTGGCCGGCTCTTCTCCCACGAACCCAGAGTTTCTCTGAACACGTTGGCTGGGGCCCCATGTTTATTCAGGGTAGGTGGTTGGCAGCCTCTTCTCTTGAGGAAAGGGGACCCTCCGACTAAACCAGACCAGAAGCGTTGGGGAGGGAATATCCTCGTGAGTCAGCATCAGGATGGTAAGATGGGGGAGCTGGGCTGTGGTGGACACTCTACTGCCTGGTCCCTGGGGGCAGCAGCCTCTGCCGCACGCTGCTACCAGCAGCCATGGGCCAGGAGGCCAGGCTGAGGGTTCCCCAGGTCAGACGTGAGAGCCCTGGAGGCCAGGCTCCTTGGAGGAGGAAGGCACAGGCAGCCCCCACAGGAGTCAGCCTGGCTCTCCCCGCCTGGGCCCTGAGGCCAGGCCTCTCCCTGGCCGAGCAGCCTCTGGGCGGCAGGCCCCACAGTCCTGAGAGCAGGACCTGCCTGCCTCCTCTTTGTCCCCTTCTGTGTCCGTGGTCTGCGCCCAGGCTGTTGCCCTTGCTGGCCCTCCTCCTGCAGTGCCCACCTGGTCCAGCTCCTGGGGTCACCTGCACAGAGGCTGTCCGCCCCCCGCCCCCAGCGTGTGATTCCCAGTGCTCCCCAAGTCCCCACAGCCCATCCTTGTGTGCTTGGCGCTAGGCGGGCCCTGGGCCGGCGGGGTTCTGTGCTCCCCTGTCCGAGTTCTGCCCTCTGTCGTCTCCACCCGGAACTCCTGCCCCCGTCGCCCAGCTGGATGCCTTGCCCTCCAGAGGCTCCCTGAGGCCCGCCGTGCTTGCTCGCCCCAGAATGTGCGTGTTTTGAATATCCAGCAGGTGTGTACTGAGTGAGCGAGCGGGTCCTGGGCTATGCTCCAGGGAGCTGGGCGTGGTGTCTGCTGTGGTTCCAGACCAGGGTCGGACCCAGGTCACCTCTGGCTGGAGTCTGGCTCTGCCTCTAACAAGCTGCGAGTCTGTGGCCCAGTTCTCAGCCTCTCTGCACCTCAGCTCCCCCTCGGGTGGGGGGATAGCAGTGCCCAGTGCCTGTGGGATGGTATAAGCGGGTTGCCCTGGAGATTGCAGGAAGCCCTCACGTGTTGTTATTGACACTATTGCTCACTCTGCGGCAGGGTGTCGGGGGTGGGAGCCCCTCCTCACGTGACTGGGTATCACTGGCCGTGGGGACGGGGCCACCTCTGCCTTGGGGGAGCCTGGCAGAGGGCACCGAGGCCCGTGCTGAAAGGACCGTTGAGGGTGTCGTGGCAGGGCTCGGGGGTTCCTTGCTGGCCGCGTCCGGGTGGCGGTGACTTTGCTCTGTGCTTCTCCTCAGGATGACACGGAGCCCTACTTCATCGGCATCTTCTGCTTCGAGGCTGGGATCAAGATCATCGCGCTGGGCTTTGTCCTGCACAAAGGCTCCTACCTGCGGAATGGCTGGAACGTCATGGACTTCGTGGTGGTCCTCACGGGGTAGGTGCTGGGCCTGGGGTGCCCTGTGCCCGGAGCGGGTTCGGGCAGCAGTGTCCACACTGGGGGCCGGTGCTTCTCGGTGGTCCTCACAGGTGGGTGCTGGTGGACGGGCATTGTTCTTCTCTGGGAAGAGCCTGGGCTGTGCTCTTGGCTGAGGGGCCGGCGAGATTAGTCCTCGGCAGAGCTTGCTTGTGGAGCTGCTGGTGCTGGGGTCAGGTCCGCAGGGCAGGAAGGGCACTGGGCCTGATTCTGTAACTCCTGGGCTGCAGTCTGGCCTCTTTTGCCCCGCAACCTGGGGGCACATGTGTGCGTCCGAGTCACCTGCCTGAAGCATTCGTGGGTGCGTGCTGCTGGAGCTGTGCTTTGGTGAGGCTGCGTCTCTGTAGTCACAGCGTCTGGTTCCAGGAAGGTGCTTAATCAGTGTCCCATCCCCCACTTTCCTTCTCAGATAGACTCTGATGGTTAGCAGCTTGTGTTTCCCAAGCAATCCAAGAGATCCAGAAAGCCACCTGAGGCTGGGCCGGGGAGGAGGAGGAGAGTGGGCAGAAAGCCCCCCCCATCACAGGGCCCCCAGCCTTCAGGGCCTCAGTCTCTCCACCTGCCTGATGGTATTCAGGGCCTCTGCCCTGTTCTGAGGTTGAGCTGCCATTGCCCCACCTCTGGCTGGGGTGGAGTTTGCTCCAGAAACCTGTTTGCACAGCTCAGGTCCCAGAGGCCCTGCCCCAGGGACTGCAGCCACTCCTCCTGGAGCCTTGTGGTCCCAGGGAGGCTTGGAGCCCCACTGTGGCCCAGAACTCTCCTTCCAGGGGACAGGTAGCTGTGGCCAGGGCTCCTGTGCTGCATGTGAGAGTAAACAGACTTGGCTGCATGGCCGCTGGGCTCCCAGTAAGACCCTCGGTGCAAGCCCCCTCAGCCCCCTGCCCCACCCTCGGAGGCCGGCTCTCGGCCTGAGGCGCTGCTGCTGGCTGCCCAGCACAGGCCAGAACTGAGGTGCCTCGCTTTCAGAGGGTCTCTCCCTGGAGATGACCGAGGGGCCGGTGGACCTCATGCCTCAGCTGCCCCCCGGTCTTTGCGCCTGTGGCACCAGCCTGTCACCAGCTCTGATCAGATGGGCACCACTGAAACTGGGCAGCTTTCTAATCTGTTCCATTTTTCCTAGTGACCGAGGAGGGAAGGGAGCAGGGAGCCTTTTGTTGGGAGGCGTGCCATCCTGCCGTGTGGTGCTCACCGTCCACACCCGTCTGCTGCCTGAGGGCAGGCGGCCGCAGGGACTTGTCCAGAGAGCCCTCTGAGGTCCCACTGATGGGGCATGGTGGCGAGTGTGGGCCCTTGGAGGGCAGGGTATGCCCTGTAGTCCACTGGGCACTGTGTGGGCTGTCGACAAATGTCACGGGCTGTTTACGTCTCTCTCCCTCCAGACCCGTGTCCCTCAGGATATGAACGTCTTATTTTTTAGAGTGTCCCCAGAGCGTAGCTTGGGGCGGGCCCTCAGGAGGGTCAGGGAGTGTCTGCTGAATTAATGGGCTACTGAAGCTCCGGTGCTCTGTGCTTGAGCCACCTGGGAGCTGGTGAGGGTGGTCGGACCAGCCTCTGGGGATGCTGTCCATGGTGCTGTTTGGGCTGCTGGGAGCATGGCAGGGAGGTCCGCACCAACCCCTTGGCAGGACCCCTGAGTCTTCCAACAAACATATCCTGATTCCAGGTTCAGGGAGCCTGGTCCCCCCATGAGGGCTGGGAGACCTCCAAGGGCAGCTGCTTTCTCTTGCCTGTTGACCACTCTCCTGGGCACAGGAGAGAATAGGATGGCTCACCTTCAGGAGCCCCAGCAGGGGGACCCCAAGGGTCCCAAGACCGTAACTGTGCCCCCAGCCTGGGCTCGGAGATGCTGGCCTCAGTCCACCTGTTTCTCCATCTCTCCCATCTTCACATGCGCCCCATCCCTCCCCACCCTCACTGTGTCTCTGTCTGCCCTTCTCTCTCTCTCTCCCTTTCTTAATCTCTGGGTCTTTGTCTCCCCGTTTCTGAGCTTCTCTGTATCTCTGCCCTTTTATCTCGTCTTCATCTTCTCTATTTCTTTGCCTCTCGATGTGTCTCCTTCTCAGTATTTTTGCTTTCTCTCTCTTACTCTCTTTCTCTTTCTGTTTGTTCTGTGCTTCTCGTTTGGGTCGTGAAGTCTCTGCTCTTACTGTGAGAGGAGGGCTGGGAGCTGGCACCGATGGTTTCCAGGCTCCCTCTCTCTGCACCGTGTCCGCAGGGATTGTTCTGGGCTGAGAGGGAACCCCCCAGATGGGGAAGGTGGTCTGTGTGTCACACGGGCTCACCTGTTGCCCAGAGTCGTGCGGGGGAGCTGCTCTGTGCTCATTTGCAGCATCTGGGGACTGGCGATGTGTGCACACGTGTGTGAGTGCATGTGTGTGCACACGTGTGCAGCACTGCACACATGTATACGTGTGCATCCACACACACAGTGCATCTGTTCATGCATGTGCAGACACACGTGCGTTTACATGTGCACACGTGTGTGCACTTGTATGTGGTCATCTGTTCAGACACATGTGCACGTGTGTATGCATGTGTGCACACATGTACATATGTGTATGCACGTGCACCTGGGCACCCGTGTGTATGTGTGCATGTGCACAGCTGTGTATGCACGTTTGTGTACACATGCGTATGTGGTGCATGATAGAAGGAGGCTTTGTCTGTTTTTGGGTGAGTGCTAGGCCTGGGGAATCCAGAGAAGAGCCCCGACCCTCCCGAGCTGAGGTGCCTGTGAGTAGCCATGGGGGCATTGTTCCTCATTACTTTGTTGCTTTTAATTAGCGTTTACTTAATTGGTACTCAGAGGGCTGGAAGCCCCATGGTGAACAGGGAAGGCCATGTTGCCTGGTGAAGCCTGACTTGTCCCCGAGGCCAGCTGGGCTTGCTTCTGCTTCTGGGGCTGGCATGTGGGCGTGGGAGGTGCCCTGGATGGGCCTGTGGCCCTGCCCTGTGTTGGGGAAGCTTCTTAACCTCATACACTCGCCTGTAAACTGTGCCTGGGCACACCCTTGGCTTTGCGGGGGGAGAGTGATACAGCGCCCAGTCCTGCCCATGGAGCGGGGGTGGGGGTGGGGGTGGTCCTGTCTGAAGTCCCCTGTCTGCACATTTCCAGCCACTTGAGCTGCCCTCATCTGCTGCTGCCCCGCCCACTGGTCATCTCTTGATTGCTGTTTATTCAGAGTCGGAGCTGAGGACACAGCAGTGAGCAAGACCCCCCGGTCCCTGCCCTGCGAGCTGTGTTCTCAGGCGACCTGGTTTCCCTGGCCCTTCTGTTTCCTCTAGGTGCCCAGAGGCTCAGCAAGGGCAGAGGGCGCAGGCTCGTGGCTACATCGTGGGGCCTGGAGGCGGGTGTGCTGTGGAGACCACGCCTCACTGACAGCACAGGCTTCATGCTCCCACGTAGGAAAGGGGTTAGGGATAACACGGTGTGGTCTGGACGGCTGCGGCTTTGGGTAGGCTCCGTGGTAAGGGGCTGAGCCTTCTAGATGTTTGGTGAGAGGCCACGGCTGATGGTGTCTCTGTGGCCGTTAGAGCTCGAGATCAGACAGGACCCCCAGGGTTGGGGTCTGGAGAGCAAGCTATCCGCGGGTGAGCCTGGGGACTCCAGAGCTGGTAGGTTGGGGCTGGCCAGTGAGGTGGGTGGGGTTGGTATTTTAGGGAGGAGGGGCATGTCCTTCTCTAGCAGGGGTGCGGGGTGGGTGGGCCGCCGAGTGCAGCGGCAGGCAGCCTGCAGGTGAAGGGTCCTCACGGATGGCCTGCGCGGAGGCTCCTGCAGGCCCTGAGGGCCCGTGGTGGGCACCCAGGGCAGCTCCTCCACCTTCGAGGGAGTTTTCCAGCAAAGCCGGGCAGAGAACTGGGCAGTGGTGGTGGGGAGAGGAGGGGCAGAAGGCTCTGTCAGGTACGGGGCACAGCCTGGCCCTGGGCGCAGGACAGCGGTGGTGCGGCTGGAGCGCTGGAGCGACGCCTGGGGGGACGACGGCAGCCAGGACCCCGGAGTCCATGCTCGCCTCTCTGAGACTTCAGTACACCAGAGGTGGCGCTCAGTGCCTGTGCTGGGTTGTCAGATGAGAAAGCAGGGATGGGCCGAGAGTGCTCTGCGTGCCCGTCAGCTGAGACTGGCGTGGAAAACAGAAGGTGTGCGATGGAGGGATGGGCTTGTGGGCAGAGTGAGTGAGGATGCCGCAGCACGGCCTCTCGCCTTCTCCTGGGCTCTCCTGGCTGGTCACCTTCTCTTCTCTCCATGCTGACCCTCTGGCCGGCTGCCCATCCCCTCATTGGTGTGGAAGGTATCTGTCGAGTGCCCTGGTTTCTAGGGACACAGCAGTGGACCTGGAGCTGCGTTTCCCGGGGACACAGGCGACAAGCAGCCTGTCCACGTGGGTGTGAAGTGCAGTGACAAGCAGGAGGCCGGGCGGTGGGGGTGAAGTTCCTCTTCGTGGGGTTCAGGGAAGGTCCTTAATAAGAACCTTGAGCAGAGCAGCAGGTGGGAGGGGGTTCAGGGCGTCCTGAACCTGGAAGAGGGCAGGGGGCAAAGATGCTGGGAGGCTGTGGGGGCTGCTTGGGGCTCTGGGTGCAGGGCCTGACCTGGGCGGGGTGCTGACGGTGGGGAGCAGTGCCCAGGAGGAAGTGGTGGGCTGGGACTGGGCTGGGCTGTGGGGAGCACTGCTGCTTGGCCGTCTTCGGGACACTTGCTGGCGCCCCGTGTGTGGCACCCATGCGGCCTGCCTGTCCTAACTGCTGTGCCCACCCCTGCAGCTCTGCGCTCCCCATCCCCCAGGGAGCTCCCAGACCAGCCTTTGGTCCCGAGGAGTTGATTGCAGCTGGGAATCAGGGCAGGGTCCTCTCAGACCATGAAGACTTGGGCCCAGAGTCCCCTGCCAGTTATGGCCCAGCCTGGAGCTTCCCTTGAGGGGAGGAGAGGTCTGTCCCAGCTTGGGCAGGTATCTCCCTGTGGACAGTTCTAACCACAGCATCTCATTTCATTCCAAATTAAGCTGGGATTTCTTTCCAGGACATGTAATTAGAACTCAGGGTCTCCTATCGCTGGCCTGAGCTTCCCGCATTGCCTAGGGAGGGACGTCTGTGTCCACGCCCTGCCCTGCCTCCCGAGCACCCAGGCTTGGCTGGGGCCGCTGCCAGAGGGCGTGGGAACGTGGTCCCAGGAGGCCGGGCCCTGGGGGACACCGCCCTGGGCAAGGAGGGGTCCAGCAGGTGAGGGCCAAGGTGAGCAGTGAGCCTGTGCCCACGTGTGGGAGCCAAGGGCACCATGCCTAGCCCCAGGTGACCAGTGACACTGGGTCTGGAGGTGGACTGACCTCGGCTCACGACCTCAGGCTCTAGAGCTCATGTTTGGGGCTGGAGCCACCTGTATATGCTCTTCCTCTGTTCCGTGATGTGGTCCTGCAGGCTCTGATGCCTGCTCAGGTTGGGGGTTTGCTGGACCTTCTCTTCTATCCACACCCGAGGCTGGGAATTATTGGGACAGGGGAGGGGCCTGAGTTCTGACCGGTGGCGCCTGGAGCGGCAGAGGGAGGCTGTTGGCGACCCCATCTTTAAACTCTCTCTAGGCTGCATCTCTGAGGCATCGCTGATAATTCAGAGCAGGCTTGGCTGCTGTGTCTGCCTGGCTCCCAGGTGTCTGCCTCCTGCCAGTGGCCCCACTGGACTGCCAGCCCCGTGCTGGCGCCAGAGGCAGGGGCTGGGGTTCCTCGCCTCCCTCCGTCCGCACCCACACCGCCGGGTGTGCGCTGAGCTCACTCCTTCCCCTCCCCCTCCTTCCTATGCTTTAGGGCTCTTCCCACCCTCTTGGAGGGCCGTGGGGAGCCAGAGCCAGGCCCTTCCTGGCTGCTGCCTGGAGATGCCTCCCCATGTGCGGAAGGAGAGCCCCCCCTCCGCCCAGCTCTAAGGCCTGGTGATCCTGGCAGGACAGGGGCTGCAGGCTGCCGGCCTCAGGCCCGGAGCTCCGCTGCGCTGCACTGCGGGGTCCTAGGTGCTGGGCCCCTGGGCCTGTTGCAGCTGGTGCCCGCAGCATGCTGAGCCTGGCGTGCCTCTGTAGAGGCGCAGTCGTGTCCAGCTCTTTGCAACCCCATGGACTGTAGCCTGCCAGGTTCCTCTGTCCTTGAAATTCTCGAAGCAAAAATACTGGAGTGGGTTGCCGTTTCCTTCTCAGGGGATCTTCCTGACCCAGGGATTGAACCTGGGTGTCCTGCACTGCAGGCAGACGCTTTGCCATCTGAGCCACCAGGGAGGCCCGCCCTCTGCAGAGGTGGCAGGGAGCAGCTGCTCATCCATCCAGGTATCCTGTGCCTGGTGTGCCTGCAGGGGTCATGGAGGTCAAGTTCATGCCTGGTGGGAGCGGGAGTGTTTGCCTGTGGCTGGTGGATATCCCTGCAGCTGTTCAGGCAGGTGGGGCAGCTGGGCCCTGGACTCTGCCTTCCTGTTCCACTCCAGGTGCCTCCCCTCACCCCATTTCACACTGGTGAGCCCAGAGCTGCAAATTCACAGGAGGTGAGAATGGCTGCTAATGGAGCCAACGCCAGTCCCAGTCCCTGGACTGGGGAAAGGCCGGAGAGCAGGTCCTCCTTGGCTGAGCGGTGGGGGGCTGCTGGGAGGGGCCGCTTTCTTCCCGGCCACAGCCCGTCTGAGTCACACAGACCTGGAACCTGCGGACCCCCCACAGGCCGCCTGCGCAGGCCCCTGGGTCCTGCCTTCACCCGGCTGGCTGCCCCACTGTGCCCCACTTTCTCCAGGGCTCAGCGTCCCCGGGGAGCCCCCCGGGAGGGGCTCTCATCACTCCAGCCGGCGGCTCCCTCTCTGCTCCCGGAGTGTCAGAGGCCATGCGCCCGAGGCCGCTGCTTTCAGCGGGACGGGTGCGGGTCTGTGTCTCTCCGCTTGGCGGCCTCGCTGGCCTGCTCTTGTCCCAGGGGGCTTCACTCCTGGCCGGGACATCCCCCGGCAGAGCCTTCCCTTTAGCCTGGGCGCCACACAGATGCCTGAGACGGGGCTCAGGGGCCGGGACAGCAGGTGTTCAGTGTCCCGCTTGGGAGGCTGGATGTCCAAGATCAAGGTGCCTGCGGGGCTGCCTTGGGTGAGGTGCCGTCCTGCCGGGAGGCGGCCGCCTCCCCGCTGCCTTCCCGGCGGCTCCTCTGTGTGCAGACAGGTCTCTGTGTCTCTTTCTGTTCTGTTAAATTAACCCTTTAAACTAAAGCCCTTTAGTAGGACCTTGCTTAACCGTTTACCTCCCAAGAACCCCGTCTCCAGATCCAGCCCCACCGGGAGTCAGAGCTTCGACAGAAGAATCTGGGGGAACAGAGGTTAGTCTGCAACAGGCTGTGCTCGAGTCCAGGCTCCCCTGATGAGCCTCGGTGGCCCGGTTCCCCGTGTGCAGCGTGTTGCAGGACTGAGGTCCAGCAGGGGAGCGGGAAGCCCCTCGGCCCCCACGGGCACAGGTGGCAGGTGACTGACCCCGGGCGGCCGCCTGGCTGCCAGTCTGGGTCTGCGGTGTCTGTGGTGTGCTGGGGCCCTTTCTTACTCCTCGCGGTTGGTCGCCAGCCTCTGGGCTCTGACGGCAGGGACTGTGGACGGAAGTGGCTGAAGGCAGGGCTGCCCACTCCCCTGGACCTTCTGTAGCCTGGACTGGGGCAGGGGCTGGGGGAAGGCACTGCTGAGCCCATGGGGGGTCAGAGGGTGTGCTGGGTGTCTTGTAGCCTCCTGTCGGAGGGTGGGCATCCCCGAGAGGGCCTCCAGCACCACCCGCCCTCTCTGCCTGTGGGCCCTCCCCACACCTGCTGTCTGGGACCCTGGTTCTGTGAATGCAGTGTGGGGGCAGGGAATGGGCAGGAAGCGAGAGCGGCCTTCTTCCCATCTCCTGACCAGTCCTGGGGCCTGGTGTTTCCACTGTCCAGCCCTGCAGCACAGTGACGTGGGGGCACAGCAGGGGCATGAGCGAGACCCCTGTGTGGCCAGGATTTGGTCTCCGCGGGGTGAGGCCCCCTGTGCTTCTTTGGGCCCCTGGCCTGGCAAGTGGGCAACGTGGGTGCAGAGCTCTCTGGTGAAACACCAAGCAGGTGGGGCTAGAAGGGCGAGCGGACCGGGCGGGGAGAACGAGAGCTTGGCTGCTCTTCTGACGGGATCGTCCCATGACCCTCCTGCGCTGGATGCTATTAGTAACATCCCCTCGTAAAAAAGTAACTATCTTGAGCGCATCACAGATTTGCAGGATGCACAGAGGGTGCTGAGGGTGAGGCTGTAGCGTGGTTTCACAACCGGAGCGTGGCCCCGGCACAGTCGAGACACAGAAACTCCATCCCCAGCAGGACCCACCCTGTTGCCCTTCTGTGCCTGCTTCCGCTTTCCTCCAGCCTCACTGCCCCTTGATCCCTGACGAGCATGGTGCAGCGCCCACGTCCATCACCTTGTCACTTCACGAGCACTGAATACTGGTCAGTGGAACCCTGCCTTCGGGACTGGCTCTGCTCACCAGGGGGACTCTCTGAGGCTGGCTGAGTCACGCTGTCGCACACGTCTGTACTTTGTTCCTCTTTACTGCCCATTGTCTCTCTGACTGTTCACCTGTTGAAGGACACGTGATTTGTTCCTAGCTTTTGAAATGTCAGCCACAAGACTGCCCTGCACGTCTGCGCACAGGTTTTGTGTGAAGATAGTTTCCTGGATGAGCGCCAAGGAGTGCGGTTACGGGCCGCACTGCAGCGCACGTCTAGTGCTTTGGGATCTTACCAGACTGCTGTCCGGAGTGTCTGCGCCTGTTTACATGTTTTTATGTTCCCGCCAGCAGTGTACGAATGATCTGGTTTCTCCATATCCTTAGTAGCATTTGCTGTTTTCACCGTTTCTTACTTTAGCTATTTGGTGGGTATGCAGTGATGTATCATGGTGGCTTCGATTTGCATTCCTCTAATGGCCACTGATAGGAGAAGGTGATGGCAGCCCACTCCAGTGCTCTTGCCTGGAGACTCCCATGGGCGGAGGAGCCTGGATGGCTGCAGTCCATGGGGTCGCTAGGAGTCGGACATGACTGAGTGACTTCACTTTCGCTTTTCACTTTCATGCATCGGAGAGGGAAATGGCAGCCCACTCCAGTGTTCTGCCTGGAGAGTCCCGGGGACGGGGGAGCCCGGTGGGCTGCCGTCCATAGGGCCGCACAGAGTCAGACACGACTGGAGCGGCTCAGCGGCAGCAGCAGCAGTGGCCACTGATGTTGGACATCTCCTCATGGGCTTGTCTGCATCTGCAGCTCCATTTTGGTGAAATGTCAGTTCAGGTCTTCTGTTCAGGTTCTAATTGGATTGTTAGATCCTAGTTGATCTCCGCCCAATCTCTAGCTAATTTTTTTTCATCCTTGTGACGGGGACTTTTGCAGAGCAAAAGCTTTAAATCATAATGAAGTCCAGTTAATCAGTTTTCCCTGTTATAGACGGGGCTTGTGGTTTTGGGTCTAAGAACTCTTTGCCAGACCTACATCGCGAAGATTTTCTCCTACTTTTTTCCATGAAAGTTTTATGACTCTATATTTTACATGTCAGTCTGGGATCTGCTCTTGAGTGAGTGAGTGTTTCAGGAGCGGGGCTGCTCTCAGCTGAGGCTCTGCTCTGTTAGTTTTCTGCCTGCAGGTGGCATCCAGGTGCTCCAGGCCTCGCGCTGGAAAGGCTGTGAAGTGTTTCCACCACCGAAGTGCTCTGTTCCTCGGCCAGAAGTCAGCTGGCCGTGCGCATATGGGTCTGCTTCTGTTCCATTGATCTGTGCCCGTCTCTCTACCAGACTTACACTGTATTGATTGCTAGAACTATTTAAGTCTCAAAATTGGGCAGACTCATTCCCCCCACTTTATTCTTTTTTAAAAAACTGTTGTGGCTATTCTAGTTTCTTTGTTTCCATTTAAATTTTGGAACAATCTTGTCAATATATATACAAAATCTTCATAGGAGTTGTATAAAATCGGTTTGTTAATTTGCAGAGAATGAATATCTTTACTGTGTTGCGTCTTCCAGTCTGTGAACGTGATGTGTGTCTTCGTTCATGTGGACCTTACTGACTTCTTTCCTCTGTATTTTGTCATTTTGGGGATTCAAGAGCTGTGCATGTTTTGTTAGATTTACATCTAAAAGTTTTTCTTTTATTTTTATGCGTGTACAAATGGTGTAAGATTTAAAATTTCAGTGTTCAAATGTCCATTGCTACTGCTACGTAAAAAAACAATACATTTTTTAATGTTATATTTGTCTTTAGTTCTGTAACTTTGCTGAACGCACTTGTTAGTTTCAGGAGATTTTTTTAAGGATTCTCTGGAGTTGTCTGTGTAGACAAGTGTGCCACTGGCAAACGGAGCAGCTTTACGTCTTCCTGCCTTCTCGTCCCCTTTTCCTCTTACTGCATCAGCTAGGGCTCCTAGCGTTAGGCTGAGGGAGAGCGTGGGCACCTTGGCCTCGCTTCCGGGGAGGAAGCTTCCATACTCTCCCGTGAAGCACCGTGTCCGCTGAAGGGTTCTGTTTCCCCTCCCTCAGCTGGTAAAGAATTCGCTTGCAGCGCAGGAGACCTCAGCTCGATCCCTGGGTCGGGAAGATCCGCTAGAGAAAGGATAGGCTATCCACTCCAGCATTCTGGAGAATTCCATGGACTGTACAGCCCGTGGGGTCGCAAAGAGCTGGACACAGCTGTGCGGCTTTCCGTTTCACTTTGCTGGAGGTTTTTGTAGATGCTGCTTATTAAGCTGAGGTAGTTCTCCTCTATTCCTTTTTTTCTGAGAGTTTTTGTCATGAATCAGCTTTCCTCTTGTCTGCTGCTGCTGCTGAGTCGCTTCAGTCGTGTCCGACTCTGTGCGACCCCTTAGACGGCAGCCCATCAGGCTCCCCCGTCCCTGGGACTCTCCAGCAAGAACACCGGGGTGGGTTGCCATTTCCTTCTCCACTTGTCAATGTCAGATTTTATCAAATGTTCTTTCAACATTGACATGCTCACGTGACCTTTACTTCCTCTGCCTGTTAATGTGGTGAATTACAATGATTGATTTTTGAGTATTGAACCAAACTGACTTCCTGGAATGAACATGGTCATGGTATGTAATCCCTTTTATATTCTGCTGAATTGCATTCGCTGATATTTTTAAGGATGTCTGCATCTGTATTCGTGAAGGCGACTGATCTGTCAGTTCGGTGTTTTTTTCTTTTTTGTTTTGTTTTGTTCTTTTTTTTTTGGTAGTCTTTGTATGGCTTTGATATCAGGAAAATCCAAAAATGGATCTGGAAGTGTTCCTTCCCCATTCTATTTTCTGGAAGCCATTGTGTGAAAGTGCTGTGAATTCTTCTTTAAATATTTGGTAGAATTCTACAGTGAATCCAGCTGGCCTAGAGATCTGTCTTTAGGGAGTTTTAATCTCATGGATTCAATTTCCTTAATAGTTGGGTATTTGAATTGTCTATTTCCTATTGGGTAAGTTGAGGTGGTTTGTGTTTTTTTGAGGACATGGTCCATTAAGTCTAAATTGTCAAAGCTGTGCGTGCAGAGTTGCTCACTGTGGCCCCTGATTATTCTTACGGTAGGCAGCATCTCTAGTGACAGCACTTGCTTCGTTTCTTATGTTGGTAACTTATGTCTTCTCTCTCAATATCTCTCTCTTTTGGGAGGTTTGGGTTAGTCTTGCGAGGGGTTTGTCAGTTTTATTGATCTTTTCAAGGAAATAACTCTTAGTTTCAATAATTAAATTTTTTCAATTTTACTATGTCCTGGAAGGCAATGGCACCCCACCCCAGTACTCTTGCCTGGAAAATCCAATGGATGGAGGAGCCTGGTGGGCTGCAGTCCATGGGGTCGCTAACAGTCGGACAGACTGAGCGACTTCACTTTCACTTTTCTCTTTCATGCATTGGAGAAGGAAATGGCAGCCCACTCCAGTGTTCTTGCCTGGAGAGTCCCAGGGATGGGGGAGCCTGGTGGGCTGCCGTCTGTGGGGTCACACAGAGTCGGACATGACTGAAGTGACTTAGCAGCAGCAGCCCTTATTTTTATGACCTTCTGCATTCTGTTTGCTCTGGGTTTGTCCTGATCTTCTTTTTCTCAGCTCTGGTGGTGGGCTGAGGTCAGTGATCTGAGGCGCTTCTCTTTCCTAGCGTGTGTGCATGGTGTATTAGATTTGCCTCTCAGCACACTTGAGCTATGTCTCACACATTTCAGTATGTTGCATTTTCAGTTTAATTCAGTTTCATGTGTTCTTAAACTTTCTCTAGGCTTTTCTTCGATCTATAGATTATTTAGAAATGT
Source organism: Oreotragus oreotragus (assembly GCA_006410675.1). Classification (NCBI taxonomy): domain Eukaryota; kingdom Metazoa; phylum Chordata; class Mammalia; order Artiodactyla; family Bovidae; genus Oreotragus; species Oreotragus oreotragus. Next base: position 212,490 of record SJYX01023864.1, on the reverse strand, counting down.
GTTATTTATTTTCTAAATGCTTGGAAATATTCCAGTATCTTTCTGTTACTGATTTCTAGCTTGATTCCATGTGGTCAGTTAACACGCTCTGCATGATTCTGAGCATTTTAAATTTGGTAAGGTTTATTTTAGGCCCAGGCTATGGTCTGTCTTTGTTTATGTTCCATGGGCACTTGGCAAGAATATGTATATGGCCGTTTTCGTTGGCATGTTCCGTAAATGTGGCTTGGATTCTGTTGAAGGTGTCAGTGAGTCTCCTGCGTGCTTGCTGGTTCTGTCTGATTGTTCTGTCAGTTGGCGAGGTGGGTGCTGAGGTCTCCATTCGTAGGGCACTTGTCCGCTTTTCCTTACACTGCCGTCAGCTTTTACTTCACGTATTTTCTGGCTCCATTGTTGGGTACACACAGGCACACACCGCTTATTGGGCTTCACTTTATTGCAGACAGTGCATTTCTTAAAAATTGAAGGCTTGTGGCAGCTCAGCGTTGAGCAGGTCTGTTAGCACCATTCTTTCCAAAAGCGTCGGCTCTCTGCGCCTCTCTGCCACGTTTCTTCCATTTGGGGATATTTCGACCCTCCTAAAAGACTGTGGCTTGTGGGAGGCTCCTCTCCTTTCCCCTTGCCTGCGATCCTGATTGGCTTTTACAGCCCCGGGGCCCGTCCTCCCCCGCCCCCCGCTCCGTCTCTGGGCCACAGTTGAGCCCATCCTCTTAGCTTTTCACAGTGGCTACGGTAGTTTTCAGTTATAAAATTTCCATTCAGTTCTGCTTTATTTTGTTCAGGATACTTTCTTCTGTTCGTTTGTTTCAAACATGGCAGTGGTTGTTTGTGGAAAGACTGTCATAACTGCTACAAAATCTTTGTCAGGAAATTTTAGTGCCTCTGTTATCTAAGTGTCAGAATCTATGATTGTCCTTTTTCATTCAGCTTGAGCTCTTCCTGGCTTTTTGATGAATGGGATATGACTGAAACCTGGCCATCTCCTCATGTTTTTCTGAGACTCTGGTTCTTGTTAACCCTGTTTAGCGGGGCCTCTGATCCTTCTCGTGAGGAGACAGGGTTTTCTGCTTTTTCACTTCTACGTGGAGTGGACGTTCAGGTTCCCCGCTCAGCCGTCGTTGGCAGGGCCCCCATCTTTACAGGGAGGAGGGGACACTCTCACTTTACAGACTGGAAACTGAGAGAAGCTCAGGCATTTTGCAGGAACCAGTGCAGATTCCAGCTGGGCTAAGCCAAAGTCCAAGCTCGCAAGCACCAGCCGCCCTGACCCTTAGGGCTGCAGGAGGCGCACTGTTCACCCTGAAATGAGGGGTCTGATGGCAGTGGCTCCCAGGGCTTCCGTGGTTGCAGTGGGTGAGCGCCTCTGGCCAGAGCTTTGCCGCAGGCGACAAAAGTAGCAGGCCTCCTTCACGCTGGACAGAGCCCCTCAGCCAGTCCAAGGGCACAGCGTCCCCATGGGCCGTGTCCAGACGGGCGGTGGTCAGGAGGGACTGGAGGGCATCGCTCCAGTGGTCACCCACCATGCCCCAAAGAAGCTGGGGGCCTGGAGCCCCTGATGTCCACTCTGTGTGGCCCCTACCTGCCCTCTAGCCCTAGAGGAGGGGTGGGAGGAGGTGAGAACATTTGGCTGGACTTTGCTGTACTTTGGGCACGCCCCAGCTCCGCCTCTTTCTGGGTCGTGAGCCTGGACACTTGGAGGTGCCATCTGAACCTCAGTTTCTTCCTCTGTATGATGGGATTACCGGTGCTGACCTCCGAGTGTCCCTGGTGTGAGGTAGACAGCTGTGATGTTTCTGTTTGAGTGAGCTGTGAGTGTCATGCTCTCTGGCGTGGGGGCCTGCACCTGTCAGGGCCGACCCTCCTCCAACCTTGCCCGGAGTCCAGGCTTTGGAGCAGGCTCAGGGCCTCTAGTGCAGGACCCCGTGCTTTATGTGCAGCCCAGGATGGGGCTGGAGTCGGGGGCATGGCGGAGGCTGAGGCATCTTTGGCTGAGACCAGGAGGCTGTATCCATGGCAACTGCCTCAGCCTCCTGGGCAAGAATCAGCATCTGGAAAGTCAGTGACAAAGAGGTTCCTGGAGATGATGCTGCCGTTGCCACGTCTGCCCATAGCTCTGTGTCTCCCTGGGCGTGGGCCTGACCTGGAGACTGTGTGCCCGCCCAGGGTGAGCCAGGGCTGGGGCAAGCAGCTGCAAGCCTCCCCCAATGTGCTCCTGGCTTTTCCCTGGAGCCCCGCCCCTCCCCTCCCCCATGACAGCAGTAACAATTCCAAGGAGGCCGCATGCCAGACCCTTCTGGCCGAGTTGTTGTCCAAACTGCTATGTTTTGAGAGTCAGAGAGATGTCCATAGCAATTGTGTGGGGTTGGCAGCCCAGGCCTCTCTGCTCTCTTTGCCAGACTTGATGGACCGGGGGCCTCAGGGAGGGCTCCCAGCTTGGCCTGTGGAGGGGCAGAGGCGACCCCCCATCATACAGCAGATGTGGAGAGGCGGGGTGACCCAACGCAGGCAGTATGGTGAACACGCAGCTACGAAGGCCCAGCGGGGGACCCCAGAGTCTGGACTGGGGCTGCTTGGGTCAGGGCCGGGGCCCCAGGCCAGCACTGTAGCGGGCGGTCCCGGGCCTCTCCCTGGCGGCGAGCCCCTGCCTCGGGCGCCTGTGAGGGGCCCTCGCCCCACGCCTCTGGCCCCTGCTGGTCATCTGCGGTCCAGGCTCCACGGGTGACCACAGCCCAGTGTGTCTGTGCCTCCTGCCGTCCACACCGGCTGCTTGTGCACCTGTGGGGCCGTGTGTCTGGGCACGTGCCTCACGCCTGTGTGTCCCCAAGCCCACGCCGCGTCTCGATGCCCTGCCGTGCCGTGTGCAGGGCCACGGGCCTGGGGGTTGGGCTGCGGTGGTCTCGAGCGGGTGAGCGTGTGCTCAGGGGCCCGAGGCTCCGCGCCGTCACTGCGCGGCCCTTCGCGCCTGGCTCCTTTCACCCAGTGCAGCATTTCCAAGGTTCACCCAGGGATCGGTTCATCTGTTCCTTTAACGCAGTTTCACAGACACATGAGGTCTGATGTGTCGTTTGTGACGAACACCCAGGCTTCCACCGTCACTGGACACAAAGGTGGTCGTTGGCCTTGTTCAGTCACTAAGTCGCGTCTGACTCTGTGGCCCCATGGACCGCGGCACGCCAGCCTTCCTGCCCTTCACTGTCTCCAGGAGTTTGCTCACATTCATGTCCATTGAGTTGGTGATGCCATCCATCCACCTCATCCTCTCTCAGCCCCTTCTCCTCCTACCCTCCATCTTTCCCAGCACCAGGGTCTTTTCTAATGAGTCGGCTGTTTGCGTCAGGTGGCCAAAATACTGGAGCTTCAGCCTCAGCATCAGTCCTTCCAATGAATATTCCAGGTTGGTTTCCTTTAGGGTTGACTGGCTTGATCTCCTTGCTGCTCCGAAGCATCAGTTCTTCGGCACTCAGCCTTCTTTATGGTCCAGCTGATCTTTCAACTTTGGTTTCTTTTTTTTTTCATTATCTCAATGGGGCAGGTTCCCAGAGTGAACTAACTGAAAGTGTTAAGCGTTTCATGGCGTTTTATTCTGCAAGCTGTTTTACAAGTGTGATGATCGGTTTACATCCCTACTGTGTGTGTGTGTGAGTTGGTCAGCTGTGTCTGGCCATTTGTGCCCCGTGGACTGGAGCCGGCCAGGCTCCTCTGCCACGGAGTTCTCCAGGCAAGAACACTGGAGCGGGCTGCCATGCCTCCTCCAACAGCCCTACTAGTTCTGTTTAAGTTTGACGGCCACTCTGCCACTGCTGTGCTGTGTCTCTAGCCCTCTTGATGATGGACTGTGGGAAAGGCCTTGCCTTGCTGCTGTTTTGCCTTTTGCTCCCGTGACTGATGGTTTGGACGTGTCTGCGTGTTACTGCTTCGTGTTTTCTTTTTTGAGTTGTGTGTGTGGATTCTTTGCTGCTTTGTTTTGGAAACTTCAGGGCTTCTTCACTAACACCGAGCATGTGTCTCCTACCAGGAGCCTTGCTGGCTGTGACCTGGAAGGAAGGCCTCCAGCTCCAAGCCAGTCCTGCTCCCTCCCCCAGGCTGACCTCCTGTCTCGCTCTCCAGCATCTCCTAGAGCCTAAGGCACCCAGAAAACGCACATTGAGTACAAAGATGTATGCTATAGTCACCCTTCTGTCATTGTTGTTAATATATCATTTTTAATTAAAGTGCCTCAGTTACTTCATTATCTTAAACAATTCCAGAGTAGGGTACACATTCTTCTTTGCCATGTAAATAAAAATATTCATTTTCTCACTTGAAAATGCTCCTATCGGAAAGAAGAAAATGGCCCAGAGTCCCACCACCCTGCGATAACCACTGCTAATACTGTGAGCTTTTCCGTTCTGAGCCTTTCCTGTGCGTGGGCTTGTGAATGCATGGCTGGTGTGCTGCCCTGGGGGCACAGGGTGCTCTGCTGCCTCACGGGCAGCCTGGCTCATGCCGGGCAGCACGACGCCCCCGGGGCTGTCTGTGCACCCGGGCAGCTGAGGGTGCACGGAAGACACGTGGCCGGCCAGCCATCTCCCTCTTGTTGACCGTCTAAGTTACTTCAAAGTTTGCTTCTATAGAAAAGGCCAAGAAGCATGCACACATCCGTGCCGTGCCTCTGTTTCCTTCAGCAAATGCTTAGAAGCGGCGGCAGCTCATTCCCTCTGCGGGTGACTTTCCCGTCCTCTGGTTGCGCCCTTTGTCACGAACTGGAGGGCTCTTGCCTCTAACCCATGCTGCTTCTGTTTGGGTTCGAACCCGTCTGGCCTGTGGTCCAGGAGTTGAGCTCCAAGTAATATCCCAGTGTCTCACGAAACAGGACCTTCTCTCTTTTCTGAATGTTTATTTAATATTTTGCCTATTTAATTTTCTAGATCATTTTGAAGTCATGTTATTAAAGTCCAAAGAATTCTTCCGGGAGCTTGTTTCCATCACCGAGAGTCTCTGAGTTGATCTGCGGGGAATCAGGCTCTTGTCCGTCTGTCCAGGGGTATTGCGTGTCTTACATGCGTCCAGTTCCTGGCAAACCGGGTCCTGCAGTCTTGCTAGTGTAGGTCGCTCACGTCTCGGCGTTATCCTCAGCGGTGTGCGTGTGAGCCCTTGTGGTTGAGGAGCTTTGTTTCCTTAGGTCTCTGCCCAGGCCTGTTGGTGCCACATCTGCTTTGGGGTCTGTGCTCTTGTCCTACGCTGGGCTTGGTCCCTACAGTTTGCTGAGGGGAGCTGGGCTGGTCTCTGTTTGCTGGTGGACGGTGGGCCTGCAGCCAGGCTTTGATTTTCTTCGGCCTGGATTTCTCACTCTGATGACGGTGTCTGCAGATGGCTTTTCTGTGCCTGTTTTTTTTTTTTTTCTTCCTATAATTGCTCTGTGCTGCATTTTTCCTTCAAGGCTTTGTGTTACTTTCTGTCTGGGAGTGTGGAGTGGGATTTGCAAACCTGCAGAAAGGGGTTCAAGGAGACGCTCCTGACCAGCATCTGCCCAGCACAAGTGTTCATCAGAATCACCCGCAGGGTTTCCTGTGGTCTCTGTGGCGGGCCCACCCGCTGAGGTCCCGTGGCCCAGAGCTCACCCCCGGTGTCTCCCAGGGGCGCTGACCCTGCGTCCTGGGGCCTGGCTCTCCCTCTTTCTATACACACACAGCTTATTTCACGAATATGTTTTAAATAGTTGCTTTGCAATGTTGTGTCAGCTCCTGCTGTATCAGCCACAGGTATGCATTGATCCCATCTTCCCTGTTTTTCCTTCTCATTTAGGTCACCTTTGAGAAACTTCTCTCAACCCACTTCCTGGGAGTCTTGTCCGTGTCTTCCAGAAACAAGCACTTTATCTATTCTTCTCCTTATGTCTTGTTCACATTCTGTCACGTTAGCCAGAGCTCTTGGAATAAGAGTCAATCACATTTATGGCAGTGAATCATATCTTATTATCTGATTTAAAAGGAAATCCTCCATGATACACGAGGGTTTTTTTGGTACTCTTGAGAGTGGATTTTATGCATAGAAAACTTTTAATTTCTAAAAATCAGGATTCTATTTGTTAAAGTGATCAATCCAGAATTGCAATTCTTTTAAAGAAAATTTAGGTTCAATTTTTGACAAAATGGATGAATCTTGAAAGCATTATGTGAAGTGAAATGAATCAGACAGAGAAAGACAAATACTGTACTTATATGTGGAATCTAAAAACAAACACACCCCAAACTTATAGCAAAAGAGGTCATATTTGTGGTTCTCAGAATGAGGGCGTGGACAGGGGAATTGGAGTTGTTATTGTTGTAAAGTACAGTTACAGGTATGAGATAAGTAAGGCCTGGGGAGTTGATGTACAGAGTGGTGACCTTGGCTGACATGAGTATATGATCTGTAAGAAAGCTGTGGTCACTCACCTAGAGCCAGACATCCTGGAATGTGAAGTCAAGTGGGCCTTAGGAAGCATTGCTATGAACAAAGCTAGTGGAGGTGATGGAATTCCAGCTGAGCTATTTCAAATCCTAAAAGAGGATGCCGTGAAAGTACTGCACTCAATGTGCCAGCAAATTTGGAGAACTCAGCAGTGGCCACAGGACTGGGAAAGGTCAGTTTTCATTCCAATCCCAAAGAAAGGCAATGCCAAAGAATGCTCAAACTACTGCACAATTGCCCTCATCTCACACGCTAGCAAAGTAATACTCAAAATTCTCCAAGCCGGGCTTCAACAGTATGTGAACCATGAATTCCCAGATGTTCAAGCTGGTTTTAGAAAAAGCAGAGGAACCAGAGCTCAAATTGCCAACAAGCACTGGATCATGGAAAAAGCAAGAGAGTTCCAGAAAAACATCTACTTCTGCTTTATTGACTATGCCAAAGCCTTTGACTGTGTGGATCACAACAAACTGTGGAACATTCTGAAAGAGATGGGAATACCAGACCACCTGACCTGCCTCTTGAGAGACCTGTATGCAGGTCAGGAAATAACAGTTAGAACTGGACATGGAACAACAGACTGGTTCCAAATAGGAAAAGGAGTACATCAAGGCTGTATGTTGTCACCTTGTTTATTTAGCTTATATGCAGAGTACATCATGAGAAATACTGGACTGGATGAGGCACAAGCTGGAATCAAGATTGCTGGAAGAAATATCAATAACCTCAGATATGCAGATGACACCAGCCTTACGGCAGAAAGTGAAGAGGAACCAAAAAGCCTCTTGATGAAAGTGAAAATGGAGAGTGAAAAAGTTGGCTTAAAGCTCAACATTCAGAAAACGAAGATCATGGCATCTGGTCCCATCACTTCATGGGAAATAGATGGGGAAACAGTGGAAACAGTGTCAGACTTTATTTTTCTGGGCCCCAAATCACTGCAGATGGTGACTGCAGCCATGAAATTAAAAGATGCTTACTCCTTGGAAGACAAGCTATGACCAACCTAGACAGTGTATTAAAAAGAAGAGATGTTACTTTGCTGACAAAGATCTGCCTAGTCAAAGCTATCGTGTTTTCATTGGTCATGTATGGATGTGAGAGTTGGACCATTAAGAAAGCTGAACGCTGGAGAATTGATGCTTTCAAACTGTGGTGTTGGAGAAGACTGTTGAGAGTCTCTTGAACTGCAAGGAGATCCCACCAGTCAATCCTAAAGGAGATCAGTCCTGAATATTCATTGGAAGGACTGATGCTCAAGCTGAAGTTCCAATACTTTGGCCACCTGATGTGAAGAGTTGACTCACTGGAAAAGACCCTGATGCTGGGAAAGATTGAAGGCAGGAGGAGAAGGAAACGACAGAGGATCAGGTGGTTGGATGGCATCACCGACTCAATGGACATGGGTTTGGGTAGACTCCAGGAGTTGGTGACGGACAGGGAGGCCTGGTGTGCTGCAGTCCACGGGGTCACAAAGAGTCGGACACGACTAAGCGACAGAATTTGAACTGAACTGAAGAAGGCTCTTGAGACAATAGATCCTGAGAGAGATTTTTTTCTTCTCTTTCTCATTGTATCTACATGAGATGATGGATAGTAACTGAGCTTATTGAGGTAATAATTTACAATATATGGAAATCAAATCACTGTTCTGTATGCCTAAACTTTTATAGTGACGTATGTCAATTATTTATCAATAAAACTGTAAAAATATTAACATTTTAAGATTCAGCTGATGAAAATTTATATGTATACATTTGCAGTTTTAAAAACATTTACTCGTTTTTTAATTGAAGGATAATTGCTTTACAGAATTTTGTTGTTTTCTCCCAAATACCAGCATGAATCAGATATAAGTATACATATGTTCCCCCCCTCTGAAACTCCCTCCTGTCTCCCTCCCACCCCTCTAGGTTGTTACACAGCCCTTGTTTGAGTTCAAACAGGAAACCCCCATGGACTGTCCATTCTCCTATGGTGATGTACACTTACCTGTTACTCTCTCCATACATCTCACCCTCTCCTTCCTCCCCACCGCCCCTGCTGTGTCCATAGTCTGTTCTCTCAGTCTGTTTCTCCATTGTTCCCCTGCAAACACATTCATCAGTGCCATCTCTCTAGATTCCGTATCTATGCATTCAGTTCAGTTCAGTTCAGTCGCTCAGTCGTGTCTGCCTCTTTGTGGCCCCATGGACTGCAGCACACCACTCTTCCTGTCCTTCACCAAATCCCAGAGCTTGCTCAAACTCAGGTCCATTGAATTGTGATGCCACCCAACCTCCTCATCCTCCGTTGTCCCCTTCTCCTGCCTTCAGTCTTTCCCAGCATCAGGGTCTTTTCAAATGAGTCAGCTCTTCGCATGAGGTGGCCAAAATATTGGAGCCTCAGCTTCAGCATCAGTCCTTCCAATGAATATTCAGGACTGATTTTCTTCAGAATGGACTGGTTGGATCTCCTTGCAGTCCAAGGGACTCTCAACAGTCTTCTCCAACACCACAGTTCAAAAACATCCATTCTTTGGCACTCAGCTTTCTTTATAGTCTGACTCTCACATCCATACATGACTACAGGAAAAAACTTAGCTTTGACTAGATGGACCTTTGTTGGCAAAGTAATATCTTTGCTCTTTGATACACTGTCTAGGTTGGTCATAGCTTTTCTTCCAAGGAGTAAGCGTCTTTTAATTTCATGGTTTTAGTTACCATCTGCAGTGATTTTGGAGCCCAGGAAAATAACGTCTGTCACTGCTTCCATTGTTTCCCCATCTATTTGCCATGAAGTGATGGGACCGGATGCCATGATCTTTGTTTTTTTTTAATTATTATTATTATTATTTTATTTATTTTTTAAATTTTTTATTTGAACTCCCAAACATGACCCCCCCCCATAACTCCCACCCCAAATCATCCCTCTAGATCATCCCCATGCACCAGCCCCAAGCCCCAAGAGGGTGGGATGATTTGGGAGAATAGCATTGAAATATGTATACTATCATGTGAGAAACGAATCGCCAGTCTGTGTTCGATGCAGGATGCTTGCGGCTTATCTTTGTTTTTTGAATGTTGAGTTTTAAGCCAACTTTTTCACTCTCCTCTTTCATGTTCATCTAGAGGGTCTTTAGTGCCTCTTTGCTTTCTGCCATAAGGGTTGTGTCATCTGCATATCTGAGGTTATTGATATTTCTCCCAGCAATTTTGATTCCAGCTGGTGCTTCATCCAGCCCAGCATTTTGCATGATGTACTCTGCATATAAGTTAAATAGGCAGGGTGACAATATACAGCTTTGACGTACTCCTTTCCCAATTTTGAACCAGTCCGTTTTTCCATGTCCAGTTCTAACTGTTGCTTCCTGACCTGCATATAGGTTTCTTAGGAGGCAGGTAAGGTGGTCTGGTATTCCCATCTCTTTCAGAATGTTCCACAGTTTGTTGTGATCCACACAGTCAAAGGGTTTAGCATAGTCAGTGAAGCAAAAGTAGATGTTTTTCTGGAAATCTCTTGCCATTCTATCATCTAACGGATGTTGGCAATTTGATCCGTGGTTCCTCTGCCTTTTCTAAATCTAGCTTGAACATCTGGGAGTTCACAGTTCATGTATTGCTGAAGCCTGGTTTGGAGAATTTTGAGCATTACTTTACTAGCATGTGAGATGAGTGCAATTGTGCAGTAGTTTGAGCATTCTTTGGCACTGCCTTTCTTTGGGATTGGAATGAAAACTGACCTTTTCCAGTCCTGTGGCCACTGCTGAGTTTCCCAAGTTTGCTGGCATACTGAGTGCAGCACTTTCACAGCATCATCTTTCAGGATTTGAAACAGCTCAGTAGGAATTCCATCACCTCCACTAGCTGTGTTATCAGTGATGCTTCCCAAGGCCCGCTTGACGTTGCACTCCAGGATGCCCGGCTCTAGGTGAGTGATCGCACCATCGTGGTTATCTGGGTCAATAAGGTCTTTTTTGTGTGGTTCTTCTGTGTATTCTTGCCACCTCTTCTTAATATCTTCTGCTTCTGTTAGGTCCAGACCGTTTCTGTCCTTTATTGAGCCCATCTTTGCATGAAATGTTCCCTTGGTATCTCTAGTTTTCTTGAAGAGATCTCTAGTCTTTCCCGTTCTGTTCTTTTCCTCTATTTCTTTGCACTGATCACTGAGGAAGGCTGTCTCATCTCTCTCCTTGCTGTTCTTTGCAACTCTTCTTGCAGATGCTTATGGCTTTCCTTTTCTCCGTTTACTTTCACCTCTCTTCTTTTCTCGGCTATCTGTAAGGCCTCCTCAGACAACCATTTTGCCTTTTGGCATTTCTTTGCTTGCGAATGGTTTTGGTCATGGCCTCCTGTACAATGTCACGAACTTCCACCCATAGTTTCTCAGGCACTCTGTCTATCAGCTCTAATCCCTTGAGTCTCTTGTCACTTCCACTGTATAGTCAGGGATTTGATTTAAGCCATACCTGAATGCTCTGGTGGCTTTCCCTGCTTTCTTCAATTTAACTCTGCATTTGGCCATAAGGAGTTCATAATCTCAGCCAGCTCTCAGCCTTGTTTTTGCTGACTGTGTAGAGCTTTTCCATCTTCGGCTGCGAAGAACATAATCAGTCTGATTCCGGTATTGACCATCTGGTGATGTCCTTGTGTAGAGTCTTCTCTTGGGTGGTTGCAAGAGGGTGTTTGCTGTGACCAGTATGTTCTCTTGGCAAAACTCTGTTAGCCTTTGCCTTGCTTCATTTTGTACTCCAAGGCCAAACTTGCCTGTTACTCCAGGTATCTCTTGACTTCCTACTTCTGCATTCCAGTCCTATATGATGAAAAGGACCTCTTTCTTTGGTCTTAATCCCAGGTCTTGTAGCTCTTCATAGACCCGTTCAACTTCAACTTCTTCAGCATTACTGGTTGGGGCATAGATTTGGATTGCTGTGATACTGAATGGTTTGCCTTGGAAATGAACAGAGATCATGCTGTCATTTTTGAGATTGCACCCAAGTACTGCATTTCAGACTCTTTTGTTGCCTGAGGGCAAGAAAATGGCAATAGGAGCACATTTAGCAATAATTACTTTAAATGGAAATGAATTAAATGCTCCAGCCAAAAGACACAGACTGGCTGAATGGATAAAAAAACAGGGCCCATATATATTTTGTCTGCAAGAAACTGACTTTGGACCTAGAGACGCATAGGGACTGAAAGGGAGAGGGTGGAAACCTGTACCCGTGCAGCTGGAATCAAAAGGCAGCCGGAGCGGCAGTCGTCATATCAGACCACGTAGGCCTTAGAATGGGGATGTTAGAGGAGATGAAGAGGGGCCCTAGGCAGTGGTCAAAGGCCCAGTCCAAGGGGAAGCCACGGCAGCTGCCGCCATCCCTGCACGCCACGTGGGAGCACGGCAGCGCGAGGCGAGCACCGAGAGACGCAGGAGGAGGCGCTGGCGGCTGGGCAGCAGCCACCGGTGGGCGGGCACTGACGGGGGCACAAGAGCCAGTTTCAAGGAGACTCTAAGCGGGCTTTTTATTCCACTTCACATGCTGAGTTCATGTAAAGCATTTTATATTTCAGTTATAATTTATTCTAACTTGATCTTCCTAAGTGTTGTATGCCCAGCATATTTGACTATAAATACAGTGAACTTTTTAGAAACTTATGAAGTTTTCAACTTGAAATCATACATCTAAATCAATTTTCCCATTACACCTAAAAAATTAGAATCACAGGGCTAACGTGATGCTAAACTCAATCCCATTCAGCATGTTGATGTGTTCTGATAAGTAATAATACTGTAATAATAATGCAGAAAGTTTGATTTTCATAAACATTTCTGTGTTTGATTCTGATTCTCCCTGGGAGTTCTGCATTGCTGATCCATTGAGGAAGTTGTCATCTCAGAATGAACAAGGCTGAATTTCCATCCCCTGTGGCCATGTTGCCTTTGCAGAGAACTTTCCTGGCGGTTGAGGACAGACCATCCCCCAGCTCTGAAGCCCAAGGCAGGGCCTCTCACACGGGCTTTCAGGCTGCAGTGGGGTTGTGATTTACTCCACGGGGCTGCTTATGTCATTTGGGTAGATTTTGCGTTCTGTGTTTCTTCATATCATGGAATTCTTTGCCTGGGTCTGAAAATCTTAGAGCTGCTAAAAAACCGAGAGCTGATCTCCTGCCTCATGGGCTGAGACAACACCGGCGAAACCGGTGTCTGTGCCGCACGTGTCCCGGCGGCGTGGCTTCTGAGGCCATTCTTCTGACACGTCTGGGCTGTGATGACCCTGTGTGTCCTGGTGCCTGGAAGCTTTCCCTTCTGTGTGCTGGTCTCCCCCTGGGAATGGCCGTGGAGCCGCTCCGCTGCCCGCCTCTGGATCGTTTATGTCTTTTGAGGGTGGCTGCCTGTGTGTTGTGTTAAAGTGTGCGTTCCCCTCCCTCGCGTCTCCCTGTAAGTTGGCACCTAGCTTCAGAGGTTTTTCTCAGAGAAATAAAGCGTTACAGATAAAACTGAAGTCTTCTGATTGTAATCTCTCGACCGAATTCTCTTTATCTCTCCTTCCTTTTACCTTCCAATGGAAACAACTGATCTGTGTTCATTATCCAGTGCACACGTGTGTGTGGATTGCAGAGGGAATTCCAGCTTTTCCTAAACATGCCCATATCCATGAGTAACATTCAGTCTTGCTTGTGTGGTTTGACTTGTATGAGTGTATATATGTGTTTGTGCATAGATGCATAGTTGTTTCACAGCTTGCCTTCTACCCCTTCACATTGCTTTGGGCATTTTTGTGTTAATACGTGTAGTTTACTTAATTTTATGTGCTCATCACATTTCGCTGCAGTCATGGTCCATCACCAGTGTTTTCTGTCTTCGTGTGATAAGCAGTAGGTGATTCCCACTTTTCATTATTACAGACAACTGCTGCAACGAACATGCCTTGTATACGTTTCTGCGAACATTTGTGTGGCAAGTCTAGTCTGTGTGTTCATTTAAAAATTATCTAGAAGTGGCCACATGCTCTCCCTAATGATTCTACAGTTTTCTCTTCTGCCAGCTGAGCTGTTTGGCATCACCAGCTTAACACTGTTTGCCAAGTGGAGGATGTGAAATGATACCTCTGTTACTTTAATTTGAATTCCCCTGACTGGCAGTGGTTTTGAACATCTTTTCTCTTTTGTAATCTGCTTATGTTTCTCATAGGAGATTTGTATTTTTCATATGAATTTCTAGGAATTCTTTGTGTATTTCGGAAGCCAGTTCTGTCAGTGTGTCCGTGCAAACGTTTTCTCTTCACTCTCGCCGCATCCTTTGCAGCCTAAGGCTTTTGTGGTCAGGTTGATCAGTGCGCCACTTTAGGTTGCCATTGTTAACGTGTTCTTTAGAAATCCTTCCCTACCTCATAGATGTAGAAATGATACCACACGATTTTGTTTTGTTTTTCCAAAGTTTTAAAGTTTGCTTTCTGCACTTAGGCCTACTTTTATTTGACAATTTAAGAAATGATGACAAAATACACATAACATAAACTTGATCATATTAGTCATTTTTAAGTGTGTAGTTCGGTGGTATTAAACTTATTCATATTATCGAACAGCCATACCTCCATCCATCTCCAGAGCTCTTTTCCTCTTGGGAATGTGAAGCTCTGTCCTCATAAAGCAGCCCCATCTCTCCCTCCTTGCAGACCTTGACAGCCGCGATTCTGCTTTCTGTCTCTATGACTTTCACTCCTCCAATTATCTCATTAAAGTGGAGTCCTGCAGTGTTTGTCTCTTTGTGACTGGCTTATTTCCCTTAGCATGATATCTTCAGGGTTCACCCAAGTTTCATTATGTATTAGAATTTCCTTCCTTTTTAAGGCTGAATACATTCCGTTGTGTGTATATAACACATTTGCTTCTCCATTCATCCAGTGAGGACGGGCGTCCCTTTCATGTTTCAGCTCTTGTGAATAATGCTGTTGTGATTCTGGGTATAACAGATCAGTCCCTTTAAGGCCCTTTCAGATCCTGTGGGTTGTATCCAGGTGTGGAACTCCTGGGTCGTATGGTGATCCTGCTTCCGGCTTCTTGAGGACTCACCGCACTGTCTCCAGAGTGGCCACACCAGCCTCCACTCCATCAGCAATTCACAGGGTCCCAGTTTCCGCACATGCTCCCCGGCACTGTAGTCTTTTTATTTTTTAAGTAGTAGTCATCCTAATGGGGGTAATTGGGATCTTATTATAGTTTTGATTTGCATTTCCCTAATAACTAGTGATGTTAAGCACCTTTTCATGTGCTTAATGGCCATTTGTATACTTTTTTTTTTTTCTTTAAGAAATAGCCATTCAAGTCCTTTGCCTATTTTTAAATTGGGTATTTTTTTGTTGTTGAGTTGTGGGAGTTCTTAATATAGTCTGGATACTAATCTCTGATTAGATAAATGACTTGTGACTATTTCACCCCATTCTGTAGGTTGTCTTTTCACTCCTTTGATGTACAAAAGTTTTAAATTTTATGAAATCCAGTTTTTGTATTTTTTAATTGCTCGGGCTTTTGGTGTCATTTCCAAGAAATCATTGCCAAATTCAATGTCATAAAGATTTTCTCCTGTATTTTCTTCTGAATGTTATAGATTTAGGTATTACTTTTAGATCTTTGATCCATTTTGAGTTGCTTTTTATATATTGCATAAGATACAGGTCCAACTCAGTATTTTGCAGGAGGTTATCCAGCACAGTTAGGTGAAGAGACTTGTCTTTTCCAGACTGAATGGTCCTGGCATTCTTGTGAAAATCAATCGACTGTATAGATGAGGGTTTCTTTCTGGGTTATTATTCCACTGTTTGGGCTGCCCAGAGTCCCTTGAGAGTCCATACAGATTCTAGGATGAGTTTTTTTGTTTCTGCAAAGAATGTCGATTGATATTTAGGTTGCCCCCATGTCTTGGCTATTGTGAATAATGCTGCTATGAACATTGGGGGTGCATGTATCTTTTTGAATTATAGTTACAGTCTTGATATCAAGATTATACCTTCATCATAAAATGAGTTGGGAGCTTCTCTTGTATTTTTGTTCTTGAAGCAGTTCATATAATGTAGAATTATCTCTTCTCAGAATGTTTGTAGGGACACACTTGTAAAATTGTCTGGATCTGGTATTCTGACGAGGAAACCTGAATCCAAAGTAATTCTTGTAATGTCATTGGGACTTTGCTGTAGGCTACTTTGGGCACTGACATCTTAACAATACTGTCTTCCAGTTTATGGATAGAGGCTGTCTTTCTTCCTTTTTTACAATGTGCTTGTTTTCTTGGCAGCGCTGGGGCTTGAGTGCGGCACGCAGGGCGTGCGTCGAGGCCTGCAGGCGCTTTGGCTGCTGCTCGCAGGGTCTTCGTTACGGTGCGGCTTCTCTGGGTGGTGTGGGCTCCAGACTGCACCGGCTCAGCGACTGCAGCGCACAGCGTGTGGGACCTTAGTCCCCCAACCAGGGACTGAACTCGAGTCCCCTGTGCTGGGAGCTGGCCACTGGGAAGTCCCGATGAAACAGGCGCCTGTGCTTCGTGCCCTTCGATTTTCTTCACCTCTGTTTTGCAGTTCTTAGTGTATGCAAGTCTTTTACCCCCTAGTTAACTTTATCCCTGAGATTTTATTCTTTTTGGTACTGTTATAAATGGATTAAAAAGTTTCCTTTTTAAATTGTAAAATCGTTAGCAATGTTCTCTTGTGGTTCGAAACCCTTCTCTTGTCTGTAGCTGGGTTCCTTGTGTGTATATGCACTCATATGCACGTGCATGTGTGTGCGTGTGTGCACACACGAGTGTACACGTGTGCACACATGCATACACTATGTGTGTTTATGTGTGTATCTGTGTATGTACACGTGTTCACACTCTCTTTTTCTTGATTATTCTTGCCAGAAGCCTGCTCATTTTATCAAACTTTCAAGGACTCAGCTTTCTATTATTTCTGTTTTTTATTTTCACCATGTCTATTATTTCCACTTTTATACTTTTCCTAATTTACTCTGCTATTCTTTTCTAAGACTCTTGAGACATAGCAATACTTGGTTTGTTAATTTTTAATTTTTGAAAAATACAGTCAATTAAGTTTATCAGTTTTCCCTGAGGCATCACTTTGCTTGAACCCTACCTGTTTAATATGTAGTGCTTTGCTGTCGACGAGTCTACATATTTGGTAATGTCTATTGTTACGCTTTCATTAATGCGTTATTTAGCTGTACATTTTGAAGCTTTCTGTAATGCAAGTTTTCTTTTAAAATGTGTTTTTACGAACTTTTAAACTCTGTGGGAGAGGGAGAGGGTGGGATGATTTGGGAGAATGGCATTGAAACATGTATACTATCAGGTAAGAAATGAATCGCCAGTCTATGTTCGATACAGGATACAGGATGCTTGGGGCTGGTGCACGGGGATGATCCAGAGAGATGATATGGGGTGGGAGGTGGGAGGGGGGTTCAGGATTGGGAACTCATGTACACCCGTGGCTGATCCATGTCCATGTATGGCAAAACCAATACAGAATTGTAAAGCAAAATAAAGTAAAAATAGAAATTAAAAAACCCCACAAAAACAAAAGAATAAAATGTGTTTTATAGTAGTATTCTTTGTTGTTGTTCAGTCACTCAACAACAAGTTTGTGTCCGACTCTTTGGGACCCCATGGACTGCAGCACACCAGCCTTCCCTGTCCTTCACCATCTCCTGGAGCTTGCTCAGACTCACGTCCATTGAGTCAGTCTTTCCATCCAACCATCCCACCCTCTGTCGTCCCCTTCTCCTCCTGCCTTCAGTCTTTCCCAGCATCGGGGGCTTTTCTAACGAGTCAGCTTTCTGTATCGTGTGGCCAAAGTATTGGAGCTTTAGCTTCAACATCAGTCCTTCCAGTATTTGAATATTCAGGGTCGATCTCCTTTAGGATTGACTGGCTTGATCTCCTTGCAGTCCAAGGGACTCTCAAGAGTCTTCTCCACACACTGCAGCTCAAAGGCAGCAGCTCCTCATTGCTCTGTCTTCCTTATGGCCCAGCTCCTCGCATCCATCCATGACCGCTGGAAGAACTATAGCTTTGACAAGATGGACCTTTGTTGGCAAAGTAATGCCTCTGCTTTTTAATATGCTGGCTAGGTTTGTCACAACTTTTCTAAGGAGCAAGTGTCTTTTAATTTCATGGCTGTAGTCACTGTCTGCAGCGATTTTGGAGGCCCCCCCCCCCCAAATAAAGTCTCTCACTGTTGCCATTGTTTCCCCATGTGTTTGCCTGGGGGACCAGATGCCATGATCTTAGTTTTTTGAATGTTGAGTTTTAAGCTTGCTTTTTCACTTGCCTCTTTCACCTTCATCAAGAAGCTTTTTAGTTCCTCTGTACGTTCTGCCATAAGGGTGATGTCTGCACATCTGAGGTTATTGACATTTCTCTCAGCAATCTTGATTCCAGCTTGTGCTTTATCCAGCCTGGCATTTCTCATGACGTACTCTGCATATAAGTTAAATAAGCAGGGTGACAATATAGAGCCTTGATGTACTCCTTTCCCAATTTTGAACCATTCTGTTGTTCCATGTCCTGTTCTAACTGTTGCTTCTTGACCTGCATACAGGTTTCTTAGGAGGCAAGTAAGGTGGTCTGGTATTCCTGTCTCTCTCTTTTTTATTTTTATTTTTATTTTTATTTTTTTTAATTTATTTTTTTAATTAATTTATTTTTTTTTGTATTTATTTATTTTTTTACACGAACTCCCAAACATGAACCCCCCTCCCACCTCCCACCCCACATCATCCCTCCAGATCATCCCCATACACCAGCCCCAAGCGTCCTGCATCCTGCATTGAACATAGACTGGCAATTCATTTCTTACATGATAGTATACAAATTTCAATGCTATTCTCCCAAATCATCCCACCCTCTCCCTCTCCCTCTCCCTCTCCCTCAGAGTCCATAAGTCCGCTCTACACATCTGTATCTCTTT
>SJYX01023864.1:168336-191012 GCA_006410675.1 Oreotragus oreotragus | reverse complement strand
GAAAACTACAGGCCAATATCACTGATGAACATAGATGCAAAAATCCTCAACAAAATTCTAGCAATCAGAATCCAACAACACATTAAAAAGATCATACACCATGACCAAGTAGGCTTTATCCCAGGGATGCAAGGATTCTTCAATATTCGCAAATCAATCAATGTAATTCACCACATTAACAAATTGAAAAATAAATGCCATATGATTATCTCAATAGATGCAGAGAAGGCCTTTGATAAAATTCAACATCCATTTATGATAAAAACTCTCCAGAAAGCAGGAATAGAAGGAACATACCTCAACATAATAAAAGCTATATATGACAAACCCACAGCAAACATTATCCTCAATGGTGAAAAATTGAAAGCATTTCCCCTAAAGTCAGGAACAAGACAAGGATGTCCAGTTTCACCGCTACTATTCAACATAGTTCTGGAAGTTTTGGCCACAGCAATCAGAGCAGAAAAAGAAATAAAAGGAATCCAAATTGGAAAAGAAGAAGTAAAACTCTCACTGTTTGCAGATGACATGATCCTCTACATAGAAAACCCTAAAGACTCCAGCAAAAAATTACTAGAGCTAATCAATGAATATAGTAAAGTTGCAGGATATAAAATCAACACACAGAAATCCGTTGCATTCCTATACACTAATAATGAGAAAGTAGAAAATGAAATTAAGGAAACAATTCCATTCACCATTGCAACGAAAAGAGTAAAATACTTAGGAATATATCTACCTAAAGAAACTAAAGACCTATATATAGAAAACTATAAAACACTGATGAAAGAAATCTCTCTTTTTAAAAAAAATATAAATTTATTTATTTTAATTGGAGGCTAATTACTTTACAATATTGTATGGGTTTTGCCATACATCAACATGAATCCGCCACGGGTATGTACGTGTTCCTCATCCTGAGCCCCCCTCCCTCCTCCCTCCCCGTACCATCCCTCTGGGTCGTCCCAGTGCACCAGCCCCAAGCATCCTGTATCCTGCATCGAACCTGGACTGGCGATTCATTTCATATATGATATTATACATGTTTCAATGCCATTCTCCCAAATCATCCCACCCTCACCCTCTCAGGACATGGAAGCAACCTAGATGTCCATCAGCAGATGAATGGATAAGAAAGCTGTGGTATGTATACACAATGGATTAAAAAGAATACATCTGAATCAGTTCTACTGAGGTGGATGAAACTGGAGCCTATTATACGGAATATTCCTGTCTCTTTAAGAATATTTCAGTTTGTTGTGATCCACAAGGCTTTAGTATAGTCAGTGAAGCAGAAGTAGATGTTTTCCTGGAATTTTCTTGTTTTCTCTGTGACCCATCGGATGTTGGCAATTTGATCTCTGGTTCCTCTGCCTTTTCTAAATCCAGCTTGGACATCTGGGAGCTCTTGGTTTGTATACTGTTGAAGCCTACCTTGGAGAATGTTGAGCATTACTCTGCTAGCGTGTGAGATGAGTGCAATTGTGTGGTAGTTTGAACATTCTTAGGCACTGCCTTTCTTTGGGATTGGAATGAAAACTGACCTTTTCCAGTCCTGTGGCCACTGCTGAGTTTTCCAAATTTGCTGGCATATTGAGTGCAGCACTTTCACAGCATCATCTTTTAGAGTTTGAAATAGCTCAGCTGGAATCCCACCATCTCCACTAGCTTTGTTCGTAGTGATGCTTCCTAAGGCCCACTTGACTTCACACTCCAGAATGTCTGGCTCTAGATGAGAGATCACAGCATTGTGGTTATCTGGGTCGTGAAGATCTTTTGTGCAGTTCTGTGTATTCTTGCCACTCTTCTTAATCTGTTCTGCTTCTGTTAGGCACATACCGTTTCTGCCCTTTATTGTGCCCATCTTTGCATGAAATATTCCCATGGTATCTCTAATTCTCTTGAAGAGATCGCTAGTCTTTTCCACTCTAGTGTTTTCCTCTATTTCTTTGTCTTGTTCACTTTGCATTTGTTGTATTATTATTTAATTGCATTAGTTTAATTGCAGAGGTGCAATAATAAAAGTCACTAATTTTTTGAAATTTGCTGAGGCTTCTTTTGTGGTGTAGAATATTTTCAAAGCTATTCTTGTGTACTCTAAAAATATGTATTTTCTATTTTTTAGGAACTCGTTTTCATAGAAAACTAGATAGATTGTAGCTGGTAGGGAGGTAGGTAGGCAGATAAAGAAGTACATGGAAGCTGCAGAAGTCAGAACGATAAGATGATCCAGATGCTAATTCTGCTGTAGTCGTTCACAGCATTGCTGCGTTTCGCATTTAGTGCTTCAGATTCTGTTGAGAGCTTTGCAAGAACCTTCCACCCAGTTGGAGGAGTTTGCATTTTTTCTTTCTCGATTTTGATTTTATGATGTTATATGCATAAAAATTAATGATAATCACATTCCTTGGTGTAATTTTGCTTTCATTATTATGTATTATATCTCTCTTTAGTCTTAATATTATTAATATTGCTTTTAAATTATATTTTTTCTTTAGTATTATATATCAGCTTTGTTTCCTGTACCATTTCCCTGTGTATACTTTCCAAAATCTGCTTATTTTCAACATTTCTCTATTGTTTTCAGGTATGTCTTTTGTAAGTAGCATATGTTTGGACTTTCAGAAGCCCCAATCTAATAATCTGTGATTTAATAAGAAATTAAAATTCATGTATATACCTTATGATATATTTGGACTTAGTTCTAACGCCTTATGTGTTCTTTTATATCCCTTCTTAGCCTTTTGTGAGGAGTCTTGGTCTGATTTCTGTAATTTGACTAAATGTTCTGTATTGTCTGTTTCCTACACACCTTCCCCCGTCACCCCCCGCTGGCTCTGAAATAGACTGTCATTCTATCCATTCACTAGGTATCCTTACATTTTATTTTTTATTTATTATTACAATTATTTTTGATGTGGACCATTTTTCAGTCTTTATTGAGTTTGTTACAATATGGCTTCTGGTTTATGGTTTGGTGTTTTGGCCACAAAGATCTTAACGCCCTGACCAGGGGTCAAACTTGCACCCTCTGCACTGGAAGTTGAAGTCTTCACCGCTGGACTGCCAGGAAAGGCCCGTAACGTTTTAAAGACAGAGTCACAGCCAGACATGAGTCTGCACCTCCCAGGTGGCTCAGTGCTAGAATCCGCCTGCCAAGAAGGAGACAGGGGTTCAGTCCCCAGGCTGGGAAGGTCCCCCGGAGGAGGAAATGGCAAACCATTCCAGTACTCTTGCCTGGGAAATCCCATGGACAGAGGAACCTGGTGGGCTACAGTTCATAGGGTTGCAGAGTCAGACATGACTGAGTGAATGAGCACGCCCACACACATTTGTTTAACATGGAGGACAGACAGTTATAGCCCAACTACCTTGCAACCTGTGCTTATAAATAAAATTTTATTGGAACACAGTCTTGTCCATTCATGTACACATTATCTCTTATGCTACATGGCAGAGCTCAGTGGCTGTAACAGAGACCTTATGACTCACAAAGTCTAAATATTTACTACTGGCCCTTTTCAGAAAATGTTTGCCATCCTCTGGCCTAATGCAGTGAAGAGCGATTTAGCTTCTATAACATAATCTGATGCAACTATAAGTGGAACAACCCCTTCTGTAAATAGTTTTGTTATTGGCTAGGTTGTTAGTTTTGTGTGTAGAAAATAGTGAAAAATTGGACATCATGATTTTAAAAATCAATGAGTAATTAATGACTTAAAAATCGTTTTCTGTGCCTGCCATTGTCCTTGTATACTGTGCTTTCCCTTTGGGTTCAGTTCCTGTGTTGTTTTACTGAGGCTCTGGAGTGATGACTTACTGTATCTATGAAAACATGTTTATTTTGCCATCACTCTTCTCTCACAGTTTAGCTAGTTATAAGGTTCTCAGACGTCAATTATTTTCCTGCTGCCTTTTGAAGGTGTCACTTAATTGTCTTCTAGCATATTTTCCCTCTCTCTCTCTCTTTTTTTCCTGAGGTGACGTTTTCTCTGCCTTTAACTATCATTGTTCTCCCCCAGGTACTCCATCTTTCTTGTTAGTAGCCTTTAATACTTTCTTGATATTCTGCAGTTAGTCACACCATTTCTGGTTGGATGTATTTTATTTATCTGATTGTACCCCTAATACACTTTAAATTTGAGAAATCAAGTCTTTAATTCTGGAAATTTCTCGTCTGTTATCTCTTCAAATGTTGCTTCTTCACCACACTCCCTCTCTTCTCTTTTTCTGGAACCCACATGTGATGTGTGTTAGGTGTATGGTCTAACCTCCGTATAATTTCATTTCTTCCATTTTTTCTTTCTTTCTGTTGTTTGTGAGTGATTCCTTAGTACTGTTTCCTAAACCGCTAATACTCTCCAACCATGCCTCCAGCTTAGAGTGTGATTATTATTCGTATTATTTAAATAAATATTTGTTTTTTCCAAAAGTTCTAGCTGTTGTCTTCCAGTAGTTGAATATCCCTGTCAGTACTGGACTTTCTCATGTGCTGTGGAGTTTTGGTTTGGATAGATTTTCTTGTTGCCCTCCTTTTCTGTCCCCTCTACCATTTCATCTTATTTCACCCCTGCTGCATCTGAAACGTTATTCCTTACTGCTGTGTCTCTAGAGTTGGGGGCAGAGGGGCAGGCAGCAGTGCTTTTCACTGAGAGTCCAAGACTTTTTAAAGGTAGGGTCCACAGGATTGTTAGTGAGTTGGGTGTGGAGTCAGGTAGGAAGCCTTGGTTCTGGCTTATGTAACAGCTGACTAGTGCTGTTCACACTGTGGGAGAAGCAAGGCTGGGAGAAAGAACAAACAGTTCTCTAACTTAAAAATACTACATGCTTTAATATTTATGGTAAAGTTTTAAAACGTAGTCTTTAGTTTTATTAATGTGTGATATGCTTTTTGCTATCCAAGTGGAAATGTTGAAAAAAGCAAATGGATGGACATATGAACCCAGAGTTCCAGATTTGAGTTACAGATATAAATTAGGGAGTAATAAGCTTTCGGTGGTATTCAAAGCTATTGGGTGGATTCTGAATGGTGAGCCCTGACCACCATTTTCAAGTTTTCAGTCTGGCAGAGGGGGCAGAGCTGACAAGGGGAGTCCCAGGGTGCCAAGAAGAAAATGAGAAAGCTGGCCAGTGGGCAAGAGAGGAAACCATTTATAGGAGGCTTACCTGTTGATGTTGGCAAGAAGGCTTGACAGAACGTTTTAGTGGAATGGTGGGAGTGAGAATGCAGTTGAGCAGAACTGAAGCGAGGCTGAAGAGTTAACAGTGGGAGACCAAGGACTGACACTTGAATGAGTTTTGGAGTGAAGGGAGCAGAGGAGTTTGCTGGGGCAGGAGGCAGATACGGAATTTTCTTTTTCAGGATGGGAGACATTGGGGGGCATGCATTTACACTAATGGGGCTTTCTGAGCCCTCTGTTGCCTTCTCCACCCTTCGTTCCTGTGCTCTCTTGTGGTAGAGTGGGGAGAGGGCCCTGTGGCATCTGTTCAGAAGTCCCTCAAGCTCACTCTTCTGCTCCCAATATCACCATCGCTCATGAGGCACTCGGAGTGCAGCTAGGGTTGCTTGGGGACATGGTTCAGGCTAGGACTCATTTCAAGGACAGACTCAAGGCCGGGCCAGGGACCAGAGACCACGTGTTCTCTCGGGGGTGATGCCCGGAAGGATGGTCATGCTGGTAAAAGCCATCACTAGCATTACTGGCGAGGATGTCTGAATGCAGTTCCTGGCCTCCCCTGCCTGGTACTCTGGTGCTTGGACAGCGGGGGACACAGGCATGAAGATGTCACCGCTCTTGGAGGACAGGACGTGGGTGGTGGGAGGGGCGTGCCCTCTTCTCAACACCATGCAGAAGCCCTTACTTCCTGCTTGTCTTTGTTCCTGCCAGGATCCTCGCCACAGCTGGCACTGACTTTGACCTGCGAACGCTGCGGGCTGTGCGTGTGCTGAGGCCCCTGAAGCTGGTGTCTGGGATTCCAAGTGAGTCTGGCGAAAGCAATCAGGCCCAGCCTACCTGGACACTGACCTTGTCCCCTACCCCCACCACAGCCACAGTGAGGCCCTGAACTCCGGACCCTCTGGGGACTCTGAGCTTGCCACCCTTAGCCCCAGGGAACCAGGCTTGAAGGCAGAAACGGCCCTTCTCCATTCTCTCCCACTTCTTTGAAAGACTAGAGGGTAACCCGGCTTCCTACATGGAAGCTTTGCTCCCCTCACACCCTTTGCCGTCTTTCCAGCTCTTTGCTTCTTTTCCTGGGGTCAAGGTGGTGGGGCAGGGAGCACATTCAGAGGCTGCAGAGGGACATCTGTCCTGGCTCAGGCTAGGCAGGGCTGTCAAGACCTGAGGCACAGTTAAGACGTGTTCCAGGACTGGGTGGCTTAAGAGGCCATGTGAGGGCAGAGGGTGGCCAGGTTGCCTTGAGAGTGGTGACCGCCTGGGCCCATGTCCCTCCAGGCCAGTGGAAGTTTGGATTTCCCTCAGGGCCCGGGTGGCAGGCCTAGAACTGTGTCACCTGAGCCCACTGCAAGGAAGCCTGCTGGTCAGCTCCCTGTACTGCCCTGAGACCCTGCCAGGAAGAAGTTCAGGCCTGTACCCAGGAGCGAGTTCAAGGCTGGAAGTGGGGATTGTTCCCCTGGCCTGGACACACTCATGCCCTACAGTCAGTGGTAAAACCCTCCTTAGGAGTGGGCCCCCTGTTTTCCTTTTCCTCAGGAGTGGGTCTGTCAGGAACCCTTAGTTTTCATTCCCGGCATCCCCTCCACTTAGTTCCCATGATCCCCTGCTCTTCCCTTCCAGCATCCCCTGTTCTTCATTCCCAGAATCCCCTGCTCTTAGTTCCCAGGATGCCCTGCTCTCCCTCCCAGATCTCCTGCTTTCAGCTCCCGGGAGTTCCTTCTCTTTGCTCTCAGGACGCTCCGCTTTTGCTCCACCCTGAGCCCTCCACAGACTCAGAGTTCTCGTCAGTACTTCCTACTGATACCCCCACACACCATCCCTCCCTCTAACTGGGACTTTGCTCAGTCCACTCCCCGACGAGACCCCTGTGCTTTGTCCCCCACCTCCAGGACGCTCAGCTCTACCCCGTGGAGGCACTCACTGTTCTGTCCTGCCTCCCCGCCACTCCCTCTCTGTCCCCCGCTTTGAGGGCCCAGCTCTGTCCTTTGGCCTCATGAACGCTCCTTGCTCCACGCTTGGCCCAGGACTCTCAGCCCTGCCCACCCGGGCTCTCGCTGTCCTGTCCACGCCCCAGTCCGCTCCGTGCTCCGCCCACTGCGCTCCTGACCTGCCCGCTTCCCCGGCTCTGCCCAGGCCTGCAGGTGGTGCTCAAGTCCATCATGAAGGCCATGGTTCCGCTCCTGCAGATCGGGCTGCTCCTCTTTTTCGCCATCCTCATGTTCGCCATCATTGGCCTCGAGTTCTACATGGGCAAATTCCACAAGGCTTGTTTCCCCAACAGCACAGGTGAGGCCTCGAAGTGCCTGTTGGACCCAGAGGAGGACCGCAGGCTCATTCGTCCCAGAGAGATTCACTGTTCTGGGCCCTGAGGGGGCCTCTAGGTGCTAGACAAAGGAAGTGGGCACGGGCAAGAATCTGTGAACGCACACACACGAAGTAATCACAGAAGTTATTGTAGCGACTTCTAGGAGGGAAACAAGAAAGGTGTCTGAAACAGAATGGTTTGGGGGCCTGTTTCACAGAGAGTAGCCTGGGGAGGCCTCTCTGTCAGGGTGATAGTTGGACAGCGGCTGAGTGTGGTGAGAGGGAGCCCATTCAGCAGCCTGCCAGAAGCTCTGGTTACAAGGACTAGCCGGTGTGGAAGGCCAGAGTGAGAAGCAGTGAGTGCGGGCCCTCATGTGCCTTCAGGCCGCGGCAGGGCTCTGAATCTTACTCCTAGAGAAGTGGGAGGCCAGTGGGGCCTTGAAGGGGCACTGGCACCCTCTGACTGTTCTGGCTGCCCTGGGGAGGCAGATCTCACAGGGGAGAGGCCGAGAGTCAAGTCTCAGGCCAGGAGAGGTGGAGGGAGGCTGGGGCCAGGCTGCTGGCAGTTGGCATTGTTTTGCTCACTACGTCGTGTCTGACTCCTTGTGACCCCAAGAACTGGAGCCCGCCAGGCTCCTCTGTCCACGGGATTTCCCAGGCAAGAGTACTGCAGTGGGTTGCCATTTCCTTCTCCAGGGGATCTTTCCAGACCAGGGACTGAACCCAAGCCTCCCGCACGGGCANCATTGTTTTGCTCACTACGTCGTGTCTGACTCCTTGTGACCCCAAGAACTGGAGCCCGCCAGGCTCCTCTGTCCACGGGATTTCCCAGGCAAGAGTACTGCAGTGGGTTGCCATTTCCTTCTCCAGGGGATCTTTCCAGACCAGGGACTGAACCCAAGCCTCCCGCACGGGCAGGCACGCTCGTTGTCGCTGAGCACCGGGGAACCTGTGTGGCTCAGAGTCTGCCATGCTCTGGGTATATTTTGCAGTGTGGCCTGCCGGGCCAGCTGGGTTTTCTGGGCAGTTGTGTGTGGAGTAAGAGAAAGTGAAGAGTTAAGGGCGACACAAAGGTTTGTGTCTTGAGCTACAAACACATTAAAGGAGAAAGCCCGTGTGATCCTCTCAGTAGAGGCAGGAAAAGTTTTTATTGAAGTTTAAATCATGCATAATTTAAAAAACCCTCTTAATCAAACTGGAAATAAGGGGAATTTTCTTAAACTTCCTAAACTCCCTTCAGACGTCACACTTTGTCATCAGTCTTGAGAGCTCTCCCTTTGAAGTAGAAAATGAGATAAAGGCACACACGGCCACTTCTGATCCGTGTAGCCTTGGTGGTTGTGGCCAGGGATGTGAGGCGAGAAAAAGAACAAAAACTCTAAGAAGAATATGAAAGGAGGAAATAAGACTCGTTATTCACAGAGAATACAATCGTTTACAAATAGACAAACACTGGCTTCCTGGTTCTCTTTATGAGCATTTATTAAGATAATTGGAAGGAAAGGAATAAACTTGTGTGATCAGTTTTGCCTTCTAAATCTGGGAATATTTGCTTCCCATCCTAGCTATTCCTAAAAATTTCCCCTAGCCTGGTAGGAGAGCTTGTGCATGTGTTGTTACGCATTTTTTAAGAATAGTTTTTTCTTCAGGTTTTGGGCGGGAGGGATCAGCATGAGCTGCTTGCCTCCTTATTCCAGAGGTTAGCCCTGGTTTTCCGTGATTTAGTTAGCATCTCTTTGCGTGGCTCCTAGCTGCCAGCAAGAGCGTGTCCCCTTTGCTGGGGCCAGCGCCGGGAGACCTGGGCCCGTGCTGGTCGACCTGCCCGAAGAGCGCCGGGGAGGCAGGGCTCGGTCCAGCTTGGTTCTGGCTCCAGAGTGACAGGCAGCCCTGCGCCCGGGGACGTCTGGGTGGAGCTTTGGCGGTGGGACAGCCGGGGCGGGGGCGGTGGGGAGGGCAGGAGCTGTCTCTTATACACATCTAGATGTGTATAAGAGACAGGCGGGGGACACAGGCATGAAGATGTCACCGCTCTTGGAGGACAGGACGTGGGTGGTGGGAGGGGCGTGCCCTCTTCTCAACACCATGCAGAAGCCCTTACTTCCTGCTTGTCTTTGTTCCTGCCAGGATCCTCGCCACAGCTGGCACTGACTTTGACCTGCGAACGCTGCGGGCTGTGCGTGTGCTGAGGCCCCTGAAGCTGGTGTCTGGGATTCCAAGTGAGTCTGGCGAAAGCAATCAGGCCCAGCCTACCTGGACACTGACCTTGTCCCCTACCCCCACCACAGCCACAGTGAGGCCCTGAACTCCGGACCCTCTGGGGACTCTGAGCTTGCCACCCTTAGCCCCAGGGAACCAGGCTTGAAGGCAGAAACGGCCCTTCTCCATTCTCTCCCACTTCTTTGAAAGACTAGAGGGTAACCCGGCTTCCTACATGGAAGCTTTGCTCCCCTCACACCCTTTGCCGTCTTTCCAGCTCTTTGCTTCTTTTCCTGGGGTCAAGGTGGTGGGGCAGGGAGCACATTCAGAGGCTGCAGAGGGACATCTGTCCTGGCTCAGGCTAGGCAGGGCTGTCAAGACCTGAGGCACAGTTAAGACGTGTTCCAGGACTGGGTGGCTTAAGAGGCCATGTGAGGGCAGAGGGTGGCCAGGTTGCCTTGAGAGTGGTGACCGCCTGGGCCCATGTCCCTCCAGGCCAGTGGAAGTTTGGATTTCCCTCAGGGCCCGGGTGNGGTGGGGAGGGCAGGAGGCCGGCTGCTGTCCCCAGGCATGTCCGCACAGGGACGGGCAGGTTCTGTGGGGAAGGGGAGGGTGGGGCCGAGGGTGGGGGCCGGGCGGGCGCGGCGGGAGGCAGTTTCCCTTGGTGCCCGACCCCTTCCTCCCGTGGTGAGGGCTCGGCCGCAGCGGCAGCAGGGGTGGAGAGCTGGGCGATCCTCAGCGCGGCCCTCTCCTCGCAGACGCAGAGCCGGTGGGTGACTTCCCGTGCGGCAGGGAGGCCCCGGCGCGGCTGTGCGAGGGCGACACCGAGTGCCGGGAGTACTGGGCGGGCCCCAACTTCGGCATCACCAACTTCGACAACATCCTGTTCGCCATCCTGACGGTGTTCCAGTGCATCACCATGGAGGGCTGGACCGACATCCTCTACAACGTGAGTCGAGTCTTGGTCCAGGAGCTCCTGGGCCCCTTTGGGGCGAGGCTTCTGTCCAGCCTCTGGCTGCCTTCTCCCCCCAGGATGGAACACAGGCTCCTTTGGGCAGCTCCCCTGCAGGGCCACTGACCTGGGTTCTGGAGTCTCCAGGCAACTTCTGTTTTGAAAGTGAAGGTGAGGGCTGGGTGGTGAAGGTTAGAAAAAACAATTCCAGAGAAGGTGGACCTGCCACTGCTGGTGACGAGAGCCCTGCATGCAGGCGTGGGAGTGAGGCTTGGAGAAGCTAGTTCGCTCGTTCTGGGCTTGAGGCAGCAGGCTGCTGCCTCGTGAACAGGAGGAGCAGGGCTGAGGTGCAGGGAGGATGCACTGATTGTGCCAGGGTCCTNAGGTGGGAAGTGGGGTCTGGGGGATCCTGAGATGGGAAGTGGGGTCTGGGGGATCCTGGGGGTGGGAACTGTGTTGTACAGCTTTGCTTGCTCCCCTCTGAGTCTCCCTCCTGCTCTCCTGCTCACCCTCCCCGTCTCCCGTCGTTAGGACTCTAGTCCAGCCCAGAAGTGTAAGGGGGTCTGGGGGTTGGTGCTTGTGGACAGAAGCTGGGTATAAGGCCCTCTGGGGCTTCCTGATGACCTATCTCATGCCTGCCTCCCCTCCACCTGAGGCTCTTCTTGGGGACTCCTGGGTAGCTCTCGGTGTCTTTTTTTATGTGACGACCCCCACCCCCACAGAGCTACCCTCTAGAGTCTTGTGATTGTGGGCATGAAAACAGTTAAGTTAGAGGAAGTGGAGAAAGACAGTGCATCTGAAACAGGAAGTTTGGAAGGTCTGGCTGGTGGATTGCTGTGTTTTGGTAGCTGGAGGGTACGTTGTGCCCGGGAGCTGCAGAGGGGACTTTGTGGAGTGCGAGCTACTTCACTTTGAACCTGGCACTTGTGCGCTGGGGATGGGGCTTGGGCCGCCAGCCTCTGGAGTAGCCACATGCTTCTGGCGTGAACAAGGAGGGGAGAGGCAGGCTGGAGTCCTCTGCTCTGAGACTCGTCTTAGAGTTCGTGGAGACTTGGTGGGTCTCAGGGCTGGGCATCTGGCAGTGCGTGGTAAGTGCTGGCTGGGCAGGAAGGTGGCAGAGGGTGAGCTATGGAAGAGCTGGCCCAAGGTCCACTGAGCTAGAGCCCTCTTTGGGGACAGAGTCGTGTCTGGTTTGATCAAGGGAGAAACAGAGACAAGGGCAGTGATGAAGAGCTTGGCCGTTCTCTCCCTGCAGCCAATCCAGGAACAATTTCCACAAAGACAAACCCTAAAAATAGCTGGAGAGGGCCACATCCCTGCCAGCCCCACTGAGCGGGGCACTGTGTGAGCCATGGGACTTGGCCACTGCCCAGGTGGCTCAGCCTGGTGGGCCTGTGCCCCCAGAGGCAGGGTGGGTGGGAGGCGCTGGTCGGGAAGGGCCACAGAGGCTCCCCTGACACGTATTTACAGGGGGCACACTGGGCGCAGACGCTGCAGGCACGGTGGTGGCAGGAGGCTTTTGACAAATAACGCCAGTCAGTAACGGCAAGTTCTGGGAAGGGAGCAGGAGGATGAGGGGCGGGGTGGCAGGTCGGGGGCTGGGAAAGCAAGATCTGTGGCGTCTGGGAGCCAGACATCCAGAGCCCGCGGGGCAGTGCTGGGGAGCCCGCGGGGTGGCGCTGGGCAGCCCGCGGGGCGCCGGCGTGCCCTGCAGGCTGTGGGCCATGAGCCTGGTGCCCGGGCCGGTGGTGAGAACGCCGAGTCTGCTCCACGCCGGGGGGTTACGGGGCCAGTAGCTGGCGCTCAGGCTTTGTTCCCTTCTGTCCGCACCAGGGGTTGAACCCAGGTGCTCGGCAGTGGAGGCGCAGAGCCCTAACCACTGCAGCGCCAGGAACGTCCCCGGACAGGACACTTGAAGCGCGCCCTCTGGCGGGGGAGGCCCGGGGCGGGGGTGCGCCCGGGGCTGGGGCTGGGGCTGGGGGCGCAGGCGCCTGTGCCGCCTGGGCAGGGCAGGCCGCCCAGCCCGCGAGACTGGCTGCCGGGGCGCTGGCGCTGGTGCAGGCGGGCCCCCGCCTGGGGAGAGACGGCCGTCTGGGGGCTGAGGAGTGTGGTCAGATGGGTCCTGAAAGAGAACACAAGTGTCTTGCGAGGGGCGAGCCAGCTGCGAGTTCCTCCAGGCCGGAGAGGCGGCTCGTCTTGGGACAGCAGGCCCTGTGCGAGGAGGACCGCCCCCCGTCCACCCCGCTGCGCCAGCAGCGCCGGAGTCCGAGGCCCTGGAAGGAGGGACAGTGCGAGGCGCGCTGGGCAGAGAGGGCCGCGCTGTCCTCTCCCTCTGAAGGCAGCCAGCGGTGCAGGCCCGCGGAGGACGGACGGCGGTCCCGGTGAGAAGCATGGCAGCTGGGACGGGATGCTTAATTCCTGACTTCAGCCTATGTTTCCTCCTTGCGTTGACTGTCGCAGGCCCTGTCCACATTTTCACCCTTGGCTGTGACTATGTTCAGAGGGACCATAGGAGGTAAATAATGTGGGTTTAGGGTTAAGTACATGTGGTTTTGCATCTGCTCATTGCACTAGTTTTGTGAAGATCTGAGGAAGGGGCCTTCAGATATGTAGGTGAAAAGCTCCATTTAGAAGTCAGTGCAGATCGAACTTGTTCACTGGCTCAATGTGATGTTTAATGTGAAAGAAAGAGGGATCAAAGGTGCTGTGACTTGAGCCATTAGGAAAGGTGGTGCCTTTTACTGAGAAGGGGAGGAAGGTGATTGCGGAATTTTGTTTTAGCAGAACGTTGTGGTGGACGCTGAACACTGTTTCATCCAGGTGGAGGTGCTGAGTATACAGCCGAGTGTATGAGAAGGGAGTGCGGGGGGACAGCAGGGCTGAGGGTGCATGTGTGAAGTCATGGGTGATGTTTCAGATTAGAAGACAGGATGAGATCGCCCCGTGTGAACGTGTGGAGCTAGACGCAAGATGGCTACACGTGGAGCGCGTGTGAGCCTTTGGCTGTCAGGAGACTTCCAGCATTCGGAAGCCAGGGAGGAGAGTAGGGGCCAGAGAAGATGCGAGGCGGGCCTGAGGGGAGCCGGAGCCCCCGCAGTGTGCCGTGTCCTGGAAGCCAAGCTCAGCGCTTCCAGGGTGGTTCCAGACCAGCTGTCGCCGAGAAGTCCCAGGGGACGGGCAGTTAGTGGGGATAGAGCCTCGGAATGCACAGGTTAGAGGGGCCAAGACTGAAGGTGAGGCACCTGCAGGGACACGTGGGAACCGGCTCTTTTTTTAAGCGAAACTTTTTATTTGTGGTGAGGCGGGTTCACATGCAGCTGTAAGAATCGATGCAGAGAGAGCCCGTGTATGCTTTGCCAGTGAAAGAGGCGGTGCCCGGAGCCGGGCCGGTGGCCCTGCTGCAGCGGGGACGCAGCGCCGCGTGGGCAGGGAGCCCCGCTGCCCCCGGGCGGCCACGCGCGCCTCGCTCTCACCTCCGCCTGGTCGGCGCTTGCCTTTTGCCACACGGATAACTCTGCCTTCTCAAGAGCCTTATGGAGATGGAGCCAGAGCCTGTGTGACTTTTGGGTGCTGGCTGTTCTTCCCTCAGCGTGGTTCTCTGGAGGCACACCCGGATTATTGCACGTCAGCAGGCTCTGCATTTTCCTTTTTTCGCCGAGTGGTCCCCGAGCTGTGAGGGGACTACAGTGTCTGACACTCACCTGTCAACACGTGTGGCCTGAGCTTGGGGTTGCCATGCATGAAGTCGGTCTACACGCTTGTGGGCAGATCTCTGCAAACGTCTATTGGCTCTTGGTGTGCTGGGTCTGTGCTGGGCCTCGTCCCACAGGCTCCTGGTTGCGGCGGCGTCTCCTGTGGAGCCCGAGTTCTAGGTGGCGCAGGCCCCAGCAGCCGTGGTGAGTGGGCTCGGCAGCTCCCGGCTCTAGAGCCCAGGCTCAACGGTTCCTTGGGATCTGCCTGGATCAGAGGTTGAGCTCGTGT
Source organism: Oreotragus oreotragus (assembly GCA_006410675.1). Classification (NCBI taxonomy): domain Eukaryota; kingdom Metazoa; phylum Chordata; class Mammalia; order Artiodactyla; family Bovidae; genus Oreotragus; species Oreotragus oreotragus. The sequence continues at coordinate 176,402 of SJYX01023864.1, read as the reverse complement.
CTCGTGCATTGGCAGGCGGATTCTTTACCGCTGAGCCATCAGGGAAGTCCTGTGGGCAGGTTTTTGTGCAAATGAAAGTTTTCATTTCTCTGGGTTAAATGCTCAAGAGTACAACTTCTGGGTTGTATGTTTAATTTTTTAGGAAACTAACGCCTTTCAAAGACCTGTATTCTTTTGAATCCACCAGCAGTGTATGATTAATGTAGTTTTTCTGTCTCCTTACTGATATTTGGCGTTTTTAACTTCAGCCATTCTGACTGTGCAGACATGTATCTTCATGGATTTCCCCGTGGCCGATAGTGCCAAGTGTCTCTTGGCACTGATCTGCTGTTTGTGCGTCTTCTTCCGTGAAATATCTCTTCCTCTCTGCAGCTCATGGTCTGGATTGTCCTCTGCTATACGGTTTATATACACACTCTAGATGCGAATTGCCTGTCAGAGGCATGGTTTGCAAGTATGCTCTGAGTCAGCAGCTTGTCTTCATGGTCCTCGCCTGACATGTCAGAGAACATACATGTTTAATCTGGATAGAACCTTGTTTAGCAGTTTCTTCTTTTGTGGACTGCGTGTTGGCCTAACATCGAATAACTCTTTGCCTAGTCCTAGATCAAATATTTTCTCCTATATTTTTTCTAACGTTTTTATTATTTTACATGTAAGTCTGTGATCCCTCTTGTCTTAATTTTTGTATAAAGTGTGAAGTTTAGGTTGAGGTATGCCCCCCTTGCCCCCTCCCTCCCTCCTTCCCTTTTTCTTTCTTTCTCTCTCCCTCCCTTCTTCCTTGCTTTCTCCGGGTTTTGGACATCCAGTCGCTCCAGCAACACTTGCTGACATGCTGTATTCCCTCCACTGAATTGCGTTTGCACCTTTGCAGACAGCCCGCTGGGCATGCGTGCGTGGGCCCATCTCTGCCCCAGGGAGCTCTCTGCCCTGCTGGTATCGCGCGGCCCTCAGCGCTGTAGCTGTGCTACAACTCTTTTAACCAGATAGATCCCTCCCATTCTATTCAGCTTAGGAGAGCCGACATCTTTGCTGTATTGGGTCTTTCAGTCCATGACATGGAGTATCTCTCCCTTTATTTAGGCTGTCTTTGATTTCTTCAGTCAGAATTTTACAGTTTTCAGCACAGCACAAACCTTCAGTTTGTAAGGTTGTAAATGGTTTTGTGTTTTAAGTCGTGGTGTCCATGTGTGTTCTCCTTGCTGGCTTCCTGGGTGGCACAGGGGTGGCACAGGGGTGGCACAGGGGTGGCCAGGGGTGGCACAGGAGTGGCACAGGGCTGGAGAGTCCGCCTGCCGAAGCAGGAGCCACGAGAGTGGAGGGTCTGATCGCTGGGTCGGGAAGATCCCCTCGAGGAGGAAATGGCGACCCACTCAGTATTCCTGCCTGGAAATTTCCATGGACAGATGAGCCACAGGGTCGCAAAGAGTCCGACACGCCTGAGTGACTGAGCACAGAAACATATAAAGAAGTACAACTGATTTCTGTGAGTTGATCTTATATTCCCGACCTTTCTGAACTCACTTATTAGTTCTAGGAGGCTTTTTGGAGATTCCTTGGGATTCCCTGTATAGATAGACGTGTCATTTCTAAATAGGAATAGTTCCTTTTTTTCTGACCTGTTCGCCTTTTATGTTTTAATTTTTTAAAGACTTTATTGAATTTGTTACAATATTGCTTCCATTTCATGTTTGTTTTTTTTGGCCATGAGACATGTGGGGTCTAGTTTCCTAAGCAGAGATAAAACCTGTACCCCCGACATTGGAAGGCAAAGTCTTAACCACTGGACCACCGGGAAAGTTCCCCCGTGTGCCTTTTATTTTCTGGCTCTTGCTTGATTTCAGTGGCTAAAGCGTCCACCGTCACAGCAGTTAACCTAGCGTAGTGAGAGCAGACATACTCTCCATGCTCCTGAGCTCGGAGGGGAGCATTCAGTTTTCACTGCTGAGGTTTACTGTTAGCTGTCAGTGTTTTTGCAGATGCTCTTTATCAAGCTGAGTCAGTCCTTGGATTCCTGTTTTTTTTCTGAGAGTTTTTATCATGAATGGGTGTTGAGTTTTGTAAAATACTTTTTCTGCTTTGGTATGATAATGTGATTTTTTTCCTTTAGTCTGTTAATGGTGGATTACACTGATTGACTTTTGAATATTGAACCAACATTGCATTCCTGGAATAAACCCATATGCTCATAGTATACAATTATTTTATATACTGCTTAATTCTATTTGCTGATACTTTTTCAAGGTAGCCTGTATATGTATATATATATAGTTGATTTACAGTGTTGTGCCAATCTCTGATATATAGCAAAGTGACTCAATTATACGTATATATATTCTTTGTTATGTTCTTTTCCATCACAGTTTATCGCAGTGGATTGAGTACAGCTCCCTGTACTATTCCTTAGGACCGCGTGGTTCACCCGTTCTAACCCTTCTGGTTTCACCTGCACCCCCCACTCCCCAGCATACCCCTCTCCCTTCCCCCTCCTGCTTACAACCATGAGTCTCTGCGTCTGTGCGTCTGTTTTGTTTTGTTTTGTTGTTGTTCACTTGCTAAGTTGTGTCTCACTCTTTGCGATCCCATGAACTGAAGCACACCAGGCTTCCCTTTCCTTCACTATCGCCCTGAGTTTGCTCAAACTCATGTCCGTCTAGCCAGTGATGCCGTCCAGCCAGCTTATTCTCTGCCGCCCTCTCTCCTCCTGCCCTCAATCTTTCCTGGCATCAGGGTCTATTTTTAATGAGTTGGTTTTTTGCGTCAGATGACCAAAGTATTGGAGCTTCAGAAGCAGTCCTTCTCATGAATATTCTGGGTTGATTTCCTTTAGGATTGACTGGTTTATCTCCTTGCTGTCCAAGGACTCTCACGAGTCTTCTCCAGCACCATAATTCAAAAGCATCAATGCTTCAGTGCTCAACCTTCTTTATGGTTCAGCTTTCACATCCATACGTGATATCGCTGGAAAAGCCATAGCTTGGACTATATGGACTTTTGTTGGCAAGTAATGTCTCTGACTTTTTAATACACTGTCTAGGTTTGTCATAACTTTTCTTCCAAAGAGCAAGCGGCTGTTAATTTTGTGACTGCAGTCACTGTCCGCAGTGATTTTGAAGCCTAAGAAAATGATGTGACACTATTTCCACTTTATTCCCATCTATTTGCCATAACGTGATGGAACTGGATGCCATAATCTTCATTTTTTTGAGTGTTGAATTTTAAGGCAGGTTTTTCACTCTCCTCTTTCACTTTCATCAAGAGGTTCTTTAGTTCGTCTTCACTTTCTGCCATAAGGGTGGTGCCATCTGCATGTCTGAGGTTGTTGATATTTCTCTTGGCAATTTTAATTCGGGCTTGTGAGTCATCCAACCAGCATTTCTCATGATGTACTCTGCATATAAGTTAAATAAGCAGGGTGACAATATACAGCCTCGATGTCCTCCTTTCCCAATTTGGAGCCAGCCCGTTGTTCCAAGTCCAGTTCTAGCTGTTTCTTTTTGTCCTGTATACAGGTTTCTTAGGAGGCAGGTCAGGTGGTCTGGTATTCCCATCTCTTTAAGAATACTGCACAGTTTGTTGTGATCCACACAGTCAAAGGCTTTAGTATAGTCAGTGAAGCAGAAGTAGAGTCTTTTTTTTGAATTCCCATGATTTTTCTATGATCCAGTGGATGTTGGCAATGTGATCTCTGGTTCTTCTGCCTTTTCTATATCCAGCTGGTACCTCTGGAAGTTCTTGGTTCACGAACTGCTGAAACCTCAGTCAGTTCAGTTCAGTTGCTCAGTCGTGTCCGACTCTTTGCGACCCCATGAACCGCAGCACGCCAGGCTTCCCTGTCCATCACCAACTCCCAGAGTCCATCCAAACCCATGTCCATCAAGTTGGTGATGCCATCCAATCATCTCATCCTCTGTCGTCCCCTTCTCCTCCTGCCTTCAGTCTTTCCCAGCATCAGGGCCTTTTCCAGTGAGTCAGTTCTTCACATCAGGTGACCAAAGTATTGGAGTTTCAGCTTCAGCATCAGTCCTTCCAGTGAATAATCAGGACTGATCCCCTTTAGGAAGGACTGGTTGGATCTCTTTGTAGTCTAAGGGACTCTCAAGAGTCTTCTCCAACAGTTCAGTTCAGTTCAGTTCAGTCGCTCAGTCGTGTCCGACTCTTTGCTACCTCATGAATCGCAGCACGCCAGGCCTCCTTGTCCATCACCATCTCCCGGAGTTCACTCAGACTCACATGCATCGAGTCCGTGATGCCATCCAGCCATCTCATCCTCGGTCGTCCCCTTCTCCTCCTGTCCCCAATCCCTCCCAGCATCAGAGTCTTTTCCAATGAGTCAACTCTTCGCATGAGGTGGCCAGAGTCCTGGAGTTTCAGCTTTAGCATCAGTCCCTCCAAAGAAATCCCAGGGTTGATCTCCTTCAGAATAGACTGGTTGGATCTCCTTGCAGTCCAAGGGACTCTCAGGAGTCTTCTTCAACNGCAGACCACCTGAACTGCCTCATGAGAAACCTATATGCAGGTCAGGAAGCAACAGTTAGAACTGGACATGGAACAACAGACTGGTTCCAAATAGGAAAAGGAGTACGTCAAGGATGTATATTGTCACCCTGCTTATTTAACTTATATGCAGAGTACATCATGAGAAATGCTGGGCTGGCAGAAGCACAAGTTGGAATCAAGATGCCGGGAGAAACATCAGTAACCTCAGATATGCAGATGACATCACTCTTATGGCAGAAAGTGAAGAACTAAAGAGCCTGTTGATGAAAGTGAAAGAGGAGAGTGAAAAAGTTGGCTTAAAGCTCAACATTCAGAAAACGAAGATCATGGCACTTGGTTCCATCACTCATGACAAATAGTTGGATTTTTTGGGCTCCAAAATCACTGCAGATGGTGACTGCAGCCATGAAATTAAAAGACGTTTACTCCTTGGAAGGGAAGTTATGACCAACCTAGATAGCATATTCAAAAGCAGAGACATTTCTTTGTCAACAAAGGTCTGTCTAGTTAAGGCTATGATTTTTCCAGTGGTCATGTATGGATGTGACATTTGGATTGTGAAGAAAGCTGAGCGCCAAAGAACTGACGCTTTTGAACTGTGGTGTTGGAGAAAACTCTTGAGAGTCCCTTGGACTGCAAGGAGATCCAACCAATCAATACTAAAGGAGATCAGTCCTGGGTGTTCATTGGAAGGACTGATGCTGAAGCTGAAACTCCGTTACTTTGGCCACCCCATGTGAAGAGTTTACTCATTGGAAAAGACCCTGATGCTGGGAGGGATCGGGGGCAGGAGGAGAAGGGGACGCCAAAGGATGAGATGGCTGGATGGCATCACTGACTCGATGGACCTGAGTTTTGGTAAACTCTGGAAGTTGGTGAGGGACAGGGAGGCGTAGTGTGCTGTCATTCATGGGGTGACAAAGAGTTGGACATGACTGAGCAACTGAACTGAACTGAAGATTAATGATCACCAGCTGTTTTTCCCTCAGGCATATGGAACAAAATTTAATTATTCCCCTTTTCTGGATCTGAGTGCTGATAATTTATCAAGCCAAGGACATATTTCAGGAATTTTGGACAAGTGGTATCAGTTTAGTTCAGTCACTCAGTCATGTCCGACTCTTTGTGACCCCATTAACTGTAGCATGCCAGGGCCCCTGTCCATCACCAGCTCCTACAGTCCACTTGAACCCATGTCCGTTGAGTCAGTGATGCCATCCAACCATCTCATCCTCTGTCATCCACCTCTCCTCCTGCCCTCAATGGTTCCCAGCATCAGGGTCTTTTCAAATGAGTCAGCTCTTCACATCAGGTTGCCAAAGTATCGGAGTTTCAGCTTCAACATTAGTCCCACCAATGAACACCCAGGACTGATTTCCTTTAGGATGGACTAGTTGGACCTCCTTGCAGTCCAAAGGACTCTCAAGAGTCTTCTCCAACTCCACAGTTCAAAAGGAGCAAGTCTTCGGTGCTCAGCTGTCTTCACAGTCCAACTCTCACATGCATACATGACCACTGGAAAAATTCTCAAGAGGCAGGTCAGGTGATCTGGTATTCCCATCTCTTTCAGAATTTCCCACAGTTTATTGTGATCTACACAATCGAAGGCTTTGGCATAGCAGAAATAGATGTTATTCTGGAACTCTCTTGCTTTTTCGATGATCCCTCGGATGTTTGCAGTTCAATCTGGTTCCTCTGCCTTTTCTAAAACCAGCTTGAACATTTGGAATTTCATGGTTCTCCTAGTTATGAAGCCTAGCTGAAGAATTGTGTGGTAGTTTGAGTGTTCTTGTCATTGCCTTTCTTTGGGATTGACAAAGGGTATAGATTTAGGCTAATGGAGCAAGTTGTTTACTGAAAACAATACCAACATCTCAGATTTCTTCACCAACTACCTAGCAATTTTGTCATCATTGGTAATGGTAAATACTTATTCATTTTTTTTTCCGTTCTATAAGAATTCTTTGTACTTGATAGTCTTTGTGGTTCTCACAGCAATCCTTCAAGATAAGAAGTCTTTGTTATTAATAAAGCAAATAAGCCATACCACTCTTTTCTTCATTTGCTGGACTTCTTACTCACTTACTGATAAGTGAGCTTATCACTTAAGCTCTCCAAAGTTCTCTCATGGTTATCATTATTAACTTTTTAGTATATATGCATTTTTTTATATATGCATTTAGTATATATGCATTTAGTTTATATGCATTCAGGGCCTCCCTGATCTTTTTTCCTACCTCTTCATCTCCCTATCTCTCTTTTTATGAATGGGTTGTGGTGGTAGTTTAGTCACAAGGTTGTATCTCTTTGAGAATCCATGTACTATAACTCACCAGGCTCCTCTCTCCATGGATTTCCCAGGCAAGAATACTGGAGTGAGTTTCCATTTCTTTCTCCATAATATCTTCCTGACCCAGGGATCAAGCCCACATCTCCTGTATTGAAGGCAGATTCTTTACCACTTAGCCACCAGGGAAGCCCTTTCTATGAGTTATGTTCATCTAAATATCCCATTGAATTGTTAGATCAAAAAATAATATATTTTTAATCATATACAGAGAGCAAAACAAAGGACAGAATATTTAGACCATATATCTCTATGTATTTTATAACAGTAAATTTCTTTTTCTTTCCATGCTATTGGAAAGGTGAGGCATGTAGGTTTGCAACTTTCTTTTACACTTATTTGATCATAAGTGTTTCTCTAAGGTGGTACACACAGATTACCCTTATTTAAAGAAGACAAACACACCTACTGTTTATAATGGAGATATACTACAACTGATACAAATATTCTTCCACAGAGATATATTTTGAGATTTCAAGCAATGCTACAATGAACATATCCATATTATTCACTGTATTTTTCCAGGGATATATTCCTAAGTGCTGATAAACGCCAAAAAATGTTCCAACAATCCAGATGCTCATCAACGGTACATAAGAGAGCTCATTTATTCCATGCTTTTGAAAATACTACCCCTTAACTTTTAAAAATGTGTCCTTACTAGGTAAATTTCCCTATTTGGACTTAATTTGCATTTCTTTCATTATCAGTGCTGTTGACTATTTTTCATGTGTCTTCAGTTCAGTTCAGTTCAGTACAGTCGCTCAGTCGTGTCCGACTCTGTGCAACCCCATGAATCACAGCACACCAGGCCTCCCTGTCCATCACCAACTCCCAGAGTTCACTCAGATTCACGTCCATCGAGTCCATGATGCCAGCCAGCCATCTTATCCTCTGTCGTCCCTTTCTCCTCCTGCCCCCAATCCCTCCAAGCATCATAGTGTTTTCCACTGAGTCAACTCTTCGCATGAGGTGGCCAAAGTACTGGAGTTTCAGCTTTAGCATCATTCCTTCCAAAGAAATCCCAGGGCTGATCTCCTTTAGAATGGACTGGTTGGATCTCCTTGCAGTCCAAGGGACTCTCAAGAGTCTTCTCCAACACCACAGTTCAAAAGCATCAATTCTTCGGTGCTCAGCCTTCTTCACAGTCCAACTCTCACATCCATACATGACCACTGGAAAAACCATAGCCTTGACTAGACGGACCTTAGTCGGCAAA